>OY998167.1:66489066-66944064 GCA_963921995.1 Oxystoma pomonae
TTCCTTTTACCTGTACAAAAGCAAAGAAAGACTTCCGCTCGAATACAGATATCAAAGTCCAATATCTACGACCAATCGTTGAGCTTTTTCATCAAGGTCACGTCTTTGATATGTATAACGTTCAGACATGCGGCATGTTGTTGACGTGAAGATGTCATCAAATACGCAGCGAGTTTTGCCAATGGAAGCCAAAAATCAATAAACGAGCGGCCGAACCAAAGAAAGCAAGATAGCAATATATATATATATATATAAGCGAGTTTTTACAGCATCGTTGGTCGTCTCTCGTATCCTCTTCTAGCAACACAATAGCAATGTAAAGTAATAAAATGTATAAGACAGAAATATCCAAGCCGGAAAATTTCACGTATACCGCTGGGCACCTCGTACGTGTCATGACCAACTTAAAGTGTCTATTATTAGGGTTATCATACAAACAGTCCTTAGGATTGTTTCAGCAAACGTTTAAGTTTAGCACTCTGAATTAGTTAAAATTATATTGTTTACATTATACCTTGACAGCCTTGACAGAAACTTGTGTGCTCCAAAACGAAAACTATTTTAATTTACCGGGATACAACCTCGTTTACAGTAGAGGAACATTTAATAAGGAGAACATTTAAGGAGCAAGGAGTTATTGTTTATATTAAGAATAAATACGTATTTTCTCACAAAATTGGCTGGTCTTGGCTGAGAATGCATGCATAAGGGTAGAGATCAAACTTGGTCAAAATAATATTGGCATTACAGCAATATACAGGCTACATGCCACTGAAAAACAACGCTTTATAAGTGATCTAGAGAGCTACATACAAACTGAATGTCTAGCAAACACTGAAATAATACTTGGTGGAAATTCACTTTGCTTAAACGGATTTCATTCTACCATAAATGTAAATAGAAGGGTAATCAAAAACTCAAAAAGCTGCATTGATCATATTTTTTTAAAAGCAATTGTATAAATTATGAAACTTTAAAACCAATAGTATCTCACAGCAAAATAACAGATCACTATCCTACTTTTCTAACTTTTTTGAATAATATTAAAAACGAAGACCAAAACACTCATAAAACCAAAGTAAAAATAAATTATGAAAAGGCAAAAAAACTATTGGGTGCAAAAAACTTTAATCTAATATTACAAAGCACAAACGTAGATTTTATCAGCCAAAATATAATTAAAAATTTAACGGCAGTAATTCAACAATGTGCCACAATAACAAAATACAAAATTTCAAAAAAAAAGCCGTGGATTAGCGAAGGGTTGACAGAATCTATAAAAACTAGAGATAAACTTTATCAAAGCTATAAACGAACAAAAACAGAAACCGAGTACGCAAATTATAAATATTATCGAAATAACGTAAACAAAATTATTCACAAACAGAAAAAATATTATTGCCAAAATATTATAAAAACTAACACAAACGATTCGAGAAAAATATGGCAAACAATAAATGAATACACAAGTAAAAATAAAAAGGACACAACTTAAATAAATGAAATATACAACAATGACAACGAAATATTAACATATATAAAAAATATTACAAATATTTTCAATAAACACTACTTAACAGTTGGTAAAAAAAATGGCAACAGATATCATTAAAAATAGAACAGAACCGAGTATAAATACACAAAATACAAAGAGCAATCACACACTATTTCTAACACCGGTAACAGAAAATGAAGTGTACAACACAATTATGCAACTTAAAAACAATGCGGCTCCAGGTTTTGACCAAGTAACTACTAAAACATTTAAAGAGACTGCTTTACTGATATGCAAGCCTATAGAACGCTTAATTAACACAATGTTTAGCTCTGGAAAATGTCCCGAAAATTTTAAAATAGCCATTGTCAAACCAATTTACAAAAGTAGTGACAAAAAAAAGGTTGAAAACTATAGACCTAGAAGTATCTTGAATAGCATATCCAAAATTTTTGAGAAAACAATGAAAAAAAGAATTGGAAATTTTCTTGACAATCATAATTTACTTAGTAAACAACAACTTGGATTCAGAACAAGCAAATCAACCTCAGATGCCATTGCAAATTTTACAAAAAAAAGTCTACGATTCCTTGGACAAAGGTAAAAAATGTGCAGGGATATTTTTGGATTTGGCAAAGGCGTTTGATACCGTCAGTCATCAAGGGCTTTTTTCAAAACTAGAGGACATCGGAATAAGGGGAATTGGTCATGTCTTGTATAAGGATTGGTTAATAAATCGTAAACAAACTGTAAAAGTAACGAAGTAACAGTTGAGTGTGGCATACCGCAAGGAACGGTGTTAGGTCCGGTGTTCTTTATTATATATATAAACGATTTATTAAAAGTTTTAGATGAACATGCACTGGCTCAGTTGCGGATGACACTGTTTATTTCAGTGAGGGTTCGACTTGAGAATAAGTGGAGCAAAAGGCAAATGAGGGCCTACAAAAGATTGTTTCTTGGTTAGATCTAAACTTACTTACATTAAATTTAAAAAAGACAATCTATTTACCATTTTCAAAATTAAAAAGTAATCTACCACAAAATGAATTAGTAGTTGATCTTCCCCTCCGAAAAAATCAAACATGGATACTTCCGATATCAACAAGTGTAAAATACCTAGGTATCACAATTGACAACCTCTTAAAATGGAGTCCTCATATAAACAATTTAACCAAAAAAATCAGATCTTTAATGTACTTATTTAAAAAATCAAAACACATATTAAACCTATATTTAAGAAAAACATTATATTATGCATTAGTGCAGTCTCTGTTAATATATGGCATAGTGAGTTGGGGTGGCGCTTACTGTACTAATTTAAAATCACTGGAAATAGCCCAACGAAAAATTTTAAAAGTTATTTTTGAACTAAACAATCAATTCCCTACAAGTGATCTCTATACTTATGCAGGTGTTATAAGCATAAAACAATTATTCCTTAAAGCCTCATTAACTCAAGTTATAAAAACAACGAAATAAGACCTCAAAATTTCACATATTTAACTCGATTTGTCAGAGGAGGAAATGTCAAGGTATTAAAACAAGAATCCACTTTGGGTCAGCAAAGCTACTCTTATACAGGTTTAAAAATGTTTAACCTAATCCCAACAAACCTTAAAAACGCTACAAATAAAGCGAGTTTCAAAAGACAAATATCTTACTGGCTTATATTATATTATAATTTATAAAATTCATCTTCTGTTAGATATATTTTTGGTAGCATTAGTGAAAAAAAACTGACATACCAGAAAAGACAGACAAGATCATTAAGATCTTAAGTCTAACTGGTATAATCAGACATTTCATTATTTATGCCTTATATTGCTTAACATTGCAACTAATCATAAGATCCCATTTAATGTATTTTTATAAGGTATTGATTCTTTTTATATTGTTATATATTGTTGATTTTAATTTATTAAACAAATCAAATTACAAAATAAGCTTATAGTACGAGATCCGGCTGCAAATTTTTTGGCGGATCGCGTAACCACTCAAAATATTTAAAAAGTCGAAGATTAGTACTCACCATTCGCAGAAAGCTTATGGTGCCAGTCCGCCGGAAATGTAAAAAAAAAATTGTTTTTGACCCATATTTTTGACATTCTTTTTTTTGGGCGTAACCAAAAAATAAGTGCCCGGCACCAATGATTTTGTACTCAAAACTCGCGGGCCGTTTACTATAGAGGCAAGTTAGTTATTGCTATTAGTGCGGTTAAAAACTCGCGATTTTCATTTTTGCTGGCAGAAAACTTCTAGGGCGAAGAATTTTCGTAAACAGCTAAAGTAGACAGCATTTTTAATGATAGTTTAAATCAATCACCTCCCTCTGGATCCAGAGGCGCAGGCAAAAGATCACTTTTAGAAAATTAGCATGACACGCTCCAATGTACAGCTGGGTCCTTTAAATTTTAGGACGACTCTTAAAGCAGTTTTTTCTTGAATTTGAGCAGTGTATTTATTTAATTTCAATTTAATGTCAGTCAAATTATAGTGTCAGTCTACTTCAAAAATTTATTTTCAATGTCAAAATCCAGTCACATAAAATTCTTAAATTTAGTGAATAAACTCAGATTACGACGAAGAAATTGAGATAAATCAGTTCCCAGGATGCAAGACAACCGCTCTCAGGAGGATAAAGAGATCACACTTAAATTGCCGGATTGCAGCTACTAAAACTGAGCTTACACCGCAACAGAAACATCTCGCTTTTTTTTTTAATCTGAATTATATCCACAGAGATCAAGATTTTTGGATCCGCGTGATTTTTACGGATTAAAAAATCTTTCAGTCATCAAAGAATGAAGGTGAATAGGCCAGATAACGCCAGATTCAATCCACAGTATGTGAGTTACCACCGTGCAGCTGATCATTTTAGTGTGAATGTATGTGGATGAATATCAGCGAGAGGATTGGGGGTGATGTGGAGAATTGACGGAAGATTTGTGGAACAAACGTATTTAGAGATATTGGACAATGTCATGCTGCCAAGTGAGGAACAGGAAACAACTTTATTTATCAACAAGATAACTGTCCGGTTCATACCGCGAACATTATAACAAGGTGGTTACAAGAAAACAACGTTGAATTACTTCCTTGGGCAAGATATGAACCCAATAGAACCCAATAGAAAATGTTTGGGGTGTTATTGTACAGGTTCCAACAACGCAGGTTCTTGTCGCAAAATACGGAACATTTCTGGGAAGAAATCACAACGTTCACAATGGGAAGACCTTGCAGGCCAAAAAAATTTCACGGTGTCTTTCTATGTATCAATGTCTCGCAGATTACAAAGAGTTATCGACGTAAACGGAGGATAGTTTTTTGTTATTATTATAACAACTACATAGACACGCACAAAATATATTTATTATTTTTGGTATAAAAGTCTTATAAACAAAATAAAAAAATAAAAAATACCTTACTGTCAGAAGTATAACCAGTTCCCTTAAAAAAACATAGATCATCCTGCAGTTGTAAATAACCTACAAAATTTTTAATGTCAATTTAATAGTATAAACTGCTCTTAATAATAAAACACTTTCTGAAGTCGTCCTAAAATTTAAAGGACTCAGCTGTACATCATCCGTGTGTCAAGATTTGGCATACTACAAAGTTCTTTTATAACTCAATCAAGAGCTAAGAAATCTACCTACTCGTCGGTGTAAGAAAACTTTTTGTGGGACTTAGCTGAGTATTTCTTCCGCAGGTCAAAATAAAAAATTAAAAAAAAATTATTGTCACTTTTTTTCACATATTTTGAATAAAATTTTTTTTATGCATTGCGCATTTGTACGATTCTGAGCTTGAATATCCAAATTTTGAAAATCGATTAAGGACATTTCGATTTTGGTAGTTGACTGAAAATTTCCATATTAGTTCTAAAAGTCTAACTTGAATCATAGCCATGATTAATTTTGAAGAGCGTTTATCAAAGATCATGGAACAGTGAAAATACTAAAAATTGCACCTTTGAAAAAGTCATCCATTTTTCACTCTTTTGCATATTGCAAAATTACCGAGAGGATAATTTTGTTAAAACTGCACCAAAACAATCTACATGATATTATCTAAAAGGTTCTGTCAGAATTTTGTTCAGTTCGTATCCATGAAGCCGACACGAAGGTTGCCCTGCACGCTGTGTTTGAGTACACTTCCGGCCACATAGAATGCGTACAACAGAAGTTAGCTGCAGGTCTATTTATTTTAAGTTTTTCTAATTGCGTTGCTTAGTGTCACTGACTTTGACGTTTTCGAATTACATCTTTTGACATTGTAAACACAAAAATAAGGAGATTGGCCACACTTTAATATGCTTTACAGTTCCTTCTTCTTATTCTTACAATCGTAGCCTTGTTTCGTCTATAATGGGCCGCTACACTTCGAACCAACCAACCATCGTCTAATTTTGCCAAAATTTGGGCTTTTTCGAATTCGTTTAGTTGGGGCATTTTTAAATATAAGCATATGACAATAACAAACCCTACTGGTAGCATTTTTTTGTCAAATTGAAGTATCTAAAAGGTTACTGAGTTGCGAGGCGCATAATACACTATATAAAATCTGCGTACGCATTTTATGTGGTCGGAAGTGTACATAGAATTTGGACGAATTTCGACATAAAGACACATTTTTGTTTTGCAAAAATATTTCGGCCACCTTTTAAACATTGTTGGAATTGGTTCTTTAAGAGAAATTATCGGTAAATCTTCGTGTTTTGGTAGAATTTGGATTACTTTTTCAGTTTCTGAGTAATGCCTCTCCAAACACAATATTTAATTTTGTAAATTTTCGGAACAAAAATTTGAAGGGACATGGACCAAATAACATAGGTATTGGGCTTCCGTGGAATGCGTTGGTACTTACATATGTTGTAGGCAACTTCTTTCTGAACAGTTTTTAAATTGGACAAAAGTGCCGCTGGGCCGTAGGAGGTTCACAATTTCGATTTAAAGTTTGGATTTTGAAAATGTTTTGATGTCAAAAAATGGCTAATACTGATTGTGATGTTTTATCTACTTTTGTACGCAAAGTTCAATTTTGTGCCACGATTTTTTTACTTTACCCAGACCGATGCCTCCGATATTTAATAGGCCTTCCATTTACTAGCATAGCGGCCATTTTGACAATTAAGTAATGTAATAACTGTCAACAGCGCCAAAAATGGCGGCGGAATACGTGTAAAAGGGTACTTAAACGGAATGTGTTGCCTGGCCTCCCTGTCGGACGTACGACGTACATTTGAAAGCTTTGATTGGCGGTCATTTATAATCTCTGCAAATTTTGTTTTTGTGTTTTTTTATATACTAATATAAGTATTATTTTCAAATGGTTTCGAAATGAGTCTTAAAATAGGTATATGTTATCACTGTGATAGAGGGATGAGAAACATTGCTATCTGACGGGTCTTACCTTCTCGAAAACTCGACACTAGGGAGCACCGGTATCTTTTGATTTGGTGATTTCATAATAATGCAAGCATGAAGGCTTCATCTTTGCTCCCGAAGGGAATATAAATTGTTGATGCTATTGTAGTTAAAAAGAATGTAGTCTATAAGAATAATATTGTGAGGTTGAACGCGCTGCACTCATTATAAAGTGGAATAAAAGCCGCGGTTGCTTTGAAAAATCCCTAAATATTGTTGTCATTATTATCTAGACTTCGTCAATTGGTGTTTCATGACGACGAGCAGCATCCAGTATCCTAGTAAGAAGACGCTGTGAAGGATACCGTACTTCATTCTCTTCGTGCCTTGCATATCCTAGGTACCACCGGATGAATGTAACATGTGCACATACTCCTAATGTCCTTGCTCCGACTTTGCATGTACAATAGGTGGACATGAGTGGATCTCTTATATTTACTTCTGCATTAAACATTATGAAGGAGCTATGTTGAACAGCCTGAACATGCCTAGAAAATATTTTTATTCGTAACAGGTTCGGTTTCGTAAGATGAACCATTCTCAACAAAAAAAGAAAAAGGCTACAAACGGAACTGATTAAGTAAACAATATAAAAACAACAAACTAAATGATATAAAACTTACTTAAAACAAGAAAACTACTAAGAAAGAACGAACGAACTAACAGCAAGGGCACGCCAAAACTTTCTACGAGGCAATGTAATCACAAAGCAAAGTCTGAAAGACACTGACTCTTTGACTTATTTTTGAAGTTTGATTAAGGCCACTTATCTATAAAGATATTCTAGTTATTTTAAACAAAATTATGATTGTTTTCCACAAACCAAAACTACACTGTTTTGCACCCGACGCGCGTTTTGCTAACAACGTTAGCATCATCAGGAGACGATAAACAATGAACTAAATTAATCTACGCTCTATCTTATATACAATCCTTTAGTGGGCGGAGATAAGACTAATAATTTGTGATTGATCACGATTTTTAATCCTATCTCCCCTCAACCAAAGAATAAAGTGTACTAAACGGGATGGGTCCTCTATCTTTAGTTAAACTATTTCTGGATTTAATGATTTCCATACTTTCATATGCATTCAAAAGTCTTTTGTTTGGTACACTTTTTAGAAGTTTTAGATTATCTAATGTGAATCTATGTATGTATGTATCAGGTAACTTGGATAAGTAAGTACCAGTGCGGAACGATGCCTGTTTGTGAGTGGTTCAAGGTTGGAAATCAAAGTGTATGATGGTGTTTAATGATGTATAGTGGAGGGTGACCAGTGAAACTACTGATGAGCCCACGCTGGTTACCCAGGGCGAAACATCGTTTAATCATTTCTCTTTTCGCTTTGATCTTTTGTGTGTTCCCTGTGGGATGCTCATCCAAGTTTGAATTTTCGTTATTTCCACCCAAGATCTTTTGATCTTTTGTTTTTTAGTGTCTTTTCGGTTGAAGTAACTGATTTGGAGGTTCTTTTTTTTAACTTCTTCTTTGTTTTAATGTGAATCTATGATTGTTTTCAAAAGCATGCTCGGCCACACTTGACTTTTCTGTTCTTCCGTATTTTAAGTGTGCTAAATGTTCTTTAAAACGTGTTTGAATAGAGCGTCTCGTTTGGCCAACATATTTTTTGTCACAATCCATGCAACTAATTTCATAAATTCCACTTTTTTCTAGAACTGTAGTTTTATCCTTGGGATTTCCTAGTAAGCTTCTTATTGTGTTACCGGATTGATATACTAATTTAAGACCGGTGTTATTAAATACTTTGTGTAATCCTTTCGTATAACTAGGATTATAAGGAACTGATACAAATTTTGAGTCGCAGGTATCTTTTTGTCTGAAAAAGGTAGAATTCCGAAAGGTCTTTTGAAAAGAATGTCTATTTATCAGCTTATTTATTAAGCCTTCGTCGTAACCGTTTTCGCCAGCTATATTCCTAATCCTATTCTTTTCTGCTTCAAATCTTTCTTTGTTTAAGGAGAAATTTACTAATCTATATGTTAAAAAGTGCAAACTTGCAAGCTTATGTTGTAAGCAATGAAAAGAGTCATTTGGAATATACCTGTTGGTGGCTGTGCATTTTCTGTATACCCTTTCGGAATTCTACCTTTTTCAGACAAAAAGATACCTGCGACTCAAAATTTGTATCATTTCCTTATAATCCTAGTTATACGAAAGGATTACACAAAGTATTTAATAACACCGGTCTTAAATTAGTATATCAATCCGGTAACACAATAAGAAGCTTACTAGGAAATCCCAAAGATAAAACTACAGTTCTAGAAAAAAGTGGAATTTACGAAATTAGTTGCATGGATTGTGACAAAAAATATGTTGGCCAAACGAGACGCTCTATTCAAACACGTTTTAAAGAACATTTAGCACACTTAAAATACGGAAGAACAGAAAAGTCAAGTGTGGCCGAGCATGCTTTTGAAAACAATCATAGATTCACATTAGATAACCTAAAACTTCTAAAAAGTGTACCAAACAAAAGACTTTTGAATGCATATGAAAGTATGGAAATCATTAAATCCAGAAATAGTTTAAATAAAGATAGAGGACCTATCCCGTTTAGTACACTTTATTCTTTGGTTGAGGGGAGATAGGATTAAAAATCGTGATCAATCACAAATTATTAGTCTTATCTCCGCCCACTAAAGGATTGTATATAAGATAGAGCGTAGATTAATTTAGTTCATTGTTTATCGTCTCCTGATGATGCTAACGTTGTTAGCGAAACGCGCGTCGAGTGCAAAAAAGTGTAGTTTTGGTTTGTGGAAAACAATCATAATTTTGTTTTAGTGCAACCAAAGGTTCCAAATTCCCAACATAGTAGTTATTTTAAATTCAATTATTTTTCTACCGACAAAGCAGTACCCTCTCCATACAGGCCGATCAACTCCCACCGATTTAGTATCCTTTAATCCACCTTCGCCGCCATTTTCACTCAAAAGTGACAGAAAATTCATTAGTTTTCTGTCAATATGGCGGTGAAGGTCGATAAAAGGACACTAAAACGGTAGGAGTTGATGGGTCTATGTGGAGAAGGTATTGGACAAAGTCAAATCCGTTACACTTATTGAAATTATTGTGTAAAATCGCCACACTCCTTGGTCAAATATATTAGTGATTCTATGGTAGAATTACCTAGAGTGAAGTAAGATAATTTTAGTGCCCTCAGCTATCCAAAAATAAATGATGTCAAATTCTGCCACTTTTTGACATCAAAAAATTTTCAAAATCTAAACTTTGGATCGAAATTGTGAAGCTCCTACGGCCGCCAATTTAAACAGTGTTCAGAAAGATGTTTTCTACAACATAATGTAAGTACCGAGGCATTCCACGGAATCCCAATAACTGTGTTACTTGGCACATGTCCTTTTACTGATTTTTGATGGATCTTCTTTCCTTAATGTATAATACGATTTTTTATTTAATTTCATTTATATAAAGGGCATTTTATGTCGATTCTAAAAATGTACAATGTACGATGCTAGCTTAACCGGATGTAAGGTTTTGGTTTTACTTTTCTGTAAGGCACACTTTAAAACTCCGACACCTTAAGATTGGATAACAAGCATGTGCATAAGCTGCACGACTGAATTTAATTCCTTTCTATGTATGAAATCAAATCAAGAATCGTATTATACATTAAGGAAAGACGATCCTTCAAAAATCAGTAAAATTAAAAATTAAATATTGTGTTTGGAGAAGCATTACTGAGAAAGTGAAAAAGTAATCCAAATTTTACCAAAACCCAAAGATTTACCGATAATTCCTCTTAAAGAACCAGCTCCAACAGTTTTTAAAAGGTGGGCGAAATATTTTTGCAATACAAGAATGTGTCGTTATGGCGAAATTCCTCCAAATTCCATGTACTCGAACACAGCGTGTAGGGCAACCTTCGTGCAGGCTTCATGGATAAGAACTGAACAAAATTATGACAGTACCTTTTAGAGAATGTCACGTAGATTATTTGGGTGCAGCTTTAACAAAATTGTCATCTCAGTAATTTTGCAATAAGCAAAAGAGTGAAAAATGGATGAATTTTTCTAAAAGCGCATTTTTAGTATTTTCACTGTTCCATGATTTTTGATAAACGCTCTTCGAAATTAATCATGGCCATGACTCAGTTTAGACTTTTTGGAAAGGTTGGTTTCTGCTGAATATTATAAAATAAAAATTATTTTCCTGTGTGCGGATTTCTACGAACTATCATGGAAATTGTCAATCAACTACCAAAATCGAAATATCCTTAAAAAACGGCTAATATCGATTTTCAAAAAATTATTTCAGCTTTATGGGTCGGGCCTGAACTAAAATTGTGGTTTTATAGAATTCACAAAACGTTCTAGATATTTTTTCAATGTTCAAACTCAGAATCGTGCAAATAGGCAAGGTATAAAAAAAATTTATTCAAAATATGTAAAAAAAACAGTGACAATAAGAAATACTCAGCTAAGTCCCCATAAAAGAACTTTGTGGGATGTCAAATGTTGACACACGGATGATGTACATTGAAGCGTGTCATGCTAATTTTCTAAAAATTATTTTTGCTTGCGCCCCTGGATCCAGAGGAGGGCGATTTATTTTAACTATCATTAAAAATGCGCCAGAGGCTATTTTAGCTGTGTACGAAAATTCTTTGCTCTAGAAGTTTTCTGCCAGCAAAAATGGAAATCGCGAGTTTTTAACTGCACTATATATATATATATATATCTTCGAGAAAAACATTAGTAGGCACAATTTTTTTTACAGGGATGTTAAATACCTTAATATTCCCTAATAAACCCTCAAAAATCCGACTGGTACCAACACCGCCATATTAAAAAATTGGCGGAAATAGGTAATTTTTTGGGTTTGTCTCGAGTTTTTACTAATTACCTCGAAAGCTGTTCGGTCGACGAAAGAACTTATGGTGTGAAGCTAAAAGCGTATAAAATTATCTCCAACACTTTTAGTCTCAGACCACCAGTGGCGGAGATAGAATATTTTTTCTTTAAATATGTGTTTTTCATTCTTTCAAAAATATCTCTTAGTACAATAAAAATGTAGGAGTTGAAAAATAACTAGTTTTTTGCTCTCTCTAAAATATGAGATATTACATGTTAATATATAAAAAACAGTGGCGCACTTGAAGTTTTCAAAAATAATTTTATAAAAAACAATTTTCGTTTTTCAAAACAAACATAATGTTCTTAATCTGAGTTTTTAATTTTATATTTTATGTTGAGTGATAAACATCTTGTCTCTAATTGTCCTAAGTCACTAGCGCACCCAGGAATTTACTTTGGGGGGAGGGGGGTTAAGGATAAATAATTTTAAAAAAATAATTAGAAGAAAAAATATGACCATAACCAGGCTTCTAGGCGGGATTTTAACCCCAAACCCCCCCAGTGCTCTAAGTTATCCACAATTAGCTTTAAAAATATATTTAATTGGCCCATCTTCCTTCCTACAAATTACCACATACGAAAGCTTAAACTCAAACAAACTACTTACCAAATTTTATCGAACCAGTAGTTCTCAATGAGCCTGTGAATTTGCCTATTTTCTTTTGGTTGCTACTATTTTAGTGTTTAGTAGCATTTTATATGGTCGCGTCGTATTTACGAATAGGGGGTCCATAAAATGAGAAAAAATATAATCAATATAAACGTTGAATTTTGCCGAAAGGAAATCGATCGAACAACAATTTAATCGAATCGTAAAATGATCGAAAAATAATTTTGTCCAAACCTAAACAAATTTTTCATGTAAAATAACCGAAAATATAAAATAAAAAAAGAATTTATTAAACCCTTCCCCCAAAGGGCTGAATTATGGCATTTATTTCGTTTTTTACTAAACTAGTATAATACTAAGTAAGTAAATATCCAAAAGTCTAACCGTAATGTAATCGAATCGCAATTTTGTCAAATGTAATGTAATGTTATCTTTTGATCGAACCGTAAAAAAATTAAAAATAAAAATAATTTTCTGGAACAGTAAAAAGTTAAATAATTAAAGTCGTCGCGAAAGAGATCTAAAATAATTTCAAGGAACTGTTATTTGATCGGAACACAGAAAGAAAGGTCGCAAAAGGCGGGACAAGAGAACGAGGTTGCAGAACTGTAAGAAAACTACTTAGTTGAGCTCGGATTTGTACCCAGTGACCCAACCCTGAAAGACGAATACCTGCTGTACCCTTGCAAAATTGTGCGGATTTGCGATTTGATGAAATTATATTGAATTTTTGTATTTTCGTTTAATTTTACGGTATAGTCAATTTTTATTTATATTTTCAGTTATTTCAGATTCAAAATTTTTTTAGGGTTTGACGAAATTATTTTTGAGCTTGGTATTTTCGATCATTTTACGATTCGATTAAATTTTGTTTTTCGATCAATTTCCTTCCGGCAAAATTAAATTTGAACGTTTATATTTATTATATTTTTGCTCATTTTATGGACCCCCTCTTCGTAAATACGACGCGAACTACTCGTTTGATAAAATTTGGTAAGTAGTTTGTTTATGTTTAGGCTGTCGTAGGTGGTCATTTGCCATTTATAAATTATTAGTATCTACCTCCACCTTCTAGAAGCCGAAAGAGGGAGATGGGCGAATTAAATATATTTTAAAGTTAATTGTGGATAACTTAGGGCAATCAGAGATAACATGTTAACCACGAAACATAAAACATAAAATTAAAAAACTCATATTAAGAACATTATCTTTGATTTGAAAAACGAAAATTGTTTATTAGAAAATTATTTTAAGAGACTTCAAAAGCGACACTGTTTTTTATATATTAACATATAATATGTCATATTTTAGAGAGGGCAAAAAGCTAGTTATTTTTTCAACTACATTTTTTATTGTACTAGGAGATATTTTAGAAAAAAGGAGAAAAACATATTTAAAGACAAAATATTCTATCTCCGCGACTGGTGGTCTCAGCCTAAAAGTTGTTACACTGAATGAGAGATAATTTTATACGCTTTTAGCTTGACAGCATAAGCTTTTTCGTGGGCCAAACAGTTTTCGAGATAATCAGTAAAAAGTTCGAGACAAACCCAAAAAATTACCTATTTCCGCCAATTTTTCAAAATGGCGGTGTTAGTACCAGTCGGATTTTTGAGGACTTATTAGAGAATATTAAGGTTTGTATTCCTAACATCTCTGTAAAAAAAATTGTGGCTACTAATGTTTTTCTCGAAGATATAGCAATAAGTAACTTGCCTATATAGTAAACAGCCCGCGCGTTTTAAGTAATAAAGCATTGATGCCGAGCACTTCCGTCCAGATTTGAAGTGGTACTATTTAATATTCGTATCAAGTAGATCAATACCTTTAATTTGACACCTCAATCAAGTGATTACGTTATGGGTCGATTTTGCTTTAAAAAAAGCACTCTTTCGGGCGATGGTGCCGCGGCAACGCGGTCGGATGCGGGATAGCACCATTGCATTTTTGGCATCGCCTAAGTCTAATCCAAGTCCCAATACAAGTATTTTTTTGGTTACGCCCAAAAATAAAAACTGTCAAAAAAATTGGTCAAAAACAATTTTTTTTTTACATTTCCGGCCAAATGCCGACTGGCACCATATAGTGAAGGAGCATGTGTAAGTCCGTGGGATTTTTAATGAAGGAGTTTTGTGACTATGTGGGAATGATAGCTCTTTAGTCACGCAATCAAGTGTTACCGGGTGTTTTGTACGCATCCGTGTAGAAGGGGTTGATAGGACGTCATCTTTCAAGATGGAGGCCAAAAATCATAAAAAATACAACTTTCGCAACCAGGCCATTATTATACTCGATTCCATATAATTCGAAGAAGGAAGGATTCCAGAAAATTTACTTTTAAGGTCATCCAACATTAAATGGCTTTGACAATCTCAAAAAGCAAGATTTTTCATATTCTCTCAAGTGTATCGTGATTCTCTCTTCAAAAAATCTTAATAATTCGACGTTTTGTCAGACCAACTTCAAATGTATCTCAAACTATAACAAAGATAAGAAAGTCAAGTCCAACAATTTTGTAAAAAAAAAATTTGTTCAGCTATGACGTGTTTTAATAAGGCGGCTGATATATCAAAATGGCGACCTATAACCACATCTTACTTTATCCAATTTCGTAAAAAAGTAAAAATGACAAGGCGTCCATCAATTCTTGTTGACTTATCTCCGCTTACTATGAAAAAAAAAGTTTAGTTGATGCATAACCCCGATTGACCTTGAAAATACCATGTCAAATTGAAAACCCCGCTTTTTGTAGTGTTTTTTCCAATTTACCACTACGCGAAAGCTTTAAGTTCCGGAGATGAAATTAACATTTTAGCCATAAAAAAACACTTCATTTTAAACCTTTCTATAATTTTTTTTAATCTGGCTTTCCAGATGTTGGTGTAACAAAACCTTAAATTATGGAGATTTTTTTAAAGAGAAAATGGTAAAAATCATGTTTTTGCGATTTTAAAAATCATTTGAGGTCGGATGACCTCTAAAGTAAATTTTTTGAAATTCTCATCCTCGAGTTATATGAAATAGAGTATAATCACGCACCGGTTGCAAAAATTGTATTTTTTATGATTTTTCGATCACCATGTTGGAAAATGGCATCTAACAACACCTGATCCAGAATATGGTAATATATATCTAACTTCTGCTAACTCTTTTGTAGGTAATTTAAATGACTTTGTTGGCTAGACAAGTAAGTAAAACATAAAATTCACAGTTTCGAAACTAAAAACAACAGGCATATAGGTCATTTTTACCGAGGTATAGCATAAACATCTGGAACGCCAGATTTAAACAAATGGTGAGAGGTTTACAATTAAGTGTTTGTTTATGGCTAAGATGTTAATTTTATCTCCTGCACTTAAAGTTTTTGTGTAGTTGTAAATTGTAAAAAAAACACTACAACAAGCTGGTTTTTCAATTTTACATGGTATTTTCAAGGTCAATCAAGGTCATGCATCATATAATTTTTTTTCTCATATTAAGCAGAGATAAGTCAACAAGAATTGATGGCCACCTTGTTATTTTTACTTTTTTACGTAATTGGATAAAATAAAATGTGGTTATAGGTCTCTATTTTGAGATATTAGCCGCCATATTGAAACGCGTCATAGCTGAAGAAAATTTTTTTTAACGAAATTGTTTGACTTGGCCTTCTTATCTTTGTTAGCCAATTTGGTTCTCTTGGATTTAATAATTGATGAATAGCGCCCTTTAGTATGTTATTTTTGCAATTTGTTAATTTTGCTGGGGCATTTTTCAAGTGCATGAAGCTTTAAACTGCATCAAACTCCAAAGACCCAATTTGGCATATATGTCTAATAGTTTGAGGTACATTTGAAGTTGGTCCGATAAAACGTCTAATTATTAAGATTTTTTGAAGAGAAAATGGCAAAAATCTTGTTTTTTGCGATTTTCATAGTCACTTAAGGTCGGATGACCTTGAAAGTAAATTTTTTGAAATCCTCGTCGCCTCGTCGTCGAGTTATATGGAATGGAGTATAATCATTCCCCGGTTGCGAAAGTTATATTTTTCATAATTTTTGACCGCCATTTTGAAAGATGTCGTCATATCAACCCTTTCTATACGGATGCGAACAAAACACCCGTTAACACTTGATTGTGTGACTAAAGAGCTATCAATCTCACATAGTCACAAAACTCCTTCATAAAAAATCCCACGGGATAGAAATTATCGACATATGCCCCTACACTAATAAGCTTTCTGGGAATGGCGAGTACTAATCTTCACCTTTTTAAATATTTTAAGTGGTTAGGCGATCGGTCAAAAAATTTTCAGCCGGATCTCGTACTATTAAAATAGCTTTTTCGTCAAATAAAAGCGAAAATAAGTCTTTCCTTTTTTGAAACTACACTTTTTTCAAGAATGATTTTAAAGAAAAGGGCGCGAGTAAAATAAAGCACAGTTTAGTCTTAAGTTGCAAGCACTATTTTTGAACGACTTGAAAAACTTACAAAAAAAAAACACAAAAACTAAATGCATTGGGTTCGTTACTACCTACTGCATTTTTCTATTGCGCACATTATCCTTACTCCTGGGTTTATACAGGCAAATAAAAATTAGAATTAAAATAAGAAATAAAAATTGAAATTAAAACAAAACAAAGTTATTTTTGTTTACTTAGCCAATTAAAAATAACAATAATTCAAAAAAAAATACTGTTTTTTTAAATAATATCTGCCTAAACAAACCAAAAATTGCAAAATGCCCGGAAAACACACATCCAACTGACAACAAAAAACGAAATCCGTTTTCAGATAAAAATAAACGTTAAAAATTACCCTGCTTTCAATTTTTATTTTTATTTCTGCTGCATAAACGCCTACACTATTCCCATAAGATCATTTAATTTTAATTATTATTTTAATTGTAATTTTAATTTTTAGTTGTCTATATAAGCCCAGCTTTACTCATATAATTTTTATCATTTTTGCCAAATTTGCACCCTTATACAAAAAAATTTTATTTTTCGCACCGCTACCTAACTAAAAAAGCCAATTGTGTTTTAGATGAAAGTATAAAAAAATATTTATAAACCAAAGATAAGTCTTCATCCAAATGATGTTTACGTTTTTTTAAATCTATCTCAATGGGCATTTGGTAGGGAATTTTCTTTTCAAAAAAATAAACCGAATGAGAAATAAACTCCATATCTATAGTGGAGTGGAAACTATTGGATTTTTTGCCTCCTCCACCAGTTCTATCACTGACTTTCAGACACAGTTCATTCACCAGTCGGGCTTTTTACTATGACGAATCGATAGCAAAAAAACGGACTTACAAAATACACCGACTGTGTCTGAAATCAGTCAGTGGTAGAACTGGTGGAGAAGGCCAAATAGTGGAGTAAAAAAAATCAACTCTAAAATGGCAGCACCAAACTTTGGTGGTAAGCAGCGAGCCATAAATTTAGGGCAGCACCTAGCTGTCATGGCCGCCATCTGAAAATCCAAAAATTCGCTCGTTCTTGATCTACTTGAAATATAATATCTCAGCAAGTAACCTCCCCACAGACAAAAACTAAATACATTTTAAAAGAACAGTATCTATCCGAGTCAAAACTGTAAAAAGTTTTTTTTTTGGAAACATGTTTGGATTTAGTTCGGGTGCAAGCTACAAATTTCTAAAAAATAAGGAAATTTTTGGATTTTCCTTTTTTTATGTTTATTTTTTGTGGACCTGTTACATTTATTGACTTAAAAGTTATGTCTTATAATTCCGCAACTGTTCTCTGTTAAAAAATAGCAATTTTATTTTTTTATCAGTTTTACCGGGTACCATCATTTTTGGCAATTTTTTCACTCTTGTTACTTTTGACAATTTTGAAGTTAGAATATATTCCCTTTAAACCATTTAGGGCATCTTAATACCTTGTTTTAAAGAAAGATAGACGTGCTAAATATGTTTGATTCGAAATCTGTCAAAAGTCATTTGTGTACAAACTATAGGCAGTGAAGTGAAAAAAATGTAAAATTTCGAAAATCAGCAAAAATGTACGGTTTTCATTTTTAAAATGTTAGACTTGAAAATGCTAGGCTCATTTTGATATATACCTAGGTCGATTTCTAGTGATCCACAGAATTATACTGGGTGATTCACAATATAGCTGTCTGTGAGAAGTTTTTGCGCTATAGTCTTGGGAAGTCGATTATTTTTTCTAAATATCGCAAAAATAAGCGAATTGAAATGAATCCCGGTTAAATCACGGACCAAGAGAATTTTACCGCTTGTTTTAGTTTTTGTTAAAAAAATTACTATTTTCTAAAAGAATTAAGGTCACTAAGATACCAGCTTCACGTTAAGGAGTCTAACTCTGTATTAACAAAAAAACAATAAGAACTGTCTAACTTTCGCGTAATAATACTATATTTAGTACAGTAAAATTGTCATTTGAGGTCGAAAAAAATCCTGGGAGGCTAAGTTTTTGGTATGTTCTTTCGGGAGGGCTGAAAGTAAACCTCCCAAGTTTGCGTATCCCCCACTCCTCGGGAACCATCCGCCATTTTGAAAAATATTTGTAGCCGACTTTTCTGCATTTCTGTTGGACGGAGGCGAAAAATCTGAGAACAAAAATATTCGGCTAAGAATTTGCAACATTTTTGTTCAAGTATTCAACTTTCTGTAGTTAGTTTTCAAAAAGATAGAGGGCGCCAAAGTTACTAAAAACCAGTTTTAACGTATTTTGACCAACAAAAAATTATGTTTTTTTTAAACTTCAAATAAGAAATAGAAATAGAAAATCCTATAAAAATATGTATATTATTCATAATTAACTAAACAGTCTATGAACTACAGCGACTGAAACTCGGTAACATTCTTTGAGAGCCGCTTTATGGGCATGAAGTCGTGTGTTGTGGATTATATATTATTATGTATAGTAAGAACAGTACAAATGAGGTATCAAATTAAAGCTTGTGATGTATGCTACACAAATGACCCAGTCTGTCGGCATGAAAATTGCTGAAAGTATCTGACAGACTGACATTTAGTTTTGGGAAACCGATTTTCTCCATTTCTGTTGGTCCGAAGCAAAAAGTGCAGAAACAAAAATCATGAAATTTGCAATATTTTTTGTTACAGGTTCAACTCTCTGCGCTTAGTTTATTAATTTATATTAAAGATAGAGGGCGTTGAAGTTAAGAAAAACCAGTTAAACGACTAATTGTCAGTTTGTCAGATACTTTTTTATGCCGACAGATCATTTTGGTTGTGTAGCGGTGTAGCGCACGTCAAAAGCTTTAATTTGATACTGCTCTTAATATAAATAATAATATATAATCCACAAAACGCGAATTCATGCATGCCCAGAAAGCGATTCTGAAAGAATTTTATTGACTTAGCTCTAGCTCAGAGACTGTTTAATTAATTATAAACAGTATGAAATTTTTTATATGAAATTTCCGAGAAATGCAACTTTCTTATTCAAAGTTTTTTTAATCACTTTTTCTTGGTCAAAATACGTTAAAACTGACAAAAAAAAGCAGTTACCACCTCCACCACAGTTTTCTATAAAAAATTGTATTTCTATGTCAAATCCTTAATTTTTTTACCAGAAAGTAGTGTTTTTCTTATTTCTTAGACAGCAAAAATTAACGTAAAGAACTTGCAAATATGACTAGATTTTATAAGCACTATTGCAAAACGCAACAAATACCAACAACACTATTTTTTTTTTAATTTGTCGCGAAAAAAGTAAATTTTTCTCCTTAATTTTAAGAAAAAAAATTATTTATTTTATAAAAAATTAAAACAAGGACAAAGAGTAGGTAGGTACCTACCCATTACAATTTTTCTGAACCTCAAGAACTATGGTGTCATAAAGGCGTGATTAGTCTCTACACTTCAACATATCCCAATCTTTTTTCAATTTCAATTTCAAATAAGCTATCATGTTAAATATAGGTATATATTGAGTTTAAGTGACATTAATTATTTATTATTATTTATTTTTCTATGCTTAGTGTGTGAAATGACGGCTCCTGTTGTTTTTTTGTTAATACAGTGTTAGAGTCCTTAATGTAAGCTGGTATGTTAATGACCTTAATTATTTTAAAAACTAGTAATTTTTTAACAAAAACCAAAATAAACGGTAAAATTTTCTTGGTCCGTGATTCATACGGGAGTCATTTCAATTCGCTTATTTTTGGCACATTTAGAAAAATTATTCGACTTTCCAAGACTATAGCGCAAAAACTTCTCACAGACACCTATAATATGACACACACCCAACATAATTATTATAAGGTATATGAGATCAAAATTAGCCTAGCATTTTCAAGTCTAACATTTTAACAAAGAAAACCGTACACTTTTGCTGATTTTAAAAATTTTACATTTTGTACACTTCCCTGCCTATAGTTTGTATACAAATGACTTTTGACAAATTTCCTATAAAACATATTTAAGCACGTCTATCTTTCTTTAAAACAAGGTATTAAGATATCCTAAATGCTTTAAAGGGAAGATATTCTAACTTGAAAATTGTCAAAAGTAACAAGGGTGAAGAAATAGCCAAAAGGATGGTACCTGGTATAAATAAAAAATCATAGCAAAACAATGAAATGTGATAAAAAATAAAATTGGTATTTTTTAACAGAGAACTCTTGTGGAATAATAAGACACAATTTTCAAATTAATAACTGTAACAACAGATCCACAAAAAAGGACTAAATCTGGACCTGTTTCCAAAGAAACAAACTTTTTACAGTTTTGACTCGGCTAGATATTGTTCTTCTTGTTAGTTGCTGAGATATTACATTTCAAGTAGATGAAGCACGAGAGGATTTTTGGATTTTAAGATGTCGGCCATGACAGCTAGGTGCTGCCCCAAATTTGTAAAAGTTTTTCGGTAATGGTAACCTGTTATGGCCCGCTGCTTACCACCAAAGTTTGGTGCTGCCATTTTAGAGGTGATTTTTTTTACTCCACTAAAAAATTCAATAGTTTTCTGTTGGTAAAACTCCCTTTTTTACATTTTTTAGTCCCTTAAACTTGCTTAAACACTTTTAAAAAAATAATAAGCTGTTTATTGTGTTGTTAGTAAAAAGTTCCAAAATAACTCTATACTTACGTTGAGTTTGAACAAACGCATGATACAGGTCCCTACACAGAAGCGGATCAGGTAAATCTCTTAGATATTCTTTCAATAAATTTGCTACGTCATGAACACACTGACTTTCGTCTATCACTATCTCTTTACCACAATCAAAGTCTTCTCTTAACTAAAACAAATATAATGAAATTAAGTTAAAGCTATGGACGGTATTTACTAAGATAGGTTAGGGTTTAGAACTATGGGGCGCATGTGGTTTTTAATTTAATTTTGCACGTTTTTCTTTAAACTTGAGTAAAATTTGTTGGAATTTTGGACTTACCATAATCATGCAAATGAATTTGCAAGGAAAAAATTAAGTTTTCCCAAAAATTACGTAAAAAAATTGAAAAAAACACAGCAAATTTTCGGCGAGTGTATCCCTGTGTAGTGCCCTTTAACTAAAAATATTCTGTTTATTGGGTCGCTTAACCTCGGTTTATATAGGCAAATAAAAATTACAAATAAAATTTATATTAAAATAAGAATAAGAAGTAATTTTGGTTTATACAACAAAATAAAAATAAGAATAAAAATAATTTTGAACCAATCAGTACACCGCTTCTGCACATGTAAAGAAAAGTGAGTGAAACCAATAATTGAAATAATTAAACTCATGATATCTGCCAAAAACAAACCAAAAAATGCAAAAGACCTGAAAAATATCTGTGTCAATGGAGCATGCGCAAATCGTTTTCGGATAAAGATAAAAATAAATAAGATAAAGATAAATAAAACAGTTGCCAATCTTTTTGTTTTATTTTCTTATTTTTATTTCTGCTGTACTAAAGTCAACCCTGCTCTACTCATATTTCTTTTATCGCTTTTTATCCCTAAATTTACAGAGGTCCATATAAGAAGAAGTATCCTCAATCAACACATCTTATGACGAGAATATGAAATTAAAATTTTTAATTCATATACTTTTATCGATTAAAAACTATCAAAATACTTTTAAGTTTTGCTTGCTGACGTTTTGCTCATTCTGCACGAGAATCGTACCTTCGAAATAAAAAAAAAAGTCTTCTACATCTTTAGTCGCGTGAAACACCAATTTTGCCAAATTTTAATTTTGTCCATCTTTTATCCCTACTATCTCGTAAGTCTTCTAAAGACCGTCACTTATATAGCGTCCAAAATCTCACAATAACTTTTTCATCATGCATGCGCACTTACATACTACTTATTTATGATTTTAAATTTCGGTACAAACTTGAACTATTTTTAAATGTTTTTTGTAGATGCATAACGGCCGTAAATTCTATCAAAATATTAGTAAAATAAAACTCTGTGACTAAGTTATTATATAAAAAGCTCAAAACATAATAATTACTTCATATTCCTTCACTTTTAATAGCATATCCAACGAATTAATTAACAAAAATATTAGATTGCCAAAATGAAAAACAAATCGGAATTGACGTAAATCTCAGGACCATGGCCCATTTTATAAAGATATACATATACACAACTAATATTTACAATATTATAATTATAAGGAGAAATTTTAATATAAGTAAAGGAAAAACAAAATATTTATATTTATTTATTAAACTCATCAGAGCAGGATTACGTGCCACGCACTAGTGCGAAGTTTTAGGTAATTATAAAATTTTATTCATTAAATTTTATAATAAAATCGATAATGTTCGACAAATTTGCATTTGAAACTAAAAATGATACATGTGCTCTGTTTTATCTTAGAATAATTATAACTTTTTTTGAAGGTGTTGGTTTATGGGTTACGGGTTCTTATTAATAAAACGTCCTTTTTGATATGCCAACCTTTCGCCTAATTTATTTGCTTTTTCAGTGCTCTAAAATTGAATTTAATTGAAAAGACAAAAAAAAATGTGAGAAAAGAACAGCAAAGAACAAAAAACAGACTTAGTTTCAAGATGGCCCGGCCGTTCCATATGTCAATTCTATTGCCAATAGAGGATCGTATGTTAAGAAGGCATTATTTTTACGCAAGTACCGTAATTTTAATTAAAAACCTTTAAAAAAGACGTAAAATATTACTACTACAGAGAGTATTTCGGTCAAATTTAATTCTTACACTGATATGCGGCAGATGCTGGTTTTGCTTCCCCTTCCTAAGTTATTTTAGTTTATGAAGTATATCGAAATATGAAGTATTTAAGTCTTTTATTTCAGTCCGTTTATTTATAGAGTTAGGGGTCTTTTTAATGTATTTCCTGAAAGTTAAATATGTTTTGTTTTCTTTTTAGGCTTGTGGGTTTCTGCAGTCTCTGACATGCTCTTGTGACCTTTCTTTAAAGTATTTCTGCGTTTGACCTCTATGTACGCTCCATAGCAATCGGTGTGCATTTTATTTCGTAAATTGCGTTTGCTTTTTGCTCTTTTGGTGTAAGGTCCTTAAGTTTTCTGTAGATTTTTTCCCTAGGTTATTTTCTGATTTAAACGGTATTTTTGTGGTGTTTTTGAGGGTACTTCTTATGGTTCTCTGAAAGGTGTAATATGTAAGGAATTTTGAAGTTTGTTTGTGGAGAGTGAGAGGTTGCCTTTGTGTTTGAGGGGTCGGTTTGTGAGTGTATGTGGGGTAAAATG
Source organism: Oxystoma pomonae (assembly GCA_963921995.1). Classification (NCBI taxonomy): domain Eukaryota; kingdom Metazoa; phylum Arthropoda; class Insecta; order Coleoptera; family Brentidae; genus Oxystoma; species Oxystoma pomonae. The sequence goes on from OY998167.1 coordinate 66,513,178, forward strand.
TGTTCTGTTTGTGTTCTGTTAGACTATTGATTTGTCTGCAGCTGTGAGGATCATGATAAGAGGGGTGTGGATAAGATTTTGTTAACTAGGTTTTTGAAATAGTTATTTTTAGTTAAGTAGGTTTTTATGAGATTTATATTTTTTTGATGTAGTGACGGATGCGATAATTTTAAGGCTCTGTGCTTTAAGTTGTGTGGGTTAGTGGAATGGTAGTAAAAAAACTTTCAGAGAACGTGGCTTTGTGGTACCAGTCTGTTATGATTTCGCTTTATGTGTTTCTAATCAGTAAAACGTCAAGAAATGGGAGTGTGCTATTTTGCTCTTTTTCTAGTGTAAAGTGCAATCTTTGGTAAAACTGTTAAAAGTATTTCGAAGGTACTTTTCTGTCCTTGGGGTATGGTTAGAACGATATCATCAACATATCGCTTAAAGAGGGGTACATCAAAGGGTAGTTTTGACAGACATTCGGCTGGAGTTGTGACATAACCGGATCCGAGCATATAGGCAACATGCAGTTTCCCATACCTTAGCCAAATGTTTGTGTATATATTTCACTTTGAAATGAAAAATAGTTGTTTGCAATACAAAACTATAATATATCTTACGTATGGTCAGTTGATACTACGTCGAGGGAAATTAATTTATCAATTAGTGGTAGTATTTTTTGGTTGAGATTTTCGACAACCTTAAAGGAATTTCTGACGTATTTTTAATATTTTTTAAAGCGAAATTTAAAAGGTGTGATATATGTGTGCTAACATTATATAAAATGAAAGAAACGACAAGTTTTTTATAGGTACATTCGACGCTTAATATTTATTTTTTCTTTCTCAGTCTTGTTTGTTTTGTACCACAGTTATGTTGCCTTTATCTGCCCTACTTATGATGACATTATTGTTTTTTAAAAAATGTGTGGTTTCTATAACCGCCATAGAAAGTTTTTTTCTATTTTTATTTGGTTTAAAGAAGTTACTGATTGGTTTTGTTTTTTAGTTTTATTCATATTTAGATAGTTTGATGAAATATTAATAAACTTGTTTCTTAATTATGTTTTTTAATCATCATCTTGTATTCTATCAATTATGTATTCTGTATCAATAATCAATTGTTGCATGTCGCCTATATGCTCGGATCTGGTTATGTCACAACTCCAGGACGAATGTCTGTCAAAAATACCCTTTGACGTACCCCTTTTAAAGCAATATGTTGATTATATCGTTTTAACCATCCCTCAAGGACAGAAAACTACCCTCTTAAATACTTTCAACAGTTTTCATCCAAGGTTGCAATTTACACTCGAAAAAGTGCAAAATAACAGACTCAAAAACATCACAAATATAGCGTTTAAATCAGAAAATACCATAGGGAAAAAAATCCACAGCAAACTTAATGACCCTACATCAAGAGAGCAAAAAGCAAACGCAATTTTTAAAATAAAATGCACCGATTGCAATGGAGTGTACATAGGTCAAATGCAGAGATACCTAAAATCAAGGTTACAAAAGCATGTAAGAGACTGCAAAAAACCCTCAAGCTCAAAGAAAAATAAAACGGCGCTTTTTGAACATTTGGACACTCAAGAGATTTATAAAATGAGAATTATCTAAGAGATGTTACATATTAAAAAGACCCAAAACTCTATAGATAAAAGATATAAAAGACTTAAATACTTCATATTTCGATATAATTAATAAACTAAAATAATGACATGGGAAGAGGAAACAAAAGAACACCAGCATCTACTGCATATCAATATAAAAATTAAATTTGAACGAAATGCTCTCCGTAGTAGTAATATTTTAATGTGTATGTTTACGTCTTTTTTTACAATTTTTAATTAAAATTACGGTACTTGTGTAAAAATAATGCCTTTTTACCATATGACGTCTATTGGCAATAGCATTGACATATGAAACGGCCGTCTTGAACGTAAGTCTGTTTTTAGTGTTTTGCTGCTTTTTTTTTGGTTGTTGTTATTGTTGTTTCTTTTATACTAAAAAATTTAATTAACGTTTTACTTTTTAATCTTTTGCTGGTTGTATAATAACATAAAATTTTTTAATTTTAAATCCACACTATTTTTATTGTACATTCAATTTGAAAGCCCTGAAAAAGCAAATAAATTTTGCTGTTGGAATTTCAAAAAAGGAGGTTTCATTAATTTATTATTAATCCCTCAACCCATAGACCTACACCTTCGAAAAAATTAAAAATAGGATTGTTATACTATAAAGTAGTTACTTACTTTATGGTCAAACCCTTCTACAAATTAATAATTATTACTACTGATGGAATTTTTCCTCAAGATCGATCTGTTTGGTTTGGATTGGAGACTTTGTGAGTTGGAGGGTAGAAAGAGAACCAATTCCCATCTTAAGTACCCGTTTTTTAAGATCAGAGGCTCGGTCGGAGGGGTGTAATAGGCTCAAGATGCCTTGTGAAGGATTTAGGCCAAGCCAGGTAAAGTAAAATTTTCTGGGTGATTTTGGTCGGTAAGTATCTGACCCTATCATTTTCAGATGGAGATATTAGAAAAAAATTACTGACACTTTTTGTCTTACCTGTCTAAGCCTCTTTTTTGAAGCGCTAACCCTAAAGATACCAGAGGTGTGCAAGCCGTGGTGTTCTAAGTGCCTTATGCATTCGGTAATGACGTTCGGAACCTTAAAACACTCTTCCTCGGATGAAGTCACGCCACAAGAGATGTCTGCCGTAGAACCACATGATAATGCGTCTAGAAGTCCGGGCACACTGCCTACCATGCGACCTATTTGAAGGCTTTCACAGGAACCAATCTAAAAGTAAAAGGCATGTATTTTATAAATGAATACTTTATACAAAAAAGTGCATCACTGATTGGTTGGAAGACTAGTGCAAGTTATGAAGTAAAGGTTACTTCAATGAATTCAACTAATTCAACCGCCGCAACAAACAAACCGCTATCAGCTTTCAGTCTCCAAAATATTTTAATTTTAATAGTAAAATTAACAATAAGTAGGAAGTATAGTTCCTTGGTATAGTATTAAGAATTTAAAAACATAATTCTATTTATTTTTTATGTGTTCTGCACCCTCGTAAAAAAATTACCGTTTCTGACTCTGCTATGCGCGTAAAGCAATTACAGTGGGCCGAACTCCGCTAACAAATCGATCGGCCAACTGCAATCGCATGCGGAAAGCGGCACTTTCCACACTAGTTAGGAAATATAATATTAATACAATTACTTTCGATGAAGGTGGGTGTTATAGCAATGGACTGGTGAAGGCCTACTTATGAAGTATGAATGAAAATAACTGGATACCTTAAGATGCATTTAGACTGTGGTAGTGTCGTCGTAGTTGCGTTGTAGTTGCACTTCATACAACGCTGCAGTGAATTGTTTTCCATAGATAATGCAGAACGGATTATTTAAATAGACAAATAGTTAACAATATTTTTTCGTACACATACACAGACACTCATTTTCTAAATGCTTTAAACAAATATAGGTGGTAATAGACCCTCCTGCTAAATTTTGGAATATGTTAAAAGTTTCAACTTACATATTTCTTTGGTATTAACCGAGTAAAGTTCCGTTTTTTCTTAATATTTAAATAGCCTAAGTTTAAAAATGCTTTAATTTTAAAATTTAGGTTGATAGGGTAGCAAAGAATACAAAAATTAACTTGGGGAAAATAGGAGAAAAAAGGTGGTGGAAGATTTGCGTTGGCATAATGTCGTCTATAGTAAATCGGGCCATCGTTAGTTGCCGATTCTCGTCCGATTAAACAAAGTTCCAATCGGACCGTCGTCGGCCCTAAAGCAGAAAAAGTAGGCGTAGACATAAAGTTATTATAGTAAATCGAGCGTCGTCGGCCCTAAAGCAGATAAGGTGGGTGTCGGCATAAAGTCGACTATAGTAAATCGGGCCATCGTCAGCTGCCGATTTTCGACCGATTAAACAAAGTTCCAATCGGACCATCGGCAGTCCTAAAGTGGTGTCGGTATAAAGTCGACTGTAGTAATGTGGACCTCTATCAGTTGCCGATTATTGACCGAAAACTGAAAATCGCAATCTGTCCAACATCTGGCCAGCGTGTAGTCACCGATGCCGACACACCGATGATTTGTGTTTGCTGGGAAGTAACTTTCTTACACTCGCATGTTGTTTCACTCGGCTAGCGCCTCGTTTTCCAACATTCACGATCGTGTAAAATTTGTCATTTCCTTCTCCTGTTATGTAATATGCTATTGTTTTTGTATCACACATATAAAATACAAATTTAGTTAATAACCAAAATCTCCAAAAATTACAACGAAATTACACATGATTACAACTTGATTCCAATTACCTTTGATTAAACGTATTACAACATATTACAACAGATTATAACAACACATCGGATTACTTTATTACATCTGATTATACCTAGATTACAACTTGCTTTTACACGAAATTACGCCACCGAAAAGCTTCTCGGAAAAATCGAAATATTTTTACCTACGACCAACCAATAATACTAATGTTACGACCCTCTCAACATGATTTAATGGCTCACTTACGGTCTTAGGATAATAATAAAGCTTACACATACACCACAAGATGGCGTGACAAGCGATGAAACTTTATTTTATTAGAGCACTAATTGACGCAAAAATGTGAATTATTTTTCTATATTTTTAAAATAATAAATATTTAAATAAATTCAATATAATTTTTAGTACCTAACCAATGGACAGCCTGCTAAGAAGACTTGAAGAGGATGGTATTGAAGCCCTAGGCTACGCCGACGACGGACATAATTTCCGGCAAGTACCTCGGTGTGATCTGCAATAGAATGCAGAGGGCATGCAATATAATATACACGAAGGGTGTCGAGAAAACAGTCTTTCTGTAAATCCAACCAAAACAGAGACGATCCTTTTCACCAAGAGGAGGAAGATAGTTGGGTTCAAACCACCAACTATGTACGGACAACCACTGACATTGTCGCGGGAATTAAGGTACTTAGAGGTGATGTTGGACGACCAACTAAACCGGAACGCTCACATCAACCATGTGAAAACCAAAGTTAGGTAGGTAAAAAATGGGGCCTGAGCTCTAAGGTGATACACTGGATCTACACCACCATCTTACGACCAAGGATCCAGTACGGTTCCGTGGTTTGGTGGAAAGGAAGCTAGACAGCCTGCAAAGACTGACAGCCATGGGCCTAACTAGCGCGATGAAGAAGACCCAGCTCTAAATACTGTCCTGGGACTACCGCCGCTCCCCCTCTGGATCAGAGGGGAAGCGATGGCAACGCACCTAAGGATCAGAGATGCGGAGCTGTAGAAAAGGGGAAGCTATCGCCGGGATGGCGGAAAGGGAGATACTTCTTTCAGCATACATGATCGAAAACCCATTACAGTGTAACCATATCACCTAGAGAGGCATGGACTAGGAACGAAGTCGAATTTTCAGGCAATGCCATGATCTACTTCACAGATGGATCGAGGCTAGCAGACAAGGAATCGCCAGGAGCAGGTCTATTCATAGAAAATAGGAAGATAAAAAATAGCTACCCATTAGGTCGCTACGGAATGGTTTTCCAGGCAGAAGTATATGCCTGGCATAACCACTTTGCAAACCTACAATGCCAAAAGGACTGGTCCAGGAGTGCGCGGTCGCCCTCCAGGATCTAGCAAGGGGAAAAGAGGTTGAACTTGTCTGGGTTCCAGAACACATGGGGATCCCAGGTAACGAGATGGTGGACGAGCTTGCAAGGAAAGGGTCAGCTCAGGCCAAGGAGTTCATCATTAATTCAGCAAGACAAGAAAGGACTGGTTGTTACGCAGGAAACGTACAGAATAGGACACTTAATAGGAGTCCTCACTGGACGCTGCGCGCTCCAAGAGCACCATGAAGCAAGGATGAAGGTAGTGCGGGACTCAACTTGCAGAGAGTGCTGGGAGGAGGATGAATCTTGACACCACTATCTTGCAAGGTGTGCTTCGGAGAGGAAGTGTTCGAGCCGGAACACCTTCCAATGCTGAAATGGTCGGATATCTTGACTTTTATCCAAAGGACGGGAAAGTTCGACCGTGGTGGATTGGGAGTGTGAGAGAGGAGCTCTGGGGGATGGCGAAAAGGGCTCGCGTAGAGCCTAGTCGCCGAGCCGGGAGCCCCCTCTTTTTCTACTACTACTTCTACTACTACTAGTACAAAACCAAAAATATGTCCCGTTAAATTCACATATTACGCATTTTTAAGAAAATAAAAAAAAAAGTCCCTTAGTAACCTTATTTGTTTTAACGTTTTAGATAGAACGTCATCGAAACTTCAGGTTATGAAAGTGGTTGACTTAAGAGTATTCGCGTTTGATATTTTTAATTTCTGATATTAATGATACCTGCGGCACGCTTCTCAAACTTCATATTCGCGTTTAATGTCCATCATAACATGCTTGTTATGTACACTACTATTTGCATCTTTTTTTTTGATTTTTTACACATATATTTCAGAGTATATTAGGTATATGTATATTATTGGATCATTTGGAATGTCCAAAATACATCCTGTGAATGTCCAACGACTTTTTTATTATTCACTGAGTTATTCAGAATGTTCGGATTACATCAGTTCTGAATATTAAGTGAATAATAAAAAAGAGAACCGTTGGAAGTTCACAGGTTATGCTTTGTATATTCCAAACTTTCCAAGAATACTCACGTAATATACCAATATTCTTGCTATATGTAATAAAACTTTATATTTATTTCAAACTAGACACAGTTTGGTCAGAATTTGTGTTATTTAGGCTCCTAAAGAAAAATGTAGCGAAATATTGATGTTTGTAAGACGCATATAATAAATCTCTATAAGTATTTTTTAGTTCAGCTTTTGCACAAACGAAATAGATACCAAATATCTAAATTTTATAAATTGGGTCTGTTTCTTTGTTTGTCTGTTTGTTTTTTGTTCGAGCATCACGTAAACACTAATAAACGGAGAGGTAAAGCTGGGGGGTCTTCACCTAGTATAGGAATGAAACTACTGAAACCTAAATTAACTTTATTGGGATGAATGAAACAAGATTGTTTCTCTGTATTAGTGCAAATTGCAACTTGCACTAATACAACTAAACAATCTTGTTTCATTTATCTAAACTAATCAAATTTAAATGCACGCAGCCGCAACACCTCAATATGTTCTTTGATTTTTGCAGTTGTCTGGTTCTATTTACTAAAAATAATACACACTTAAAGTTAATTTTTAGTTTTATCAGCATTCGTATCCTTAACTCTATCGAGTCGACCAATCAAGCAGGCGCACTTTTAAAATCATGGCGAGTGCGTGACAGCTCCAGCTGATTAAATGTACGAAAACCTCGTTAGGTACGATAAGGGAGTCGTAACGTTATGACCGTCTCCGGATACGAAACAATGTTTTGAAGCATTGGATTAGCTGGAGCTGTCACGCAGTCGCCATTAGTTTAAAACTAAACCTGCTTGATTGGTCGACTTGATAGAGATAAGGATACGAATGCCGATAAAACCAAAAAATAACTTTTAAGTGTCTAATAGACACAAGTTGTGTTTCATTACTCTTATTTTTTAGGTCAGTTTTTGATATTTGACATTCAAGTATGACAGGAGTGCTGTCAAGTTAATATTTTTATGAACACGTGCTTTTTTCTCCTGGTATTTGGGTCATAAGGTAATAGATAATTTTACTTTCAGAAAAAGGGTGCCTTTGTAGGATGTAGGGAACCTTATGGTGGCTACATATCTTAACCTAACCTAAGGGTCCACTTAGTACGCGTGCCAAGTTTCATTACTTAATCATTTTTTGCGAGGTTGGACCCCCCTATCCTCCTGAATTTCGGAATATTATTAATTAATAGTAATTTACAACTAAGTGTGGATATTTACGGACAAGGCGATGAAGGAGCCGGGTCCGGAATCTCTAGACGAGTACTTTCATGAAATTTCAGGGTCCTGTATCTTAAAACGTTTTATTTCATACTGTTTTATATTCTATTTCACTAAAAATATTTTTTTTTTAAGACAGCGACAATAAATATACTAAAAAAGGTCATGTCGATTATAATTGTTTTAAATATTATATCAAAATTTTCATCGCATTACTGTTAAACTTTTGAAATTGTCCTTTTTGCAATTTGAACCGTAACAAGTAGACAAAATCAATTAAAAATATTCATTTTTAAGATAAACTCAAAGATGCACCTGATGCTGCATTTTAAATAACTCAAACTGCAGTATTATACTGTTAACGTTTATAACTCATGCACTTAGCACAATATCGTTAAAAATTTATCAAATTCATTTGAGTTTAAAACAAAATTTAAAATTAAAAATAACGGTTAGCAGGTCGCGTTCTAATGTTAGGTACTTTAAAATGCTAGGAAATATCGTTTTTTTATGTTTTTACACACTAAAAAAATATACGGTGTCACGTAAAAAAACTGCTGCTTTTTAGTAAAAAAACCTATAATGCTTAAAATTAAAAAAAAATCAAAATGCTTTGAACGGCTAAAAAGTTTTAACAACAATAATTTCAAATTTTGAAAGTCTGATTAGGTCAAAATATTACCTGGTGGCGTGTGGCAATGCGAACTTTTCTGCACTCATTGCAAGAGGCAAGTAGTACTTTTCTGCACTCAAATGGGGCAGAAAAATGTGCTTTAGTAGGTAGGTTGATGGTATTTGGACCTGACCAAACTTTTGAAATTGTTATCATGGCTAACTTTAATTTTTCAATATTTTAAAGCGTTTTAACTTCTCAGTTTGTCTTGACAAATGAGAGAGAAAAATTGAAGCATTCAAGGTTTTTTTAAAAACAAACATACACTTTTTCGTCATTTATTAATTAAAACAATTTATTTACTTTTTTTTATGGAACATACAGAATTAAGCTTTTCGTTAAAAAATTTGTTTCAATTCAGAGAGAACGCCGCAGCATATTAAGACTCATGTTTATCTCCATTCTTTTTGGTGGTCGGTATCTGTCTCTATCTGCAGCACCCACTAGTTTTCTATGACAATATGAAGCATTCATGGTGGTACTTAAAAAAAGGGAATTTTGTCTTACTGTAGCTATATCTGGAAATAAAATAATTTTATAAACAGATAGTAAGAGGCATATCCAAAAAGAGGGCTGACCTTGTCCTGCTAAAAAAGCAGCATTAATTTTTTTTTTAATCGTTTTTATTCAGTTTTCTGTTGGTAGTGGTTACACACTTTTCAATATGATTTTAAATAAACCTACTGTATAAATGCCACAGGCAAAGATGTTCTTAAAAATGTGTTATTTTAAGTAATGTGTAACTTTATTAACAGATATAAATCAAAAAAAATTTCCTAATACATAATTTAAAAGATCTCTAAAGACTCAAGAAAAAAATGATTAGGTCAACATTTTTAACAAACCAATGTGGTAATATTCTGAGCACTTTTGGAGAGGACCTTTTGGACATCATCGTTTTAGTTATTTAATAAAAATATATAAAGAACTAAAAAGAACAGTCTTTTTAAAAAGGATATAAAAGAACTTTTCTATGCAATATTTGCTGTAATTGTAGCATCTTAATTTTGCTTACTATTACTTATTGTACAAAGTTTAGATGTTAAGATGATCTCCAGAATGATTAACTTTCTTCATGTAAAGGTAAAAAGGTATGATCTTTGTTGTTTGTTGCAAGGTCGAGAAGCTTGACAGAACCTACCTAAGTATATTTCTATCGAGAGTCCGTCTAAAATATAAATTTGGGATTAAACAACCAACCTGATTTTATCAGTGCGTCTATTCTTGAATCGAGAGAAAATTTGCTCCCAGGGAGTCAAATTCTCTCGCTAATATGCATCTCATTGATCCAAATCTTCGGTTTAAATCGGTTTCTCTCACTTTTGTCCGATATTGATCGAAAGTAATTCTCTTAGTCAAGACCAGTAAAATTACTTTCGATCAATATCAGGAAAAAGTAAGAGAAACCAATTTAAACCGAAGATTTAGATCAATGAGATGCATAGTAGTGAGATAATTTGACTCCCTGGGAGTAAATTTTCTCTCGATTCAAGAATCGACGCATTGGACAGTACTTTCTTTTAGGTAGTCTGTATTACTATTACACTAAAAGTAAAGTAAAACTTAAATATTTTATGCAGGGAATTGTATCACATATTTCAAGAAAATTAATTATGTAATGTTACTGTCACTTCATTTGAACAAAAACTATAGATAAAATAAAAATACCGGACAATGGTTGATCTATACACCGGACACTGCAGGCTGAAAGTACCATTACACAGAATGGGTCTAAGTGAGGACACCAAATGTAGGCTCTGTATGGAGTATGATGAGATGGCCAGACATGTACTGTGTGAATGTCCGGCCATTGCACGTCAGCGTCAACGTATCTTCAGTAAACCACAGATCGACGGACTGGATCTGAATGATGCTTCACCAAAACAAGTTGCGAGCCTCTTTAAGGGGCTGAATATTCTGTAGCAACAAAAAATGTTAAAAGTGAGGCACAATAGACCCAATAGCGGTCGCAGTGGACAGTGCCATACTGGCACACTCACAAACGAATCAATCAAATCAATCAATAGATGAAATAAAAAGTACAATTTTACAATAATAACAAATTAATATTAATTATTGTTCGTTGGCCTTCATTAAGGTAGGTACTTCATTTCGTGAAACTTCTTCCAGATTTGGATTAGACTGAAATGTTTACCTAAATTAATTTTGTGTAGGAAAATCGTCTGATTTTTGGTATGATTAAAAAAATTTAAATCGACTTTATCTACTTACCCTACAGGCCCCAGGAGCAGAATTTTTTTATGTAAAAATACAAAGATGGTGGAATAAGCAAATCAAATTTCTATCAACTGTCTATCTGAAAAAAAAATAAACAATTATTACATATATTTGCCTTTAAGTCTATTAAGAAGTCAGTCTACTTTTAGTTTCATTTGTGCTTTAAAAAAGCCTACATTGTCTTTAGAAGTCAATTTTTATTTTAGTTTTACAGTATAAACCTAGCTTTAGATAAAACAACCATCTGTTCCTGACCCACATTGACCCATTTCTGTTCCTTTTTTTACGCACTGAGAAGGAGATATATACGTCAACGTCAAGAAGCAACAGTATGGGCAAGTTTAAATTCGGGCTTTAGCCGTATATTCTGACCTTCACCATTTTAAAACCACGCGAGTAAAACAACTTTAGTCGACTTCGTTTGTACTTACCCTGCAGCATCTAGAAGTAATATAGCAGTCCCAGAGGCATAGTCCATCGCAGTTGCTTTATGCTTCAAAACTTTCAAAAATTGCACAAGCTCACCGCCGCACCATTAAAGAAAACAAGTCGATAAATGGATAAATCGGAAATGGACTGCGAGCGCAACCAGGTGTGTGTCAGTCGTAGAGTCATATACACCGCTAAGGTGGTAATATTCACGGCGTTTTCTAGAGGAGTCCTTTAAACATTTTCATGAATTTAGTGGTTTTTTTATCTACTGGGATAAGAAGAAATATATAAGACTAGCGGCCATTTTTAACAACAAGTTAAGTGACCACTCAGTTAATACGGGCGATTAGAATGTGACTCGGAAAAAGGTGTTAGAGGTCACATTCTAACCGTCCGACTTAACTAGGTAGCCACTTCTTATTATTCGTTGGTGCTATTGCCGATAACTTTTTTTGTCATTAACTGTACGTTATCCAATGGATTTTTATAAATAGTTCATGGACATTCCTGTGTAGGGATTACTTTCTCAGACTTTACAGCGGAAAAAAGCTAGCCGTCATCGTGTCGGTTTGAAATTGCTGTTATCACACACAGCTTTATTTAAACAGGAATATGTGTGATTTTACAGAACAAAAATATGATAGGTAAAATAATATTCATTTTAAGTTGCATAAACTTTAGGTATTAAAATTAGGTTTTACAGCTCGCTTTTGCATGAAAAAAGAGCAAAACGTTTTTTCAAGATACATAACAAATAAACTATGTAATATTAAAAAATGTTAATCTGCATTTGTGTGCTAAGTGGGAAGTAACTTTATTGTAACTTGCATCAATATAAATTGTTCAGAAATAACCCTGTGTTAGTTAAGACACTAAATTTCAGTTGCAGCCCCATAAAGTCACTTTACCGGACTAGTGATATAAAACTTGTACAACGCCACTAGGTTCATTTTATTGTGGTCCCATATTTGTTTAAAAAAAACGAATATATATCTTGTGCATTATTGCCAATATGTATTAATCAAATAAATCGTCAAATTTGTGAACAGTCTCCTGTATATCAAAAACTACTTACAAGAGCCAATATGTTTTTACATAACATTTAAAAAGGTTTTCTAATAGTAGGTACCTACCAAAAATAACATTTTTTATGATCTTTCATGTTTAGAGATGCGAAAAAAATAGTAATACTCTACTATGATTTTTATGTACGTATTACATCTGAAATCCCGTGAACTAGAATAATAAACCCTTGTTAAACACCTTATCGAAAAGATGACATCACCCGTCAGATTGTTATTTAAGCTTCAAAAATATATATCCAAAGTCTATTTTCGTAAAGGACATTTTATAATAAACTCAAGTTGAGGGCTAAGTAACCACAAATATAATAGCATCCCACGGTTTTAGATTCTGATGTCAATAAAAACTGAAAATTAATCCGAAGTCACGCTGGAACGCGATGAGATCACGCATTCGATTTGACAGACTTATAGGCTTTCCGTCTAAAAATAATAATTTTAAATTTAACATTAAAATGTATCTTTCAACCTTATATCAATAAATTGCAGTTATGTACTCGATCAATACAGAATATACGACCATGACAAATAACGTTATAACGTTTGGGGCATAACTTTTGAAATATTTTATTTTATTAAGTAAAAAGACCAGGAGGAAAAATTAAGGGCAGAAGAGGTTCCAGTTGTAAACAAATATCATGGCTCAAAAATTTTCTACAATTGTACGGCTTAAGTACTACGACAATTTTCAGATAAAGATAACAACAACACAATACCCGAAATGAACCACCAAAAATAAAAAAAAATTACAGCCAAATCAATTTTACACACAATTGTGTAGAAGTTGTACACACTTTTAGTTCCATATTTTTTTCCGCCAACACACAAATTAAGTCCAGACGACGTGAAAAAAAACTGCTCCTGTAGCTAATACTTTGACAGGTAGTGAATTAAAAACAGTGCGTGAATTACGGAATGCGCCGCGGTAAGAGAACGAAGGGCAAGTGAAAGTATTGAAGGGCGGGAAGGAAGGTTTCGTATATAAAATAATAAATAATACAAAACATTTTGTTATCCTTTAAGGAGTTGTTTCGAATTAATTGTAATGTAATTTTAAGATTGAGAGGAGGGTCGTAAGTATTACGAAGGGGAAACATTTTTGTAAAAATTATGGTACGTAATTTATGAACGGCCCCAAAATGAGTTATAGGTCCCAATTTTTCGTATATTTATATGAATATGTTATGTTATAAAAAAAAACTATTTTTAAACATAATTTCAACACTTTGGTCTGTAAAATATATCATAGATTTAAAATTCCATGGCTAAAGATGGCAAATCGAAGAAAACTATCCGCTGTGTCGCTACTATAAAATTATCAACTGATTAACACCCTCTTATCTATACAAAAATCTTAATTTTACTTACTTTAGAAGAGTTCAGCAAGTGGATCCTCTTGGGCTTCCCCTTTTTTGTCTAGTCATTCAACCGATAGTAAATCTAGAATAAATTTATGGTACCTTGATGATGGACTAATTGCGTGAGATCCAAATATCGTTTAAGAAGATTTTAAAAAGATAGTTAACTACAGTGAAAAAATCGGTTTAGATCTAAATTTTCAAAAACGTGAACTTGCAATTGTTTCAGAAAACCCCACAAATTACATCGAAATCGTTAAATTATGCTCCAGAACTGCTATAAATTTATAAATATAAAATTTTATTTAGTACTTTGGCCTACAAAATAGAATGTACACGTCAAAAATTTAATGTATAAAGTTTTTGTGGCTTACAGAATAACAATAATGGAAATATGTATTAAAATTACTAGGGACACAGTTATAAACCTATTATAAAATATTTAGTTTGTGTAGGATAAATAAATCTAAAAATAATAAAATTAATTTAAAAAGATTTGTATATATACAAGTTTTGAAGACAACAGGAAAAAGCAAACAATTAAAATAACAAACAAAATCTATCTAAGTATGTCTATTAGTTAGGTAACATATAAACTCGTTCACTGAGTAGAAAGTTTGGGAACACAGAAGAACCTTAAGCTGTTGTTTAAAACGGTTATATGTCAATAGTTTTAGCTCTGATGGAATTAAATTATACAGTTTAGCACCTGCATAATATGGACTTCTCTTAAATGCTTCTCGTTTGTGTAAAGGAAGATAAAGGTCACTGTTACCCCTAGTGCTATAGTTATGAAAATAGCCGTTTCTTGTGAAGTTTTTTTTATTTTTATGTACAAATTGAAGAAGTTTAAAGAGGTAAACTAAGATAACTGTCATAATTTTATTTGATTTGAAAGTATTCCTACATGATTCGCGGTACTGGAGATTAAAAACTAGCCTAATTGCCAAGCAACAATAGCGTACCCCAAGGCGGAGTGGATATTGGCATAATAGGCTGTACTGGAATCCCCAAGGAGTTTTTAAGTTGTCTAAGTCTTTAGAAGAGTTTAGTTCTCTAGAAGTCCACCCAGTTTTTTTTAATACTTGTAGAATAGTTTAACAACCCTATTTTTAATTTTTTTGAAAGTGTAGGTTTATCGGTTGAAGGATCTTATTAATGAAACGTCCTTTTTTTGAAATGCCAACGTTTCGCAAAATTTATTTGCTTCTTTAGGGCTATTCAAGACGGCCGTTCCATATGTCGATTCTATTGCCAATAGACGTGTCATCCTTCGGTAAAAAGGCATTATTTTTACACAAGTACAGTACAATTTTGATTAAAAACTTTTAAAAAGACATAAACAAACACATTAAAATATTATTACTATGGCGAGTATTTCGTTCGAATTTAATTTTTGTTATCTAGGCTGTCAATTTTTTTTTAAACAAATCATATCAGAAATTGATAAAAAAATTAATTTTATCAAAATACTATCAGAAAATCTTAAATTCTTAGACTCACATATACCTTACTATTTACTTAAACAATCTTTTGGCATACCTAGAGTTTCTTACACATTGCGATGTATCCCTTGCTGGAAATACCTTAAAACTATGGAAAAATACGACAACATTTTAAAAAACACTACTCAAGAAATTAGTAATTTGATATAAATTTAAAATCAGTTAAATTGGGTGGTTTAGGAATAAGGGATTTATGTACTCTATCAGTTTCAGCTTTTTTGGGCTAATATTGTTCTTCCGAACTATATTTCAAATTTAACTGATTCAGATTTTAATGAATGTTTATCAAAATGGCTTAATACTTGTAATTAATCAGAAAATACAGTTGAAAATATTTGTTTTCTCAAACAACATGATTTGGATTTAGAAATATGCAAAGTTCGTTACGTTACTTTATTCAATAGTTGTAACTCAGTAATCCACAAAGCACGTTTTTTAGCTCTCCAAACCCCCGAGAGTAGCTCCTGGATAAGTGCTCTTCCAGCCACAATCGTCAGAAACCTTTTCAATAACAAGACTTTTAGAATTTCCATAGCTCTGAGACTTGATCTTGCTTACGGTTTACATGGGCCAAGCTGCAAAAAAAAACGCAGATCGTGTTTCGAGACACAGGGAGATTAATTACATCATTAAGCCAGCTCTAATTTCAGCCGAATTCCCGGCTGTATTGGAGCCGCTTAGTGTTTCTCGGAGCGATGGAAAGCGAGTGAATGAATGGAATGACACTTGTCCCGCGGAAAATGGGCAGAGAGCTGCTCTGGGACGCCACATGCAGTCACTCGTTAGCTCCTTCATACCTGGAAAAAACATCTCGAAATGCAGGAGGGGCCGCTTATATTGGAAAGCAAAAAAACTTAACAAATACAAAAACCTGAAGGACAGATACTTTTTCGTTCCTTTTGCTATGGAGACTTTTGGCCCTTGTAGTGGAGTAAATTCGTAAAAAGAAACTGCCAAAAGGGTATATTTTTAAATATTTGGTATAGTAGTACCTAATACCAAAAGCTAAAATTCTAGTCGAGGATCCTCCATTTTCCGCCTCCAGAAACCAAGATGGAGGCTGTCAAAGGTGAGAAAAAATGTTTTTTTTTACATTTTCAGAAAATACAAATCGAAATAAATTAAGGAATATCTAGGAGATTCCACTTAATGCAAAAATATAAAAAAAAGTTGACATATGTCAAATAAAATAGCGGCCAGATTTCAAAAATTTGGTTTTTCGTAGATTTCTCTTTTAATTTTTAATTGATCATCTTTGTTAATGTCTCGTGTTAAAGCTACTGATCAGCTTCTTAATCGCACAATAGAAAAAAAAAAATAGTTTATAAGCGGGTACAAAGATGGCGCTTGATATGACAAAAATATAAGAGACTTTATTAACCTAGAGCCAACATTTAAAAAAAATATATTTAGTAGATGCTATTAGCGATGAGTTTGTCTATGCTACAATTTTAAAAAACATTTGATTTGACATTTGATTTTCAAAATGGCGACCAAACTATCGAGAAAAAAGTAATTTTCCCCTTCTGGTGTGGTATTTATACTAACGTCTTGCAATATATCAATTTGCACTAAATCGAGGACGCTGGTCTCAAAAATTGCAAAAAAAATTAAGAAACGTCATTATTTTTTTGCATGTTAGCAATTTTGCACAAACCAAAGCAGTTTTAGGATAAATTAAATTAGTTTTAAGTTTTCATGTAAAAAAAGCAAATTTTAATGCTTTAGGTGTACGATTAAGTCAAAAGAAGAGTTTTTTCGTTGTTTTCTTAAGTTAAACACAAAGCACTTGGTAAAATATTGGGTTGCGCTAAGTTAGAGATGCAGGCGACTAAAATAAAAAAAACAACTTTATTTTGCGGTTCGTTAACATTTTTTCATAAACAAAAGCAGTTTTGAAATGAGCTAAATTAGTTTTCAATTTATATGTAAAAAAAAAATACATTTTTATACCTCAGTTAAAATGGCTGACACTTAAAAAACCAAAATTAATTTGGTTGGTCAAATCACGCTTTAAATTCTCTCAAGAAAAGCAATTGAATTGATTTTTTCTAAGCCAATAATATTGTAATATATAAATAAGATTAAAAAATATTGGTTTTTCTGTAACAAGTATTAAAATTTGATTTTTTTGGACACAAAAATTTAAAACTAATTTAGTTTATCCTAAAACTGCTTTTGCTTGTGAAAAAATGCAAACGGACAAAAAAATAAAGTAGTTTGTTTATTTTAGTCGCCACCATCTTAATTTTTTTTTGGAATTAATGTGTTTAACTTAAGGAAAAAATTTAAAAAACACTTTTTCTACTTAATTGTCCACTATTTTAACTAAAGCATTAAAATTTGTTTTTTTCTTGACAAAAAAATTTAAAACTAATTTAACTCATCCCAAAACTGCTTTGGGTTGTGCGAAACTGCTATCGCGTAGAAAAATAATGACGTTTTTTAATTTTACTCGCAGCCATCTTGATTTGGGGATGACATGTGTCATTTTTTTTTCAATTTTTGAGATTATGGTCCTCGATTTAGTGCAAATTGATATATTGCATGACGTTAGTATTAATACCACACCAGAAGGGGAAAATTACTTTTTTCTTGATAGTTTGATCGCCATTTTGAAATCAAGTCAAACCAAATGTTGTTCAAAACTGTATCATAGACGAACTCAGCCCTTTTTAAATGTTGGCTCTAGGTTAATAAAGTCTCTTATTTATATTTTTGACATATCAAGCGCCATCTTTCTACCCGCTTACAAACTCTATTTTTTTTACTGTGCGATCAAGAAGCCGGTCAGCGGCTTTATTGCGAGATATTAAAAAAGATGATCACTTAAAAATGAAAAGAGAAATCTAAAAAAAACTAAAGTTTTTTAAATCTGGCCGTCATTTTGTTTTGAAGTGACATATGTCAACTTTTTTTACATTTTTGGATTAAGTGGGACCTCCTCACTATTACGTAATTGATTTAGATTTGAGTTTTCTGAAAATGTGGAAATCACATTTTTTCCTAAATTTGACAGCCGCCATTTTGGTTTCTGGGGCCGGAAAATGGAGGATCCTCGACTGGAATTTTAGCTTTAGGTATCACTATGGCAAATATAAAAAAATATACCCTTTTTGCAGCTTTCTCTTGAAAATCCCTACGAATTTACTTCACTATTGGGGTGATGGAGTAAAGAGCCTGGCCGCTAAAATAGGCGCAAAATTACCGGATAAAAGGGCTCAGTGTTTCATCACCCAGAAGGTCGGAATTACCATACAGCGTGGAAATGCTGCGTCTGTGCTTGGAACAATCCCAGAAGATTTAGGTTTGGAAGATTTTTTTTTATTATTATGTAGATAAAGTTATGAAAGTAGGGTGGGTGTGTGCGAGTCTACATTTTTAGGTTTGTCTATTTAATTTTGTGTTGTTTTATGTACGTTAAATTTTAAAGGTCAAGCTCATTCCATTAATATTAAGGATTAAAACAAAAATGGTTATTTCTAAACACAAAACAGTTTTTTGACCAAATGTTATAGTTATAATGTTCTTCAGCAACAAATAAAAATATATCTTTCTTAAGAAACAGACCTAAGTATCGAGACGGAATGAATTGCTCCTAC
This sequence comes from Oxystoma pomonae, assembly GCA_963921995.1. Classification (NCBI taxonomy): domain Eukaryota; kingdom Metazoa; phylum Arthropoda; class Insecta; order Coleoptera; family Brentidae; genus Oxystoma; species Oxystoma pomonae. The sequence goes on from OY998167.1 coordinate 66,531,961, forward strand.
AAAAATTTACCTGTGTTTATCTGTTAACTTTGTGTCTAAATATTAATGTTTTATTATTAACAGATGCCTATTTGCTAATTTTGTGTCTAAACATTAATAGGTTGCATTGAATTAAAGTTTCGAGTGACATGAGGTCCTTTGTCCAAGTCCTTGAGTAATTAATTTTAGTTAGTATTACTTTCTTATATTTAGTAGCTATGTAGCATGTCAAATAATTTTCAACCTCTTCAGGGTAAATTGGAAAAGCACACCAGTAGTGAACTTTCCCCTTTTTCAGGAAAAAAAATATTCTAGGAAAGGTAATGTAAGTAAGATATTTTTAAACGATTTCTGAAACAAAGGAATTCTGAAATTAAATGAAATAAGTATGCAAACGATAGTGTGGAAATAGTTGTGTCCTGTCAAAACCCTGATTTCACCCACTGTGCGGTGGTCTCAAACAATCGCCTCTTATTCATTTTTAATTTACAAGGCACCGTTGAACAATTGATTGGCTTTAGTTTCAAATAGTCGAAAAGTTAACAGAAGTTTATACTTCAACGAACGGAACATAGGATTAGTAGCAAATTCTACGTTGGTTCTGGGTCATTTTCGGCGCCTTCTCGACGGTAAAATATCAAAATTTACCGGAAAACGAATTACAAAATACTTAGAAGCTTTTCATGTTCCCATAGTTCGCATTTCACTTACGGTTTATTTTCAAATCAAAAACACGTTCACTGTCCTGCCAACCATTTTTAACCAAACAAAGAACCTAATCTTTACTTATAAACTTCTTTAGAGGTTTTTTCGTGTTTGGGGCTTCTTATATAGTTTGCTTTTACATCGTGTGTACTCTCGGGTCAAACATTCTGAGTATTTATAGAGAATATTGGAAACTTACCTCATCTCCCCCAGATGACTCTATAAGCGAATTAAAACTAGTCCTGGAACCCCTTCTTTCGATATTAGTACCGGGAGTCGTCTGCTCATCCCCAGAGGATCCAATTCTGTTCCTCAAGGGGCTTCCGGTACCCGCTGCCACCCGCGCTATCCTGTCATTCTCAACGCACTGGTTTAGAGGAATGCCGAATACCAGACCTCCTGTGGTGGTGCCTTCTGAAACAGAGAAAAAATCAAGTTCTTTGGAGCAAGGAAAAGGCTAGTTTTAAAAAATAAAAAAGTTACATAAATTTGTGTTGCTTATTATCGCAAATTGGTCCGCTGTGTTAAACCTGGTAGATGATTTCATGCACAATTACTCATGGCAATCTCATCAGAGAATGCCCATGTGCAATCTATCAGGTTAAGTTGGCCTGCAGACAAAACAATGTGGCTTTTTACTAGTTTTCAAAATATTTTTACCTCCCTTTATTGTTTAAGATATCCAAATTTGTCCTTAGCAGTCTCTTTTTGCAACTATTTTTAAAGCTTTTCCCAATTTTCCAATGTTACGCTTCACTATATTCATCAGTTGACACAACACGATTAATCTCGGCGGCAGGGCCGGTGTCAGTACCTATTTTGTCACTTTTGTATTTTAACATTTTAATTTTCTAAGCTTTTTATTTTAACTGAGCTATAAAAAAATAATTTCTAATTTTCAATAATAATATTAGAAGTGGACTGCATGAATCAACCCGAGACCGTTGGTTTTAGTAATCGCATTTCACACCTGTCCTATCGCGACAAAAAAAAACAAAATGTAGGTCAGCATATAATCATTGGGTACTGCATGAGCCATATAAAGGTGTAATAATAAACTAAAAGGGGCCATACATAAATGGCACCTCCAAAATTAGGTCGCAAAATTAAATTAGTGTTAAAACAATTTTTTTTTGCTGTGGGAAATAAAAGGAAAAAAATAAGTGCTACCACCGACGGATAGTCTCTTCCCCCTCCTAATGATAATTAATTATTGTTATTAAAAATAGGTACCTACCTACTAACATCAGTTAACAATACCAAAATTGGAGAACTTTAATTTGATATATTTAGGAAGAATTTTATTTGTGACAAGGAGGAGTCAAGATTTGGCAAAAATGGTGTTGAATAATTTATGACTCTGCCCTGCCAACTAAACCGCGTCAAATCTCTTAAAAAAGTTTAACGAGATTTTATTTTTTTTTTACTACGTTTTATATATTTTCCATGCGGTATGTGAAACAATCTTGTAAAAACCTAGACACATCTCATGAAGTACGGATTTTTTTAAATTAGTTCTGACGAGAAAGGCAGACTCGTAGAATCTTATAAAACCCTATAAAACATCATAAAAACTCACCAACGTTCATAAAAACCTATGCGGTTTTTTATCTGTGTGAGAGCACTTCATGAATTAAGTAACACAATTTTTGCCAAATTTCGCCCCCAGCCCTTCACTTTGGCATAAATCATAACGTTTCTGACGTCTCCACTAAAGTTACGTCCCGAAATAAAATCACTGCCCCCTTAATTTTTTTTCCAATTTTGGTATTCTTAAATAATGGGGTCCATTTTATCAAGAGGAAGTTCTTTTTTTTGTGACGTAATTTTAGGGGGTCAAAATTTGTTCTTTATTTCACCTGGCTCAGTACCCAACGTTAATTAAAATCTATTCACCGCGTATCTTTACTGTTTACCTACTGTTTTTTTTTTGGTCGTGATAAGAGAGGTGCATGTATAATGCGATTGAATGCACTGCATTCGTGTTCATTCAGGCAGTCGTCTTTTATATTATTGTTGAAAAGAAGGAATTACTAAATAAAAGACTCGTAACATAAACGAGTTAAAAAAATAAAGACAGTGGTAAAATATACATAGTGTAAGTGAAAAAATACTAAAAAAAAAATGAAATTGGCACTGCCGGAAGAGATTGACCGCGTTCTGTCAATGTGAATACTGTCAATTGTTAAAAAAAGTGAAAATCATAAAAAATAAGTGGAAAAAGAGACTGTTGAGGACAAATTTGGATACCTAAGCAATAAAGGAAGGTAAAAAAAATAAAAAACATAGTAAAAAGTCATGAACGTAAGCCAACTTAACAAGTATGGATTGCCTATCGGCAATCTCTGAGATTGCAATAAGCAATTGTGCATGAAGTCGACTGCCTAGTTTGAATTTAATTGTGGTTTAAGGGTGAAATATAAAAGTATCACACGCTAAACATCAATTAAATTTGAATCAGGTTTAACATTGCAATATGCATATTTATTCCACTTTGCAGTCACGAATTAACAACTCGGAAGCTCAAAGTGTCTTTTTAAAAATTTATTTTTATTACTAAGTTTACAAAAGTCGTATTTTACGACACAAAAATGACAATAGGTAAAATAGATGTTAGTAAGACCAAAGATGCTAGCTGACTGCCGGAGCGCTTAGTTGAAGACAAACAACAGGAATCTTCATATTGCAGCTTGGTCAGCAGTTTCTCTGGAAACTGCATGTTTTTCATATTCTCACGGGAAGGAACGGTGATATAATTCCTCCCCCCGAAGATTCAACTTCCGCAATTTTAATGAGGAAGCTGAACGGTAGCTAAGTCCAACTCAGCTTCTTTATGGGGCTGTGTTTTCTTTCTTCTGGGCTGCTTTATTTTCTTATACCCAAAAGTGATCGATAATGCAACTAGGCATGAAGGCTGGAACATGAAACGACAGTTCTGGCTGGTTCTGGTAAATTCGGGATTTTATGTTTTCGAGGTAATCCAAATTTGGTTCTTCCAGATGAATAGTGATGTTAGGTACAGTGACGTCATTAGTATCGGTTTGCAAATCGGGAAAAAGCATCGGTCTGATTGATTTTACCGTTGTGTGGTTTTTGTGGCTTCCTATTAATGTGTGGGCGGTGGCTATTTGGCATCCAAGTGGCATATTGATTAGATATGTTCCAATATTGACTTTGATCGTTTCTTCTTGTCGGTCGCATTGTAACTGTAGTGTTTCTCGTTCCGGGAAGACTCCGATCCATTGATCTGATTGGTCCAATTGCTGTATTATTGACTTTGATGGTTTAATTATTGCTTTTTGGCAGGTATTCGAAGCAGGTTTTATGTTCATAAGTTGAATTTTGCAGGGAACCTCGTTTTTTACGTCTAGGAGGTTCAACTTTGGACAGAGAAAGCGTTGTAGTGCTACCTCTTCGCAAGGTGCGTTCAGAAATGCAAAGTACAATTCATTTTTTACTAAAATTTTGCTTTTTGGAATAATAGCCTTAAACTGAATCTTTCTGAAAATTGGGATTACATATAAACGAAAGTAATTTAATTCAAAATTTTGCGTAACTGGAATGTTTAGAATAAAAGTTATTTTATAGATAAAATATTTTCTGATTTAATTTGTACAGGGAAATTATCTGGTTTTATTCTTAATTTTTGAAGTTCTATTAATAATTCTTGAGATTTTATAATGCTAGGATGCATAAGCTGCAGTTTTGAGAAAAGAATAGAATTCTCTATATCTTGCAAGATCGAGTTTATTATCTCAAACATGTTAATTAGCTGATTCATGATATCTTTAATAAAACTCGAATTTTCTGTGTGGGATTGTTTTTGTACTATTAAGGCTACTTGATTTAATTTAGATTCCAAAAGTTTTTCATTTTGCGATATTTGTTGAATCGTTTGATTAAATTTATTGATTAAATCTATTGATAACGAATTTTGCGATTTTATGTTTGATGCCAACTTAATTTGGTTATGTTGTAATTGTTGAATTAATTTGTCGTACCTTTCGCCATCGGCTGAATCAAGATTTCCCGTTATTGATTTAAAAATTGATCCGAAACCATTCACAAGCCCACGTTTTGCCCTTTGTGTGTGAGGTAAAATTTCAAATAATTTGCCTTCTACTCGCGATTGTGTAAACTCGAGAATTTTATTGTAGTTCGATGATACTAATAAATATTCTTCATTTTTGGAAACAAGAGTCCTTAATTTATTTGATTGATTTTTTAATTTAAGAAGTTCTGATATGGGATTAAGATCATAATAGTGCATTAACGTGTGGGTGTATTGTATAACTTTGGCTGTTCCCAATTTAAGAGGAATAAGTCCCGGGTTGTCTTCTAGATTTCTTAATATTATTTGTTCTTGGCACCCTAAGGTAGCCAACCATCTGAAAATAAAAATATTGATCTTAGTCGTTAAATTCAAACGTCTTTTTTAATGGGCGTTTTAAGTTGTCCATATGTAATTTTTCTTTTGAGTTGGTGGTTACCGTCTTAGCCTGAGGATTAGTTGTTTTTAATTTAGTTGATTTTGTGAATTTATTTGCGTTTTTCTGTCTAATATTTTTTTTATAAAAACCTTTTGTTGAGGCCGAAAGATTTCTGGGTCGTCCCTATTTTGATTTTGTTTTTCAATTACTTTTTCTTTGTTAGTGATAATTTTTTCGTTTATTTTTGAGTATAAAAGTTTTGTTTTTTCTCTGTGAGAATTAACGTAGTCGTTTAATAAAATCTGGTCTATTTCAATTTTGAATGGGTCATTTGAGGTAATATGGCCGTTAATAATGTCAATCGGTTTTAATTTAGTGACGGAATGTATCGAATTATTATAGGCGGTTATCGCTTATATCATTTTTATTTTACAAGGTGTTTTTTAATAGCCTTGTGTATTTAAAAGCCTAAGATGCTCGATTAAAGTTGAGTGAAAACGTTCGATTTGTCCGTTCGACTGTGGGTGTTGTGGTGAGCAAAAATTTATATTTATTTTATGCAGGGCTAGAAGTTCCAAAATTACCGAATTTTTTATTTCGGTGCCGTTATCCTAGATTATTTGAGTGGGGATACCGTGATGCGAAAAATACATGATTAAACTATCGGCCAATTCTGTGCCTGATAATGAGTTTAGATGGTAGGCCTGTCCGTATTTTGAAAAACTATCTATTAAGGTTAAAAACTTTGTTTGCTCGAATGTAAATGTGTCGATGTGTATGATTTCAAATGGCCTTGTGGCTGTGGGCGCAATTTTCATTTTTATCTTGACGGGATTCCGCTCATATTTGCTTTGTTGACAAACTTCGCACTCATTTATGTAAGTTTGTACGGCATTTTTAATATTAGGCCAGTAATACCTTTCCCTAATTTTAAGTGTGGTTTCATCAATGCCGCACGCGGTGATTTGATTTACTTTCGTGATAGTTTTTTATTATTTCCTTGATATCGTTTCTATTGGTTACATCGATTAATTTTTTATTACATTTTTTTAATTTAATATATGGGTGTTTAAAATATCTTTGAAGTGTTACTGAAAGGCGCTCGTACAACCCCGGCGTTTCGAAATAGATAAAATAAAGACTTTCAGGTTGAACATAGTCTTTTATAAAGCTAATTACATCCTGATCAAAATTATTATCTGATATTTGAACAATTATGCGTTTTTTCTTTTCAAATAAAATTTTAATTTTTGGATTTGATGGAGAGTGGTGTACCAAACTAAAAATAATTTGATTTTGATCAAAATTTAAAGGGCATTCAATAATAGGGATTCCTACTACAGGGTGCTCTTCTGCGTTAGAGTGTATAGTTTGGTTGTCAGATTCGTTGTCTTGTTGCCTTGGTTGTTGATCGGAATGTGTTGTGTTTTGTTGGCCTAGGTCAGGGTTTGCATGTGTTGTGTTGTTGTTTGGGTCATGATTTCTCTGTGTGATGGCATTGTCTAGGTCAGGATTGACCTGTATTGAAACATTATCCTGGTCTCGGTCAGGATGGACGTGCATTGAAACATTGGCTAGGTCAGTACTTCCATGGTAATGTAGCGTTATTAAATCTGCTATTAAATCATCGACATTTTCGGGCTGATTGGTTTTGTCTGCCATGTCCGGCTCTGTTGCGTGAATTTCGATTCTGGAAAGTGCGTCCGCGTTTGTGTTTAGCTTTCCTTTTTTATACATCATTTTAAAATCGTATTCTTCCAATTTTATACGCCAGCGTAAAAGTTTTGAACTAGGATCCTTTAGAGAGAAAAGCCACTCAAGAGGTTTGTGGTCAGTAATTATATTAAATTTCCTTCCAAAAAGGTAGGGGCGAAAGTATTTTGTGGCCCATACGATTGCAAGTAACTCGCGCTCTATAACTGAATAATTACATTCGCTCTCATTGAGTGTGCGGGAGGCAAATGCTACCGGAAGGTCGTGACCTATAGGTCCTTGCGATAGAACCGCGCCCAATGCTACGTTGCTTGCGTCAGTGGTCAAGTTAAATGTTTTAGTGAAGTCTGGGTATTGTAAAATTGGTTGTTTAATCAGAAGATTTTTACACGAATTAAAACAAGAAATAAAATCAGGGGTGTGTTCGATTTTTGCACCCTTTTTCAAACATTTGGTGAGCGGTTTCGTTAAATGAGCAAAGCCAGAAATAAAGCGCCTGTAATATCCTACAAGTCCTAAAAAGCCTTTTATTTGTTTTGTTGTCTTTGGTATTGGGTATTCTTTTATTGCCCTAATTTTATCCGGATTGGGTTTTACACCATCTGGTGTTACTACATGTCCGAGGTACGCAACCTCTTTCTTAAGAAATTCGGATTTATCCAATTGTATTTTAAAATTGGCGTCGCGTATTCTTCCAAAAACATTTTTTAGGCGTTCGATGTGTTCTTGTAAAGAGGTACTGAAAATTATTATATCGTCAAGATATACAAGACATTTTTCGTTTTGAATGCCGCGCAAAATAGAGTCCATAACGAGTTGGAAAGTGGCGGGGGCGTTTTTTAGCCCAAATGGCATACGGAGATATTCATAGTGACCGTTTTCTGTGTTAAATGCCATTTCTGCTTCCCGGAAGCGTCAGACTTTTTGGGAACCACCCAAATTTGAGATGACCAGGGATAATTACTTGGGCGAATAATTTTTTGATCTAACATTTTGTTTATTTGATTTTCTACCTCTTGTTTGTGAATAAAAGGATATCTATACGATTTTGTGTACACGGGTATTTCGTCATGAGTTTTAATTTGGTGTTTGACCCTGCTGGTGAAGGTTAGGGGACTGTTTTCTTGGTAAAATATGTCAGAGTATTCTCTACAAAAGTTAATAATTTGAGATTTTTCCTCCGGATTTAAATGGTCTGTTCTGATTACTGATGGGTCAAATTTTTCGTGTGTGATTGGGCTATTATTGTCGTCAAAATTGTTAAAATCAATTTTTTCGATGCCATTTCGATCAAATCGCTCGACCTGTATCGGTTCCGAAAAATCCAAAGTAACAGCTTCTGTCGTACTGTTTAAGACTAAGCAAAAAAGTTAGTTTTTTCGTGGCTTAAAAAAGAAAAAAATCCGTTTTTAAGTGAAAACTACTTCAGTATTGACGCAAACCATAAATGTGATAAATTGACCAGTAAAAACAACTGTTAGAAGTGGATTAATTAATAATTTTCCTGATTACATTTATTCACTTTATTCGAAGATTAGATTGGGTTACTAATCCCAGGTCACCTCAGATAGTTGATAGTGCTGCAAAAAGAAAATCTGATAAGTAAAAATTTAATCCTTTTAAGTTTTTGTTTTATTGTTTTATTGATATTAACAAAAATGGTAAATACAGAGTGGTCTAACTAACAGTAGAAATTATACATATATATTTTTTTTTTTTGAACTGAAAAAAAACGCAACATCATGGATTTCAAATGCTGCCCATGTAAGCCACCCACAAAGGAAATAAAAAACTTGTTTTGCATTATTTGTTTTAATATTTTCCATAAGAGCTGCTCTGAAAGGCTAGCGTTTCAAAAGCTGGAACAACACAAAATAATTTGTTCTAAAACTTGTCATGAACAAATGCTGAACCAAAATAGCTCTGAACTAAAACTAGAACAAAAAGACAAAGAACTAGCTCTTCTGGAAAAAGTTCTAGAAAAGCTCAAAAATGAGGCCATCCTAAAAGATACTACCCATGAGCAAAACGATATTGACAATCAAACAAAAATACAGGACCTACAAAATCAATTAACTGCATTGCATAATGAACTAAAACACAAAGAAAATCACATAAGAAGATTGGAACGGGGTTCTCGAGTTCTTAATGATGAGGCTGAGGAGATTGAACAAAACTGCAATCGTAAAATTAATGAACTTCTCAAACTAAATGAGGATTTACGAGCTAAGTTCTCAGATGTAAATGCTCTCAAAGAAAATTTGGATACATCAATACTCAGCTATCAAAAAGAACTGCAGGAACTCTCTCTACAAAATCAAAAGATGTCCAGTAAAATAAGGACACTCGAAGAACAAAATAATGAATATTTTATCAACATAAACAGCCTTCGGAATGAATTAAAGTTGGATGCTAATAAACTTAAAACCCTGTCAGAACGACGAAGTGTCGATCCAGAAAAACATCCGCGAGGGCAAAGCATAGCTAATGTAAAACGCAACAAACTTTTAATTCTATCCGACGAACATGGCATAAACTTGGACCGTAACATCTCGAAGCATTTGGAGTGTACTAATTTTAAGGTGGAATCTATCATCAAACCTGGTGCGCATTATGACAGTGTTTTGGCGGGAATGGAAATGACTACCAAAGACTATGACTTCAATGACTATGTAGTTGTTGTTGCTGGTTCAAATGATTTTTTAAATGAAAAGAGACCAAAATTTAATGTTATCTACGAAATATTGAGAAAATGTTTGCAAACTAATTTTATATTCTTGTCATGTCCAATTTCAAAAAAGTGCCACAACAGTGACTACATACTACATTTCAATAATAATCTTGAAAAAGTTATAAATGCATTTAACAAAACCGAAGGTTTCTTTGATTTTATTAATATTAATACTGACAAAGGATGTAAAGTAAGGAACTGGCTGATTGGTAAGATGATTGCTGAGTCAATTCAATTAAACTCTTTTCAAGCTAAATTGACCGATAGCATGGTACTTACTAATTCAAATTCATTGACGCATCAAGCAACTATTTTGCCATCAGACAGATCTCCTCAGGTTTTTGGTTAGACTAGAAATTTTAATGATTTGGATGCTTCTTCTCAGTCAATCAGTTTATTTGATGAGCTAAATAATAGTTGTAACACAAGTGGCATAAATCTGAATGCTTCAAATTTTTTTTTAGGACCCAAAATAACCCAAATAAAAAGTCCCTCTCAAAAAGTTTAGACTATGTTACACTTATGCTTTTAAACATTCAGTCTGCGAGAAGCAAGGCTGATGAGTTATTCTTGTTTTTAGAAAACCAAAACTTTCCCCATTTAGTACTTTTAACAGAGCATTGACTTAAGGTGGGAGAGCCCTTTTATGTCCCAAATTATTATATATTGACTAAATTCTGCCGAACATCTTTCAATAATGGGGGTACCACCATCCTGATAAGCTCAGAATTTTCATCGAGATCAGATTTCTGCAACTGTGATAAGTTTGACTTTTTATTATCTGAAAAAACATTTGAATTTTCCCTTCTCTACTCAAAAACTCTCAAAACATATATTTTGTGCATTTACCGCTCTCCAAATACTAGTCTCTCAAGCTTTCTAGATAATTTTGAACTTCTCTTATCCAACATACCACCAAATTTCACATTAATCATTGCAGGTGATCTTAATATTGATTTTGGAGACCCTGAAGCATATTCTACCATTCTTTTACTTAATCTGTTAGAATCCTTTAATCTGCAAATGCATGTGAAGAAACCTACAAGAATCACAAATTCCACTGCTACCACGATAGATTATGTTTGCTCCAACCTTACCTCTGATCTTGAGTGTAATGTCACCGATCCCGACCTTTCCGATCACCATGCGGTTTTAACTTCATTGCCGTTAAGAATAAGTCATGTTAGTAATCACAAAAAACAAGGTAGAATATTTAGTAAGAATAATTTTTCCCATTTTAAACAGACTTGTAACAGCACAATTTGGCAACCTATTCTTTCTGAAGTTGATCCCCTTGAAGAATTTCATCTTATTCTAAGTAAGATAGTCAATAAATCTTTTCCTTTAAGGACACTACGCAAAAAAGGGATCCAAAAATACTGGATGACAAACGGATTAAAGATATCTGCGGGCAACTTAAGATCTTTAAATATTATAAAAAATCACTATGTTGACAGTCCGTTTATTACTAATCACTATTTAAAATACCGCAAATTGTACAAAAAGTTAATTCGCACCGCAAAACACTTATTTTACACAAATCGTTTGAACAACGCGGCTAATAAATCTAAAGAAACGTGGAACATCGTGAGGGAACTTACTGGTAAAACTAGTATTAAGCCACGGGAGATCGAGATTGATGCAGATCTACTGAACAGCTTTTACTGCAACGTTGCTGACAATCTAACTGCAAACATTAACTCTGATGTCGATCCTATAGTCTATTTGGAGAGCTTGCGTGTGAATGAGTCTTTTGAGTTTTTACCTACTGATATCCATGAAATCAGATCCACTCTTAAATCTTTTAAAAACCAAACTGCAGCCGGATCAGATGGTATATCTACAAAAATTTTAAAAGAACTACCTGACCAAGCCCTTCATATCTTAGCAGAAGCGATTAACCTCTCCTTTTCTTCTGGCACTTTCCCAACCACTCTTAAACAGGCTCTAATAATACCTATTCATAAAAATGGCGATACTAAAGATCCGTCAAATTATCGACCAATATCCTTGCTCTCAACCATATCGAAGATTATTGAAAAAATCGTCAAAAAACGCATGATAGATTTCTTAACTTCGCACAAAGTTTTTAATCTTGCACAGTTTGGTTTCCTTCCAAAAAAGGGCACCCATGATGCTATGTATAAAGTAATGGAACAACTTTTCAGGCATTTTAATAACGGCTTTGATACTGCAGGAGCGTTCTGTGATTTTTCCAAGGCCTTTGATTGTGTGAGTCACAGAACGCTGCTGCGAAAACTAGAGGTCTATGGTTTTCGCGGAGTGGTGTTGGAGTGGTTTAAATCCTATCTCTCAAGCCGCACCCAGCGTGTCGCCGCGAACGGCGGATGTTCCTCAGTCCAGCAAATCAATTATGGGGTTCCGCAGGGCTCAGTCCTAGGGCCAATCCTATTTCTCATATACATCAATGATTTGTTAAATTTGGATATCTCAGGAGTTTTTGCTGCGTTCGCGGATGATGCAACGGTGGTGTGGCATAAAAAAGGGACGCGGGAGTTGGTCCAGGTAATATCTGATGACATCAAGGTCATCAAGCTGTGGTGTGATGCCAATGGACTTTTACTTAATTTTAATAAAACACAGATACTTGGATTTCGCTGCAGTATTGATGATGTTGATTGTGACCAATTCTCCATTAAATCTTCCCAACATACCAAGTTTCTTGGGCTTCAACTTGATACTGATTTGAAATTCCAATCTCACATCATTGGGCTTAACAAGAAACTCGCCTCAGGTTGTTACTGTGTACGAGCGGTGGCCAAAAATCTTAATATTTCTATTGCAAAATCTGTGTACTATGCTGTTATTCAATCTCACCTTTCTTACGGTCTACCATTCTGGGGCTGTTGTACTCAATATCTTTTTCAGTCAGTCTTTAAACTTCAAAAGCGAGCAGTCCGATTCATTGCTGGTGTCTCTGCAAGAGATCATTGTAAACCCTTATTTATAAACTACAACATCCTAACCCTACCATGTCTTTTCATCTCAGAATCAGTAAGTCTTATTCACAAGCACAAATCTTCTTTCCCTGAACACCAAATTATTCATGTTACACGTCAAAGGCACCATATACCACTTCCTATTCCACACTCGGCGCTCGTTCAAAATTCCATAATTTATAATGCCATAAAACTTTATAACCATCTTCCTATAGCTATTAAAAATATTGCAGATCTATCGAAATTCCGCAAAGAACTCAAAAACATTTTAGTAAAACAAGCTTTTTATACCGTGGACGAATTTCTTACCTTTTCCTTTTAAACCTACCTATTTATTATCATTTTTTTTTATCTTACTTTAAAATTTATTTTTAACCCTGTCCAATTAAGTAGCCATTTTTGCATTTTTATTTCCTATAGCTTTACAATTAAATTAATTTCTAGGATTTCTCTTGCTTGTGTTACAACAACCCTATGCCAAAACAACTAGATTTATTAAATTGTCTGTGATCTAAAATTTTTTACCTATATATTTATTTAGTATTTTTTTTACTTTTTTTACTTTACTCAACTTGTTTGTATTTTTTGCTTTAAATGTTTATCTGTTGTGCATATATTTATTTAGATTTTACTTAACCTGTTTGTTCTATTTTCATTATGTTTTTACCATATCTCTGTTACCAACTGATCTGTTTTTTTTTTATCTTGTGTCGTGCCTGCCTTTGCCAGGTAGTTAATTTTAATTTTAATTTATGTTAATATTGTATGAAATTAGACTTAAGCCTCTTAAGCTTTGTCAATAAGGATGTAGAAAATCTTTGGACAATAAAGCATGTTTACTACTACTACTACTACTTGTTAAAGCATCTCCATTTCTTGCTATTGTTAGACTCTCCGGTATTTCACAGTTATGAAATTTTTGGTGGGGAATAATAATTTCACCATTAGGGATAGATGTTCTGGTTTTTATTATTTGCTCGCTTCTGGGTGACACTTTAATTAAATTTAGTTCTTTTTGGGTGTTTTCAAATAATAATCTTATTTTTATGTAGGGCGTCATCAAGCTTTTTTTTTCGTAGTTTATGCTGGCTTTTAAAATTGTTAAATTATCCGAGCCTATTAAACCGCTAAAAACGTTATGAAATTTAAATTAGAAAAATTTCAAATTTTCATTTTTTGGTAAGTTAAATATTTTTGAAGCGGGGATTCGCGCGCTAAATTTATGAGCTGATTTTTGAAAAATAGTCGAAACTACAAAAGGATCATTTTGCATTAAATTTGGAAAATAGTTTATGGCAATATCAGGGTCAATAAAAGATTTTGTTGATCCTGTATCGATTAAAAATTTAAGTTGGAGTTCCGGTAAAATTATGTATGGCAAATGGTTTGAATTGATACTGTTTAGAGAAATTATTGGCGGTACTATGTTTGGTTTTCCGGCTGAGGCGTAGCCTGAAAATTTTCCTCTTCGTTTGGGACAGTAGTAGGGGTGCTGACGTCATTCCTAGGAGCGTCATAATTTTCGAAATGGACTGGATCATATTGATACGCGTTTTCAAACGCATTGTCCGTCAGGGGATCATAATACCCGTATTGATTCTGATCGTAATAATCGTTTGATTGATTTAATTCGGTATTAAACATTTGCGCAGGCGCCCGATGAGAAGTTGATGGGCCCGGTAAATTTGTATTCCTTGTGGAAATACTTATAGGCGTAGGCGTATCGTTTGAGTTTTGACCATTCTTATTAAATGCGTTAAACTGTGGCCTTTGATAGTTGTTTTGCTGTGGTCTAAAAACGTTTCTATTTTGTTGACCGAAAACTTGCGCATTGGAAAAGAATCTTTGTTGAGGTAGGTTAGGCCTGGGTTGAATATTTATTGGCCCACGAGGAAATGGTGTGTTTTGTCTCAAAAAATTATTGGGTGTGTGCGAATTAAAATTTGAATATTTTGGAAAATTATTTATTGCTTGCATTGGTGGCCTAAATTGTTGATTTTGCGTATGTTTAGACGTAAATTTATTTTGGTTATTTTGCTGATTATTTTGGTTTAAGAAATTTTGAAAATAATGCACATCATCTTCCCTGATTACAAACTGTATTGCTTCACTGAGATCTTTAGTGGTTTTCGTAACCCAGATAAAAAGGTCTTTAAAGCTAAATTATTGTATAAATTACGTTTCAGAACTTTAGATGCCTCATCAGTTTCGTGGCAATTAATAAAACTACACAAAAGGTTTAGAATGTTAAGAATTCGATCATAAAATTGTTGGGGTTTTTCTTGTGATAATTGAACTTTCGTCTCTTTGATCGGCGAAGTTACGAGTAAGTGTTGATTTAATATCATCCCAAGAATTGCAAGTTTGAATATTGATTACCAATTTGGCATTTCCGGTTAATTTTGAGACAAGAGAATTCAACAAATATTCATTTTCGAAACTATTTGGATCTGTAGCTATGTAAAAATGTTTTATTAAGGAATCACAAATCGATATGAATCGATTTAATTCGTTGGGATTACCATCGAATTGAGGTACTCAATTTAAATATTCTGCTTTAAAACTCGCCATTATTTGTTGTGGTCCCAGCGGACCTAAAATTCTTGGTTGTCCTTATATATTTTGATTAAAAAGATTAGAGTTATTAAATTGAGAAATTTGTTGAAAAACTTGAGAGCCAGCTGAAGGTAATTCGATATTCAAGTTACTAAAAATTCCCGTTAAATCTTCTACAGACATATGAAACTAAATTGTACTTACAAAACTATAAAAACGACTTTAAGAATTTCTCCAAGCTTCTATAAGGTCAACTTCTGGGTCCTCACCAGGGTAGCTTCACTTGCCGAACTAAACGATTCTGGTTTAGCTTTCGATGAACGTTGCTGAATGCGCCGTAACGGGTCCTCTATGGACTGGGTGTCGTGAAGTTCGAAGAGCCACACCGCCACAATCACCTTTTCACAACGTTCAACTGTTTCGATACCCGATCAATCGTTGATACAAACTATCCTTTTCACGAAGATGCGCTGCGGATAGTCGGGTTCCTACCGACTGCGCCAATTAACAACTCGGAAGCTCAAAGTGTCTTTTTAAAAATTTATTTTTATTACTAAGTTTACAAAAGTCGTATTTTACGACATAAAAATGACACTAGGTAAAATAGATGTTACTAAGACTAAAGATTCTAGCTGACTGCCGGAGCGCTTCGTTGGTCAGCAGTTTCTCTGGAAACTGCATGTTTGTCATATTCTTACGGGAAGGAACGGTGATATAATTCACGTGTATTAATTGTTTTTTGCGCTATGTAGGTTTTATGAAACTTTTACGTACTACATTTAATCCATGTGTTATTCGGATTATTAAGCGTTTTTGCCCATATTAATATCACATCGTTTGCTCTGGATTTTACCACATGACGTTACTGCGTCACACGTGATTTTTACGTGGCCTAAACTTGTCTGCAACATGAAGTTATACCAAGTAAGTCCTTTGCATGTATATATCTAATTTGTTAGGAGGGCTCCAGGGATATCCTGCATGTGCAAAATATATATCCCAAAAATGTCCTAAAAGAACACAACTGGAATGTCTAATGAGGAAATTCAGCCAAATAGAGACATTTCGAGAATAATCTTGCAGGTGTATCACCATCATCTTTAGAATAATTATTATTAAATTAACAGTTTAAATAATTTTGCTGTGTATATGTGTAATAATAGTAACTACTATAGAGAAATCTTTAAACTAACGACATCTAACCACAATTGATGATAATTAAAATTGCCAGACCATGAGATGTTCCGAAAAGACGTTCCCAGAATGTCCAGAAAGAACATCCTTGGCATGTCTAAAAAGGACATTTTCACAATGTGCAAATGAGGATATTCGGAGAATATCTCATATAAGACATCCCTAGAACATCCTATCTAAGATGTTCTGGAGATATTCTCATCGGCATTCTAAGATAGACACCAAATAACAGGAATATTGCTCTAATAATTTTATATACTTAGCGTAGACTAAGGATGTACTCGAAAGAAAATACTATTATGATATCTTTTGGCAGCATTTCGTTGCATTTGCATTCAAAAGATATACTAAAAATATTCCTCCTCAATTACTCTTGGCATCTCTCTCAATGGTATGTATCTATCATATGCTAAAGACGTATCGTCAAGAACAACCTGCAACTGTAAAAGAGCTCAGACGCATATGCTTATCATGTCAATTTTCTTTTATTGATATGTGGGAAGAGTCAAAAACACTGATCAAAAAAACCCCAATGTCAAAATTTAAAGCGTTCTCAGATACCTACAATCCTATAAAAATGCAGCAACCAAATGAACCAAAAGCATTTAAGTTATGTCTTTATTAAAGTTACCACTTGCAGCATGGCAGATCGCTTCTGGGTCCTTTAGTAGACAAAGTTAGACAACGAAATACTAGGGTGATTTTGGTCAGACAGTTAATGGCAAATTTCGTTACTCTTTATTGTAAATAAAAGTAAATTCAAGAGGTTAAGAATAGAGCGTGTACGCGAATACAACGTTTGGCGGTAAACATAACCTTATCTTCTAAGTTGTTTTTTCGTTCTTCATTATAAATTCTTTGCTTTGTGTTTAATCATATCAACTCAACACTATTAGTACTACTACTTATCATGTAAAAATAAAAAACAAATTAATTATAACGATTTTTTTAAAAGAAAACGAACAAAACAAACTTTTCAACCTAAAATTATCCTACTACAGAATCATACCGATTTTAGTTGGTTGTTCTTTTAACAAAAAGCAAAAAAGAAGTTAAAAAACCTCCAAATCGGTTACATCGACCCAAAAGAATATAAAAACAAAAGATCAAAAGATCTTTGGCGGAAATAACGAAAATTCAAACCTGGATGAGCATCCCATAAGGAACACACAAAGAACCACTGACGAGCTCACGCTGGTTGCCCAGAGCGAAACATCGTTTAATCATTCCCTTTGCACTTTGGTTATTTGTGTGTTCCTTGTGGGATGCTTATCCAGGTTTGAATTTTCGTTATTTCCACCCAAGATCTTTTGATTTTTGTTCTTTTAACGTTAAGGTAGTCGCTATTCGGCGCTAATTAATGCCTTTAGTGCATGTGGTTATATTTAATAAAGGAAATAGCCTGACAGAGCACTAGTGCGCCGCGAAGAGTAAAGACAAGGGTACCCTAATAATATACTTTGTTCCCGTAACGTCCCTTGTAGGTCCCGTAGGTCGGTAACGACGCCGACCCAAATAGTACGTGCTAGGATAGTTCCCAGCAGCGGTCTAGGGAACGTTCCTAACGGAACGTCTCATGTTGGTACACAATTTGGCGGAAAAATCTGAGATTAAAATGTACGTGAACGATCCCGTTGGCGGTTCAAGGAAAGTCTCAAATAGAACGTTGAGGAAACGTCTATTTAGGATCTCGCGCGTTGTTTTTTTACAAAAGTTTAAGCTAACATTTTTAACAATTTGATAGAAAAAGTCCACTTATTTTTTGCGTACATAATTTATAGACGGCCACTTATCTGCCAATAAATTTTAAATCCTTTTGTTTCAGAGCAAGTTGATGTCATAGCAAAATCCCTCTAAATAATAAATTAATTATTTAAGTTTATTGGTTATTCGTTTCGTTCGGCTAATTTGTTATTGCTCTTTATCTAACACGTAATATTCGGTATCTCGTCTTCTCCTACTCATCTGTTGTAGAATCGTTCTGTTATTCCCGATTTGGATCGAAATTATGTTATCTTTTTGAGCAAAAAGAGGTCTTCGGAACGTTTAGGACGATTCTGAAAGGTCCGGTAAGAGTCCTGAACATACCAGATGGAGGACGTAAAAAAAACAGGTCCCGGGGACGTTCCTAAAACAAAGGTTTTGGAAACATCGGTAGTTCCACGAGCGTTCCCGGAACGTACGGCGACCAAACAGGTCGTTCCCGAAACCTACTGTAAGTTATGGTGGGACGTCTCAGGTACGTTCCCGGAATGGACTCGTGTTATTAGGGTAACAGACTGGCCAAAAACCTGACTAAACTCACCGTACTAAAAAAACGTAAAACATACCTAATAAATGTAAGAATTAGTTCTAAAAATGTATGTTTTCAAAATGAGATTGAAATAATAGATATTAAATATATTACCTTTTTTTTGTTATTGCCCCAACGTAAGACCGCGAATCAATCCAATCATAAAATTGTAGTAATAAACCACCTAACCACTATGCACTCTGTCTTTTTTATTTTCCTTGCTATATATCACGTCGGTAAATCCAAATATTTAATATAAAATTTCTGAAGGTCCCTTCATACGAATAATTTATTTGTTTAACTCAGTAAAACTTTAATTTTAGCGCACTGTTATTATTTTTACACGCGAAATTCCGACCTGTCAATTTTTGAAATTCGTCAAACCGCAGATTTTTGGAATGAAAAAAGCCATGTGATTTTTCATACAGGTAGACACGCGAATTACACGCAAACAATATTTTTACATGTGTTGAGTATAAATAGTATCTAGGTAGTAAAAAAAGAACTAGTGAAACTTAAATTACCGCTAGAGTTAATGTATGTTTTAGAAGTAAGCTCCTATAGGAAAAATATTAATTTGAACAGAAAAGATTTGTGGCGTAGAGGGCAAAGGGTGAGGGAATAAATCAGAAAAAAGTTTCCTCGAGCAGGCTTTAAAATGCTCTACCAACTGAGCTATTGAGGACATGAAGTTTTGACTGTCTATTCGGAAATCCTTTCGTCCTATTCATTTGTTAGTAGTGGCGAGAGCTTTGAAGCCTACTGCGGCTTTAAAATCCTAGAGATGTTATAAAGACAAGGAGGTACACATTCACGATTATTAGTTGTCCAAAATGTCTATTTATCTATCAACCAACGATACACGACATAGAGTGTTTTAACGAAGGTGTCAGATGGCTAATTTCCAACTAATAAAATCAGCCAAACATATTTACAAAATAAAGGGAAAATTTTACTGCCCTAATAAATTTACAGAAAATATTTGTGGCGTAGAGGGCAAAATGGAAAAAAGTTTCACCTTGACCAGGATTTGAACTCGGGGACCTCGAGAATACCAGTCTAATGCTCTGCCAACTGAGCTTTTGAAGATATGGCATTTTGACTGGCTATTCGAAAATCCTTTCGTCCGATTTATTTGTTAGTAGTAGGGAGATTTTTGAAGCCTAGTGCAGCTTTAAAAACTAGTAGAACTAGAAAAGTAGAGATGTTATAAAGACAGGTAGGTACACATTCACGTCCCCCATGTCCCCGAAAAATATCCCACTTTTGTTCCAAAAAGTAACTACTTGTAGCGAAAGGAATTTAGTTATATATATATAAATTTACTTTGGTCGTCATTGGCCTTTCCAATATCTTGGTAGAAGAAAAAGACTACCTACCAATGTTTCAAAATGCTTTGCAAGGATAGCAACTTTCTTGACCGATGTGCCTAGTCAGACAAAATTTTTATTCTGAAACTATTTCTGTGGGTTTTCCTAAACAATTATTTATTTTTATTTAAAAACCACTGATAAACTTAAAATTTTTTTATTTAGAAATTTACACAGTAGTTTTCTTTAACTTAATGGTGAAAAACTCAAAAAAGTAGTTTCAACATTACGAATCCGTCATAACCATATACTTAGATTTTATTTAAAATTTTGATTTTCCGTCCATATCAAGTATATTCTTCATGAGAAAAAAATTCAATGTCTTGAATAAATAAAAAAATATAAATTATTTTTTTCTTGACTGCCTTGTTTTTTCCATTAAAAATCTGCATCTTTTATTTATTAGGGATTCCAAAGCAATGCCCAAACCTAACTAACTAACCCCAACTCTAAATTATGTTTTCCTTGAACTTATCAAAAAAGAACTTTTTTCTTGTTTTTTTTTTCGTTTGGCTTCCCAATGCTGTAAAATGTCAAAAATCTATTTTGCCTATTTGCAAGGCATTTCATAGAAGTATATCTAATACTCAAACATTTTTTGGTCAGTCGACTTTGAACTTATCAAAAAAAAACTATTTCCACTTTTTTAATACAGCTTCCCAATGTAGGAAAAATCAAAAATTAGATTTTTTATTTATTAGGGATTTTAGAAGACTTTAAATCATACTATAGTAAAGTATCGAAAATAATTTTCTAGAAACACAAAACACCCGAACCACAAATTGATAGGAAATAATATGACCGATCATTAAATGAGCCGAACCACAATCCATCCGAATCGCTATTGGGCATGCGTCAAATTTAAATCTCTAGAGCGCCTTAGGCCCTGGATTACGGCGTTGACAAGTTTCTCTATTTGGAAGATGGCACAGGGATTTTTTTTTAATAGAGATTTTTCTTTTTATTAACTGTCTATCAAATCTTGCGATTCATTTTTGACACACTTTCCGTGAACCGCTTTTAATAATATGAAAAAACTTGGCGGTAGGGGTGGTTGAGGGGTGTAAAGGGGGTAAATTAATACGATATCATAACTTATGTTTCTATTAAATTATTTTCGTAAAAAATATTTTCTGACATTTTGTGTTTCTATAAAAATATGTTTCGTTTAAATTTAATACTATGCATATACTTCTTTCTCTCGTGCGATGGTTTCGGACCATGCAATCGGAAACGTATGATTTTCATGAGATCCGAAAGATCGGATCATCGCTGTCGGCATAAATCTATTCCGCTCCCTGTTCAAGGATACACATCCTGGACTAACCAGTATTAGGTGACTTAGATAAGTACCAGTGCGGAACGATGCCTATTTGTGAGTGATTCAAAGTTGGAAATCAAAGTGTATGATGGTGTTTAATGAGGTTTGGGGAGGGTGACCAGGGGGGCATTTCTCTTTTCGCTTTGGTCCTTTGTGTGTTCCTTGTGGGATGCTCATCGCTCATCCAAGTTTGAATTTCCACCCAAGATCTTTTGATCCTTTGTTTTTGGATTCTTTTCGGTTGAAGTAACTGATTTGGAGATTTTTCAACTTCTTTCTCTTTTCAGTTAGATGTTGTTTGGTTTTCATATTTTTTGAGTGCGTTGGCGAAAAAAAATAGTTTTTAATAGAAAATAGGAAGGCCCAACATTAGACCTTCCCCTTTAAATCAAAAACTATTTAACCGACCACCAACCTTTGCGGAGGTTTTACCTGACTACGATGTCTTAATGACCTTTGACTTTTCGTATTATTGCTCACATTTTCAACCGCTTTAAACGACACTGATTCACTGTTTTCCACTGGCATATTTTCTAAAGATTTTGTTAGTTCAGAGCGTAGAGTAATAGAAATATTATTTTGATTCACAACTGATGGTAAAGTAAAATTTAATTTAAGCTGATTCGTATGACGTTTCAATTTCATTCCACAATCTGTTCTACCAGTGTAGGTTCTTTTACCAAGTATATATTATCATAAATGTAACCAAGACACTACGATACCTTATATCCTTATCCTAAAATCTTTAATCCATACTGTATACATACATCTTACAACTGCATTTTCTGCTAGCCCGTTTATATCCGGATGATATATAGCTTCCGTAAGCTGTTTTATGCCACTTTTTTAAAAAATTTTGCATTTTATCGCATGTAAATGTAGTAGCATTATCTGTACAGAAATCTACGGGAAGACCAAATCTTGCAAAAATGTCACGCAAAAATTTATAGCAGTAAAAGCTGTCAAGTTCAAAACACTCAATCCATTTGGAAGTCACGTCCGTAACAACGAAAAAAAAATTATTTAAAAGTGGACCGAAAAAATCTGCGTGTCCAATGAATACTTGGCCAATCCCAAACCTTTAAGGGTGCTTTTAATTAATTTTAAGCATAGATATTGCTTGTTTGACACCTTTTTACTGTAAATTCAATTTGTGAATCCATTTGTGGCCATCAAACATGGGATCGGGCCAGAGCTTTCACTATTCCCATGTGGGTAGAGTGTAATTCTTTTAAAATATCGTCTTGAAATTTTAACGGAATGTCTAAAACCCCATAACAAACATACTTGTTCGATTCCAATTTCATTTTGCCTTTTAAAAAATGGTAAAAATTCGTCACGAGGAGATTTTTTGGTCGTCCTGTTTTTACAAAAAAAATAACCTTGCTTAAAATTTTATCCTTCTTGCTTTCCGATTTAACTTTACATCAAAATTAAAACCAAAAAAAATATGAGCCTAACGTTGTAAGCGATTTCTTGCAAAAACAGGAATTTCTTTTTTCTCGCCAGAAATAGCCAGTAAGGGCTTATGGTGTGTTACCAAAATAAAATGTTGATTGTAAAAATTATGAAAAAAATTTTGAACAACAATAATAAATAATTCCAGCAGCCTCTTTCTCAATTTGCAGGAAAGATATTTCTGTTTTATTTAAAATTCGCGAAGCAAAAGCTATAGGTTTTTCGATATTTTAATAAAATACATGGCTTAACGTCGCGCCTAAAACAAACTGTGGTGCTTCAACAGTTAATTTATTTTTTTTAGCTTCTTGAAAACTCTCGATATACTCGTCTAAATTCTAATTGATATATTTTTTAAGAAGATTGTATAATGCTTTCATTATTTCTGATCCATTTTTTAAGATATTGCAATAAAAATTTTTCACACCTGAAATAGATCTCAATTCAGTAACATTTTTAGGTTTTCTACTCTATTTTATTACTGCTTATATAAACCTTTTTTATCTATAATGTGTCCCAAATAACGAACAGAATTTTAAAGCAGAGAAAACTTTTCTTTTTTAACTTTTAAACCGCATTCCTGGAGGCGACGAAAAAAACATGTTTCAGATGCTCCAAATGTTTAAAATCATTCTCGGCCGTAACCAAGATATCATTCAAAAAACACACCACTCTCTGCATGGTAAACATTTGTTCCATAATGTTTTGTAGCAGGGGCGAAGGTAATCTGTAGGGTAATACTTTTACGTAGAAACAGTTACCAACTTTCTAGATTGTTATGTAAGAATTATTTGTTGGTAGGCTTCAGATAAGTCTAATTTTGAAAATTTTTGTCCACCATGTAATTGTTTAAATAAATATTCAATACGCGGCGAAAAAAATGGTTCATTTTAAGATGAGGATTTAAAGTTATTTTAAAATTATCGCATATACGTAAACAACAATTTGGTTTCAAAATTGGCACAAGAGGAGTTGCCTAATCTGAAAATTGAATTTTTACCAAAACTCCGCATTTAACGAGTCGTTCAAGCTCAATTTCAATTTTCGGTTTTCACGCAAAAGGTACCGGGATGGATTTGCAAAAATAGATAACGCATTTCTTTACAATTTAATTACGTACGTTTTAAGCACATAGCTTGTATGGTTTAAAAGAAATTCGCACATATTCAATAAGTGACAAATGATTTTTTTACAACTTAAACTATTAAAGTGTTTTAAATATAACCTTTCTGATATAGCAGAGTGTGCAAAACCTGAGCCAATTTCAAAATTCATTGAAATCTGCTCAACCTGGAGTTTAATAAAAAATAGTTTAATTTTACCTAAATCGTGGATATTGTTTATATTCAACTGTCGGATATTCAAAATGGATTCTTCGTTATGTTAACTTTGCTGCATCTCACTATCCTCTTACATGATGGTTACGGTTCCGTTTGCATTGGAGTGCTAAATGCCCTTTTCCCCGCAAACATGGCACTTACAATTTTTATTCAAGCAATTTTTAATTGCATAATTGTTTCGTCTACACACGGCAAATTTATCAGATTTATTAATCTTATTATTATTTGGTTTCATTTCTCTTGAACTCTGTTGAGAGGTTTGCCCCGATTTACGTTGCTTTTGAAATTTACTAGCTTAATTCTACTACTTAAACTTCCACGTAACTCATGTTCTTCGCTAAGCACAATTTTGATCGATTTCAAAGTTAACTTAGACACGTCCTCCTCAAACACAAACATCGCGCATCACCACTGGCATTCTGTACCAAAATTATAATTTGTGGCCAAACTTTTTACTTCAGCTTGCCAACCACTAACCGATTGATGAGACTGCCTTTTTGCACTGCAAAATTTAAACTGTTTGGCAAAATAGGACTTTACCGGTGAAAAGTGGTCCATTAAAATTTTAACTAACTCGCACGAGGATGTAGCAATCCTCCGATAAAGTGTTAAGTTAAATTGCTTTTCTTCTATTTGACCGACCGACCGAAAAATTCAACACTTTTGGATTAAAAATGCTAAATGATCCCAAAAGAGCAACAACTTTCGTCGTCATTTTGTAACTTCACATTTACATGACGTTTTTTACAATTATTTTCAACTTGAAAAATAACTACACTTTATTATTTTTAATTTTTTTAAATAACTGTACTCCACCGTATTAATTTTTAATTGAAAAAAATACTCGGTACTTTTTCTACTTCACGTAGGTTTTTAAACCATCGCATCGTCACCCAATAATATCTTTCGATATTTACTGATTAATATGAATTCAGGAAACATAAATGAAAGAAAACTAATTTAAGTAATTTACAATTAATACTGTCCCTCTGTTCAAAAGCATACAGAGTAAGAACAAGCATCGCGGTCTATACAAAAAACAGTCACGTATTTATGTATTTTAACATACATTACAATTACTGACAAACAAACCCGCGTTCGAGATAGGGCAATCAAACTCTTTTTGTGTAAGGACACAATCCCATTAAATGAAATAGGCTTTTTACATATAAATTAAAGTAACTTAAATAAAGAATTTCTTTCATTTTCGAAATGTCATTAAGGCGTCGTAGTCAGTTAAAACCTCCGCAAAGGTTGGTATTCAGTTAAATAATTTTTGATTTGAAGGGGAAGGTGTAATGTATGTTAAAATATATAAATATGTGCCTAAAATAAAGACTTGCACACCAGTCTAAAAATGCCCACTTCTAGAGTGGTGTGCCGAAGCCTTATCCAAGAATGAGGTCCGGCACACCATGTGATTTTTGGTCTGGTGGTATTACTACATCATATATGTGAAAATGGTGGGGGTAACCCTACCATCACGTGACCTCTAAAATTGCCCACTTTTGGATTGGTTTGCCGAGTCCTTATCCACAATTTTAAGGTACAGGATTGTCCATTTCCTATTCAGGACGAGAAAATGTACATCTTATTAAAAAATGGTGAGGTTACCTATCCATCATAATTTTGACTGCGAACGATTGTACTATTAAACTTACATTTTGAAAAAAAAACAATAAACAAAATCGTGATTTGTTATAAATTTTGAAGTAGATAATCCAGTTTTCAGATTTCTTGTTCACCCAGATTTTATTAATTTTTACGGATTATTTTGACTGTTTTAAGAAAAAAGAGCCTTACGCGTGTCATTTCCGAGCATTTTGACGTCCATCCACGTACAAATATCTTATTAATTGCGGTATGTTTGTGTCTAAAATCAATTTTTAGATACCCATGTTATGTCAACTTTTAAACCAAAATTTCCCTAAATCAAAGTCCTTAGTAAATTTCGCCCTATATGGCTGCTAGTTGATGTCGGAGCATCACATTTTCGTGGCATCTGTACGCTGTAGAAGGTTTTTGGTAAAAACATTGATATAAGTGAGAAATATGTCTTAAAGGTTCAGTAGATTTTTCAAATGTCAAATTTAGACACCTTGTTAGATTCTACTAAGTTTTTTGTTTAACATTTTACAGTGTTTCCGCGCACTTAAACACTTGGGTTTGCCGTATACTTGCTGAAATAAATAGAGATATTTGTGAACAATCCATTATACCGCTTAATCTGCACCTTGCTGCCTGTTGCAAAATATAGAACGTTTGGTAAACACCTCAACAATCCGAAAAGTACTTAAACGCTTAGTTTTAAATAGAATTGGTGGGTTATATTTAACTACTTGTTGTAATTAAATTTTAAGTTTCGAGGCGGTTTGAGTATTAGCGGAGTCTAGTGCGAACGTTCCTTTTTTTAAAAATTATTTAATGTTGCACGATATGGATACTTTAGAAGTAGGGACAATAATATACATAACTTTAGACACTACGCTTTCGCAGCACTTGCAGCACAATACTGCCGTGACGGCGATACCGCCACACCAACATTTTCTTGAAAAACTACGATTTTAACATTTCCCGCGCTACTGCGGAAAATGCATCTTCCCGCACGTAAACAGTGTGGGAACAGCACCGGTTCTGGGGCGGGACAACCAGACCAACTGTCCGAGTAGTAGTTTAATTTTAAACAATTCTTATTAGCGGCATTTAAAACTTATCAAAAATGACCTTGAGTTTGATTCTGCGGACTAAATTATTTAGATTTGCCCCCCTCTCCTCTCTTTCTAAGAAATCTCTTCCCCATTTTTGAAAAAAATCATGATTATGCCCATGTCCTTATTATTAAAAAAATGGCACCAGCAGGCACGTATCTTGGAAATCTTCCATCAAATCTTTTTTTTTAAGTCCAAATTTACTTTTAATTTTTTCAATTTTTTTTGAAATTTTATTTTTGATTGAAAATGAAATTATCTATTTTAATGTGAAAATCGCATGTCGCTAGCTACTACGGTTCGTGAGTAAAACATTTTCTTTTAAATTATTGGTACAAATTGCTGTAACTGACTGTTTTTCAAAACTCAAAAATAACAGGTTTTTTTATAGCCCTAATCAATCACTGGCATTTCTTTACCATTAATCGATCCGAACCGCCAAAAGAATTCTCAAACCAAGGCATAGATATAACACCAGAGGAAGTACAACACGCAATATCTTCAGCTAAAAATAAAAAAGTGGTAGGGCAAGACGAAGTATACACTGAGGTTTTAAAGCTAATAAAAAACGAAGATTCGCTAAATGCGCTGGTCAAACTTTTGAACTTGATTTACGCAGCTGTAAAATCTCTGCTGACTGGCTAAAATCAATCTTTGGTGCACTGCCTAAAAAACATTCAGCAAAGAAGTGTGGTGACTATCGCCTAATTAGCCTATGTTAAAAATATTTCTAAAAATTATCCATCAAAGAATTTATGGAAAATGCGAATCCTTTATTGGAGACACGCAGTTTGGATTTCATGGTGGGTTCGGGACAAGAGAGGTTTTGTTTGGCATTCAAGTGTTCAGCAGTCTAGGAATGTGTCGGTGTCAGTATATGCCTGTTTCATATACATTACGAGACAGCGTTTGATCGAGTCGAACACACAAAGCTTACAGAATCGCTTATAGAAAATAGTCTAGATGACCAAGACAAAAAGATAATCGCTAATCTATATTGGAATCAAACTGCTCGAATAAGGGTTGATGGCCAACCAATAAACCGCATAAAAATCAACAACCTACGATATACGGAGGAGACTGTCATAATAGCAGACACACTGGAAGGCCTGCAAGAGTTGTTGGATCAAATTTCTGCCAAAAGTTCGCAATTCGGACTTAACTTAAAAGTCGATCATATCGATCGGAAAGAACATCAGAGGCATGTTACAAGTAAATGGGCAGCGAGTCGAACGCGTGGATTCATAAAAATACTTGGATTGCCTCCTCAATAAGAACTGGGACAACATGCAAGAATTAAACGGGCCAGATCATATTTTATCAAAATAAAATCAGTGTTGTGTAGGCGCGATCTTAATACCACTCTTCGAATTCGTGTGCTTCGATGTTATATTTTACTGAGTTACTGTTCGAGTTCGAGGCATTCGAGATGTGGTATTATCGTAGAATACTAAAGATATCTTGGATGTACAGAGTAACTAATGTGGATGTTCTGCTTAGGATAAATAAAGATCTTGAAATTTTATTTACCATCAAAAATATAAAACTTGAATATTCTGGTCATATTTTGAGAAATGAAAATTCTAAAATTTTAAAATTGATAGCAGAAGTGGTCCGGGTCGTATGGTATGGCGTTAGTGTTATGACACCTCTCCGGAAAGCCGTGGATAGGGTACAGATCGCGCCGATTATAGCCAACGTTCGAAGAGAGCATGGTTCTTAAAGAAGAAGAGTCACTGACGTTATTGAGGTTAAAACAATACAAGAACTAACCTACTTATTACGAAAAAGTATGTAACAAAAATACCCACATTTAGTGTAGAAAAAAAAGTATCTTTTGGCTAACACAAAAACCACAGAAAAAATAATGTAAAAATATCTAATTAAATCATACTTTATCCAATAGGAATTTGTGTTGAAACATTTCGTCCATTGGGGGAAAAAGCAAGCATTATCTAGCTCTAGATCATAGAAATCAGAGCTCCCCTCTGATTTCTATACTCTAGATCCACCTATTTTTTGATGCAAAGGATTAGCTCTTCAATTCAGAGAGGCAACGTGGCATCGGTTTTGGGAACACTGCCGAATATATATATTTTGGACGAGATGTTATGTTTCTAATTTGCCTCTGCTTTGGCTTTATTATATAATTTTTGTTTATTTACTAATTTTTATTTTATAGTTTTAGTGTGATAATATTTTTTTATATTAAAACGAATTTAGATTTAGCTACTTTAACATTATTTATTTTACGATAAAACTAAATTACAAACAAGAAAATAACTTGCAATAAAAATGATAATTGGCGTATCATATTTAAAACTAAAAATCTCATGAAGTATCGATATCATATACATATATTAATTGATTGATATCTTAGAGAAGCTTAGAGAAACTTCTCGGTGAAAATCAAAGGCATCCGTACAAGTGAAAAGTTGTGGTTGGCTATCTTTGTAAGACATGGAATAAACCTAGGAAGATGAACATTGAATTGCTAAGTGTGCACTTCATTTTTCGCTTAAAAAAAAATTTCTTCAAAAACTTCATATTCTCCTTTAATTAGTTTTTTGAATAGGTGCTTACAATGCATATGCCCCAGAAAAACTTGAAATATTATGTTAAAAACTAATTTGCCCAAGAAAAAAAAATAACTTACCCTCGAACTGATTTTCATTTATGTTTACCAAAAGGCTTTAATCGGGCAAACAAAGTGATACCAAGGGGCAACGCGACGAAGATACCGTCGTACGTGGTGCATCAGCGTGGAACATAATTACGAATTGAAATGCCAGAAATGAACAAGCGCACATCGGAAATTTCCGCAAGTAATAGGTTTTCGTAGCTCAACAATAAGTTGTCTCAATTCCGTACTAATGCCCATTTGTTCTGCGATTTGCTTAAGTAATGAGTAGTAAAGAAATCCATAATTTTTAAGTATTCCCTAAATTTTATTCGTTTGCTCTGGCCAAAAAAAAGTTTTCCATAGCTAGGAATTAAATCTTGTTATAAGTTCAACCACTGGATGGCGCTGCTTGTCATAAAACCATTATTTGTTGTTATTATTTATTATTATTATTATAATTATTATTTATTATTAATTATTCTTTGCGTCAGTTTTTACATTAATTTGTTCAGCTTCAGTAAGGGTCATTTAAACATATCCAGGGTGGATTCTTTAAACGGAACGGTGCTTCTAGCGGGTTAGAATTAGGTTTTATAAAAAAATTCAAAAACACGTCAACTGAGATTTTTAATTTTCTTTAATCGTGCTATCTTGTTTTTTTATGTCGTTTTGTTTACGAGGTATGGTATTGTTTTTTTTAAATAGGACACTCTGTATAGTTTGACATTTTTGGATTCTAAAAAAATTTATTCTTTTGATAATACCACACACTAATACTTGTGCTAATACTCTATCTCTTATCGTTTCCAAGATAGAAGCATTTAAACTTGCATGGAATTGTAGTCTATGTCCTGTTTTACAGGGGATATTTGAAGGAATATCGAAGTTTTCGATACAGATTTAGATAAAAATATCTTGATTAGCGTAAAAGATAGATCCTACTGTGTGGTATTGCTGTAGAGTGAATTGCTTGCAGATTTCAAAAATTGCAAAATATACAGGGTGTCCTCTTTTTTTAAAAAATGCCATACCTCGTAAAGGAAATTAAAAATCTCAGTTGACGTGTTTTTGGATTTTTTTATTCAACCAAATTCTAACCCGCTAGAAGCACCGTTTCATTTAAAGAATCCAACCTGTATATTGGCCTTAAAATCCCCAATGCTAGAAAGATGCCCTCCAGAACACATAATTGTAGGGTTCTCAGTATAATTGAAAAGTTTTATTGTTTCTAAAAATTAAACAGTTATATTTATTTTAATTAAACTAATAAAACAACAAAAAAACATGCATAAAAACGTGGGCTTGTCTCTGCATTGACTGGTCCTAATTTGTAAGTCATATAGTCTTACCCGAAACGTCTTCCATCTAACTCCAACTGTTCTTGTATGAGTTGCAAAATATTTCGAACTGTTGGTTTGGTTAGCCGGAAACGTTGAAAAAATCTAAATCTAAATCCAGACCCTTATGGCAAAATCATTTTCAATTATATTCAGCACATCCAAATCGTCATTTAAAAATTCCATTTTTATTTTTTTTACCGTTGGACTTGACAAAAAATGAGGTTAGAATTCTCTCCTAAGGATGATTTAAGGCTCGATATCTGCCATCTTAAATTTAGGTATTCCTTAGACTACAAAGAAAAGCTGAGCAAACCAAATCAGCTACTTAGCACGGTTAAGAGATCCTTAGCGCAAAGGAATCCTTAGAGAAATCGCAGAGCAAATGGACATAAGTTGCCGTAGACCGAAAAGTACATCATGTTGACATAACACTACCCCAAAAATTGATTTTACATAATCCCATAAGTTATCCTTACCCACGATTCTAAGTAATAAGAACTTTAAAAAGTTAAGGTAGAATAACGAGTTAGAATTAACACAAATATGGATTAAATTAATTGGTAAATCATATCTAAGTTGTAATTAACCGCCAGGGGCCTGAGTGACTCTAGCGAATTCAAATGAGCTCTGAAATTTGGGGAAGAGTTAGCTTTGTCTGTAATTTGGGAATAATCTTGGAATTTGTAGACAATTTTCTAAGTTAAAAAGTTGCATTTGTTAAGGTTGGATATTGATTATTAAATTTTAAGTTCAGAGACTTCATTAACCATACTCAAGATCCAATATTTACCGTTTTTCTTATTTTCACTTCAGAAGTTACAGACAAATATTATATTTGCCAAGAACAGAAAATCTAATTTCCATATTGTTTTCTTTTACTTTATTTTCTTGTAGTTTTTATTCATACTTTATTCAACTTGACCACCATCTGTGATTTTAATCAGTTTAATAAAATTTCGTACGTTGCCATAAAAATTTTAGTTTTTCTTCAAAAAAACTAAAGAAAAGATAAATGGTTAATCAGTTATATCAAATTGGAAAACGGATAATGACATTATAAAATTTCAGAAAGTTTTGCTTGTGTGTTATAACAAAATAACTTTATCTAATATTTTAAAAATCCTTTTTTTTATTTGTTTTTATATCTTAGAATTTGGGCTAATGATGGTCAATTAAGTCAAAACGTCAGGTAGTTGTCAAAATAAGCTTCTAAAATATCTGTCATCCTCTATGAACCAAACGGCAAAAATGAACTTGACAGTGCTTCTGCCACACAGAAATTTCAAATCTCGAAAATGAAACTCTTATTAGGTAGGTCATATAAAAGTGCCTGTAGAAAGTTTTAAGCGTTTTTGACAGCTTTGAGAATCAAGGCGCATAAAAATAAAAACCAAAAATAAAGATTTTGAATTTTTTCGCCTATCTCCGGAACTACCCGGAATTTGTAAACTTTTTTTTTGGTTTTAAGCAAAGCGTCAAATTGGGCAACTTTGCCCTAATTTAAACCTTTTCGTATCTCCTACCGTTTAGGAAATCCTTATGGTGAGCATCGAATTTGGAATACCCTGTATAGTGAAAGTATTAAATTCGACGAGAACCGGTACGTATTTATTTTATTACTAACAAAACGATTCAGACCATTAAGGACGTATAGCTCGCTTCCTTCGAAGTTTGATTTCTTGAAATATCGATAAGACTTCAAAAATTTGGGTTTGAACTTCTGCGTCTTCTTTTATTATTTTTATTTTGTGAGTGATGTTTCGCCCTGGGCAACCAGTGTGGGCTTATCAGTGGTTCCACTGGTCACCCTCCCCAAACATCATTCAACACCATCATAGACTTTAATTTCCAACTTTGAATCATTCACAAATAGGCATCGTTTCGCACTGGCACTTATCTAAGTCACCTGATACGGGTTCGTCCTGGCTTGTTAATCTTTCCAATAGGGTTACGCTCCTTAAGGTGATTAAAACAAAAAAAAGTTATAAAACCTAAGAGAGTAAGATGTATTAGTATTAAGGTGGTAATTTGTAGCGCGTACCTTCCGTACGAAGAGAGGCTACTTCCTCCCTCAGAGGAGTTGGTGAGGGTTATAGAATTCGCCAAAGGTAAGAGACTCCCATTAATCATTGGGTGCGACGGAAACTCTCACCACATAGTGTGAGGCAGCAGAGCTCCTAACCACGACCAAGCTGGAATAAGTAAACAAAGGTCATACATAGAGGTCACGTTTGAAAATAAAGACCGAAAGAAAGTTATTGATATAACGCTGGTATCACGAGGCTTACTCAAGACATTGACAACTGGAGAGTTACGAAGGAGATCGCCTCTTTTGATCATCGGATGATCAGCTTTGAGGTGAAAATCGCAACAACCCAGAAACTCCGAAGGAACCCACGATCCACGGACTCACGGACTGAGGACTAGACCAAAGGAAGGGAACCCCGGAAGAGAACCACGAAGAAGGAGCTAAAAAAGAGGTGACAAATCTGAAGCAGGTGATTCTGACCAGGTTCGAAGAAGCGTGAGTCTTAATACCAGAGCTCCTACGGCGGGTACCTTGGTGGAACAATGACAAAAAGAGAACGAGGCAACTTCGGGAGATTATAGGAAGGTAAGAAGAGCGTTTAAAAAATAGGTAAGGCGTAGCAAAAGGGAGTGCCCGAGAACATACTGTGGTAAAATCATCTCACAGCCGGAGGCCTCCAGACTCTTAAAAATCTTAAGCAACGAAACGAGGCAGACCCTAAGTTTACTGACAAGGCAAGACGGAAGCCGCACCACCTCTGTGGAGGAGTCACTCATAGAGGTACATTTCCCAGGGGAGGGAGACCAACGTGGCGAGCCAATGCCGGCCATACCTGACGAGGTTACACCAAATTGGGAGCTGGCAGGTCGCATAGTCACAGAGAGCACATTAACCTGGGCAATAAAAGAGTTTAGTCCCTAAAAGTCACCCAGTCCGGACGGAATCTTCCCAGCGCTGCTACAGCAGAGCCTAGAAACACTACTTCCTCACACGAAAAAAAAACGGGAAAAAAGGACTACATTACAGCTAAATCCTTCAGACCGATAAGGTAGGCAGCTACCTCCTGGAGGGAACACTAGCTAACAGAACATCCCATAGGGACCAGCATGCGTACAGGGAGGGCAGATCTACGGACTCAGCCTTTCACGCAGGCAGAAAAAGCACTTCAGTACAAAGAATATGCACTAATGATATTCTTTTATGTGAAAGGAGCCTTTGACAAGGCATGAACGAAGATTTTAACATCTGCCCTTTAGTAAAGAGGAGCGGAAGCAAGTCTGACTGAATGGGTCAAATCCGCGTTAATAGAGAGGGAAGCTCAGGCCAGCTTAGGAGAGCCCAAGGTGAAGGTGGATGTGACGGGAGGCTGTCCCCAAGGTAGCTGCTTGTCTCCCCACTTGTGGTGCCTAATAATATGGATGATTTACGAAATCGCCTAAAGCAGGAGGGATTCGACGCACAAGCATATGCGGACGACGGTGTAGTGAAAGTGAACGGCCGCTTTCTAGCCACAGTCTGTCAAAGAATGCAAAGAGTGGTAAGAATAATAGAAGGGTGGTGCAGGCAGAATGGTCTTTCAGTGAATCCTGAACAGACCGAGATGATCCTATTCACCAGAAAGAGGAAACTAGAGGGATTCAGAGCTCCCATAATGTACGGCAGACATCTAACTTTGGTATCACAACTTAAGTATTTGGGGGTGACGCTGGACAAGGGACACAAGTGGAGCAAGCATGTTGCCAGAATGACTGTTAAAGTTCAGGCAACATTGTCACATATCCAAAAAGCTCACGAGCCTACAAGGGCTCCTCGGCAGAGGGATAACCGGCACGATGGGGACGACCCCCATCCACGCCCTGGAAACAATATTGGGTCTCCCTTCACTTCCAACTTGGATTAAGAAAGAGGCGATAGCGACACATCATATGGAAGGGCAGGGAGGAAAGAGAGGACTATCTGCCGGTCAAGGGACTGGCGACGAAAGAGTTGCCCCTTCTAAGTGAAAGCACCGCTTAAACCATGGAGCTTCGATAAAAAGTACAAGGTCACAATACCAGAACGGAATGAGGGGCAAAGGGAAGAATTCCGAACGGAATTAAGTAGAGAGGCGACGGTCTGCTACACGGATGGCTCTAAACTGTCAGTCAGGCAGACAACAGGCGCAGGAGTGTACGCGAAAAGCCTAGAATTTTAGACAAGTTATCCACTTGAAGAACACGCTGCAGTGTTTCAAGCGGAGGTGTATGCTATTATCATGGCAGCAACCCTACCGGAGGTCAGGAATGGCAGGAGGGACATATACATATGCTCCGACGGCCAGGCTGTCCTCAAGGCTCTAAGTGCACCCAAAATGGTCAGTAGTCTGGTGGAGGAGTGCGCTGAAGCACTGCAAAACCTAGCTCAAGACAAGAGGGTGACACTGATGTGGGTCCCAGGTCATGAGGGAATACCAGGGAACAAGAAAGCGGACGAACTTGCCAGGCTAGGGGCCGAAACCCAATACATTGGACCGGAACCTGTTCTGGAACAAGGAAACAGATACAGATTGAGCTCAGCAAATGGGCGAACAATGAACTGAAGACGTCCTGGAGGCAAGAGTAAAAGTGCAGACAGTCCAAGCTATTCTTAGATGATCTCCAAATTAGAATTTTCGTTTTTTTCACCCAAGATCTTTTGGTCTTTTGTTTTTAGTTTTTTTTCGATTGAAGTAACTAATTCGGAGGTTTTTTAACTTCTTTTATTATTTTCCTTCTTGTATGATATCATTTTCTCAGACTTCCTTTTCCAGCGACATTGATAATAGCTAGTTTTGGTTAGTTATAATAATTAAGAATATTAAACCATTTAAAAACTATAGTTCTCCCTACAGACAGCTTTGTGTTCAGACAAGTAACCACTGACACAAAATTACTATAAATAAACTTAGAAGCAGGTACAAAAATTGGTGTCAGGTGTGGGGTAAAAGCAATTTGGTAAGATACATTAAAATAATGATAAAAATATGCCGAATTCAAAATTGGAAAATTATATAGAAAATTCTTAAGTATAAGGAAAATTATTAAAAGCAGTTATTTTTCTGTATCAAGTAAAAAGGGCTCTTTCATTCAACATGTGCGCCCATATTGGATTTCTTTACTTGAAAGAGATTAAACATTTAGAGCTTGAGATATTACATAGAAAGCTTTTAAGATTATGAAAACAAATTAAGATTCTACAATGACAAACGTTTACGACTTACGCATTGCTCTGGAGAAACAAGGCCGAAATTATTTTAAAATCAAAGGTATTTAAAATAACGTAGATTTTCACTTGTTACACAACCCTCTCATGAAATCCTCAAATAGAACAACTAGTTAAAAAATACATTCATTCGTTCTGTGGAACTTACAAATATTTGAGAATAAACATTCTAAAAATGTACTCTTTTTCCCAATGTACAGTCATCACTAAGTTATTGCATCCTTTGTTGGGGTCATTAATTCTCCAAAAAGGGTGATAAGGTATATGCTTGGAAAAAACTCAAACAGGTTAACAATAACTTCGTTGTATATTTTAAATTTCGTTAAATATTTTCATCAACATAGGTAGAAATTTGTTTCAAGAGAACAAGTAAGTGTTGACAGTGGTTAATTGTTACGTCATCCATTGCAGCCGAAAATTGACATCTTAGCAGCTACAGCCAAAAAACGTCACTTAATGTGCGTCAAAATATAACGCGTCTTAAAAAAAGAAATTGTTTTATTAGAGTTAGATTAACTATGTGAATTTTCGCCTCTCTTTACTTACATATAAAATGTGATGAATTATGTACGCTTACACACGTGTATATTTAATGGTTTCTAAGGAATCAAAGTGATTAAAATTCAATATTTTCATATATGGTCGTACAGGAAAATAAATATAAAGGGGTCAAACACAAAGGAAACTACAAAAAACCATATCAATAAATAATAATTTGCCATTGCGGCTTTGGACCGTGGAAGGCGAGTACGTTCTAAGAAACCTTAGCAAACAGAAAACCTTAAGAGCGGACACTCCGCGACACTCCTGTCGCGCGAAATTATAACGTCTAACAATCCCAATGCACTACGCGACTTTAATTATCAGAACAGTACTCGGCTCCGTTCACCAAGCATACCATTGGGCGTGATCGACCCCAATCGGCCGCCGAATTTAATGTCTCGCAAAACCGGATCATTACTCTCGTATCAAAAACCAGAAAACTCTCCCTATTTTTTGGCTATGAGCAGACAAAGATAAATAAATGTGAACAGCTCGCTCTAAGTGTTTACACATAGGTACAGAGAATTTTTTGGCACATGCAAAATCGTTAACGAAGCTGAAGTTATCTTCATATTCTTATTCATATTTACGTTAATTATAGCGTACCAAACAAATTTTTAATTGTTCTAAAAAAATTGGTTTAAGCGGAAAATACTGAATTATATTTTAGCAAATAATAATAATTGTAAATTTACTGCATGCTATTATTTAGAGTTATTAAATTAAGTGTTGATAGTCATTGTAGATATTTCTTATTACTTTCCAAATTGTATTTTTTTTTTATTTAAAAAATTCACTGCATTGTATTTTTTTCTTGATTTATTATTTTGGGTTTAATTTAAGGACAACTCATTTTGTATAAAATTTGTAACGGTTCAATATTTCCCTAACAATATCCCCTAGGAAAAAATAATTCTTCAAAACACCCTTCTAATACCCTGGCAAAATCTTTAAGCCAATCATCTTTACTATATGTCTGAGCATTTTGTTTATTCTATATCCTCCTATTTTATGGCGAATGCGCTGGAAAAACAATATTTACTGTTGGACTGAGGTTGAATTATACTAGAATTATGATTATTTTATGTGGAGGCATTTTACTCTGTTTAACTTTTTTTTTTCAAAACAAAGCAAACCTCAATATTTCAAATAAAACACCATTGAACCCTTTCTAATAAACCAATAAATTTAATTACAGTGGCAAATCATGTGTTTTCCAAAAATAACATTACAACATCCATCTTTCTTTTATATTAACTAATGATATACAGTCTACAGTTCAATGAAACTTCGTATTTTTCTTGTATGATTTAACCAGTCCAAGAAAGGTTGCTCTGGCTCTGCAGTAACCTGAAACAAGAAAAAATAACATAATTTTACATAACTTAACACCAAAACGGTCTTTCTAGCGCATAGTTTAAACCGCCAACTTACTAGATTAGTAAGCCTTTGTTTTTTTATTGATTATATCAAATTCTCCTTCCGTCAACTACTTAACACCCGAAAATAAAGTAGATAATAAAGGTTAGTTTTATAAACCGTGTCAAACAAAGAGAGACTTAGCGGTCTTATACTTACTAGAAACTAGTGTCGGTTCATTTGTTGAGTGGTAGATTCTTGTCACTAGTGATGTGTCAGTGGTTGGCAGTTTCTGTTACTGATCGGTCCCCAATTTGCACATGTCAGGCTTTAGGGGGTCCAATAAGTCCTAAAAATAACAGGACCAAGGTTGTCACCAATCATATGGTATTGATATTACAAAATTACTCTACCTTTGTCGTCAGTTGACACAACACTCACCTGTTGGTTTTATTTTGGTTTCAAGTATGCGTGAATTCCTTAAAGGGCATTGCCCAACCTCGTACAGCCTAGCCATGTCAAGTGTGGACCGTCTTGCTTGTCTCTGTGTGCATTGTTGGTCTGTAGGGTTGCACTGAAACCATCAGCACTTTGGAAATCTCCCTCGTATCATGGCGGAAGCCGCCGCACATTCCACGTATTCCCGAGGGTTCCGGGTTACTAAGAATATTTCACCCCTTAACATATGAAACCAACAATGCCGACCTCGAGCATGGTGGGTTGCAGCTATAATAAGAAATAAACCGCATTTACTAGCCAATATCTATCTTCACTTTTCAAGGTATCAAAAGGAGACAGCCCAACGCGTAACCCCCCCAATTTTGAACTCCCGCGTTTCTCTCCTGCGAACGCCATCGCTGTACCAAATTTGCGTTTCTATTTAGGGTAGTGAACCCCTGGCTAAATTGCATTTTAAACGGTGTAAACCTTTGAGTGTCGACGGCCTGGTCATTTTTTCCCCTGTCTAGGTAAGGTTAAACATAAAACTTATCTTAAGGCTGTGAATTGTAAATTTATAAGTTATAGGTTATGTTATAACTGTGCCTTCCTGGCAACTCTCCGCCAACTCCTAAAGTTCTAAATAGATCATATATTTTTTCCCCTGTCTAGATCGCCAATTTTGTACCTGCATTAAGACTGAATAAACGTAATCAAACTCCCTTGTCTGTGTGATTGCTGTAAACCCACCGATCCACCCTGAGACCAAAGCGTTTCTGTACATCTGGCGCCCAACGTGGGGCAGCAAACCCAGACATGGAAGACAACAACCAACCAAGGTCAGCCTACCAACTGCGAAACATTCCACGTCGAGACTACAGGGCTTTAGCTACAGGAGAGGTTAACACAAATGGACTCACAACGGCAGGATATCGAGGTAGGAATATCTTTAGCCAAGGGTCTGTGCCCCCCTTAAGCGCTTCAACGGGAATACTACAACAACCTAACCCGTTGGTAAACTCAATGGGGAATCAAGGCAATTTTCAACAAAACCGTCTTACCGCTGAAGGGGCACAGCACCTAAATTTTCAAAACATTCATGGGGTGAGGGCCCCTCTTACCACCGAAACTGATGAGGAGACCCCTAGATCTTCCAGGGGACAAAATCAAGGTAATCCGGCAAATAGGCTCGTTTTCGAGAGCCAAAGGGAGATTAGTGGGGAACAGGGGCAGGAAATACTGACTAACCATCCCCAACCGAATCAACCCCAACACAGTATTCCTCTAGCTCCAAGAATAATACCGCCTTTTCCACAAAGGCAAAATGTATCTTGTCACTATGCTCCAATTCATAATATCCTTGCTCCTGAATATGCATATATGCAAAATCATGTTCCACAAGTTGCACAAATTCCTTTTGAGAACCTTGTGGAACAGGCGGTGAGAAATACATTGCAAAATTTAAATTTAAATTCTAACGTAAATAACAATAATACATGTACTAATGTTAGGTTAGGTTTATCGGAGGAAAGGCCAGGTCCCAACGCTCAAATGTATGCTCTGTCCTTGTCGGAAATAAGTAAGATGTTGCCAAATTTTGACAACGAAAATGAGGTACAACCAGTATATTTTCTTGAACAACTAGAGGCTGGTTATGATCCTATGATAGTTCCATTTAATAAAACAAAATTTTTATTAAACAAATTATTCAAGGGCTCGGCAAAATTATGGTGGGAGGCATTCTCTCACACATTTACGTCATATAATGAGTTTAAAGAAGAGTTTTTAGAGAACTTTTGGGGAAAAAAGCAACAAAACAAAATTAAACACAAAATTGAAACCGATCAATATCGCAGCGGTCTGTTTGTAGACCATTTTAATTATTACATCTCTCTTAGTAAATACCTGCAACCCACTTTGTCACAGAAAGATCTGATCGATTTATTAGCACCCCATTTTCCACCTAGTGTCGCAGGTTCCCTAATAAATGTGTTTACATTATCTCAGGCAGTTGTTAGTTTAAAACACGCCGATATATATTTTAAAAATTCCAAAAACCCAAATCCCAACCCCGCTAGGGATTTTCCTAGAAGAAATAACGAGCACAGCGGCAACGCTGGAGTTCGAAATACGCAAGGTCAATCCACCAATTTAGGACCACAGAAAAGAATAGCGCGTCTAGAAGTGCAAGAAGAAAATGAAGATGTCGAAAATTTTTTGGGAAACGAGTTGGGTCCCCACGCTTAAAGAGAGACGTGGGGGCACCTCAGCTACCATTCCCGTACTGGGGGTTAGGTCGGCTTTGCGACGAGCCCTTATCGCCGGATTGCGATTTCTCTCACACTATCCCTGAAGTTCGTTGTCCCCAAATATTGATTAAAATAAACGGAATAGAGTTTCCGTGTCTGATAGATACGGGGAGTGAGGTAAGTGCTATTTCAGGAGAGGCATGGGCTCAAAGCAACATGGACCAGCGATTTCCATTTTTTAATTGTACTTCGGTAAGGGTCGTAGGGGCTATACGTTCTAAGGCACACAAGGTGTCAAAACAAGCCCAAATTTATTTTAGTTTAGTTTGTAAGAATCAAGAGTTTTGTCATGAATTTTTTATAATAAACAATTTGTCTTGTCCCGTTTTAATAGGCTGTGATTTTTTAAGAATTTTTAAAGGGGCAATTAATCTCGGTGAAAACGAGATAGTTTTAAAGTGTGGAAAGGATTACGTAACAATACCGGAATTTATTAATCCTCTCGTCCACGCACCCGAGCCGGAAAGTTTAAATTTGCAAAAGCTGCTAAACACATCTAGCCGTTTTTCGTCTTCTAAGCCTTCAGCACATGCTGACGGGTCTAGGGAAATGGCGCGCGCATTCCCCATGCTAAGTAAAATGGATCATACGGAATCCTGCGAACGCTCGAATACCGGGGCGGTTGAGAAACTAGTGAAGCGGTTTTCGACTCTTTTCTCAGAGGTGCCGGGTTGCACGACGGTATATCAACATAAAATTGTACTCCGGGATAAATCGGAATTTTTCGTAAAGCCGTACCCCATTCCTTTGGCTCATAGGGCCGCAGTTCAAAGCACTATTGAAAAAATGGTGGAATGCGGCGTGATCGAGAAAGCCAAAACAAATTATATTTCTCCGCTGGTGGCTACGGTTAAAAAGGACGGGTCGGTAAGGGTGTGCCTTGATGCAAGGGTACTCAATAAGAAAAGCGAGTCAGATTTTGTTCGTCCAAAACCGATCCCGGAAATTTTGCAACTTATGCAAGGCAAAGGGGTGATGAGTTCGCTTGACTTAACCAGTGGTTACTGGCAAATACCACTCGCTGCGGAATCTCGAAAATATACCGGCTTCATGGTAGGCACTCAAACATATCAATTTAAACGAATGCCTTTTGGCATTAAGAGCGCCACTAGCGGGTTTACGCGTGCGATGGACTGTGTGTTTGGCGGAGAATTTTCCTCATTTGTCGCGTCTTATATAGACGATATTTTAATATTTAGTGAATCAGTCCAAGAACATTTGGACCATTTAGCACGAGTGTTTCAACGTCTGCAGGACACAGGGATTAAAGTTAGGTTATCAAAATGCTGTTTTTTGAGACGTGAAATGCCGTACCTGGGGTACATACTGTCGCCCCAAGGCATTCGGCCCGATCCGGGACGCATCCAGGCTATTTCGGATTATGCTAGGCCACGGTCCACTAAAGAACTGCAGATATTCCTAGGCATGTGCCAGTATGACAGGTCGTTCGCACCTCGATTTTC
This sequence comes from Oxystoma pomonae, assembly GCA_963921995.1. Taxonomy (NCBI): domain Eukaryota; kingdom Metazoa; phylum Arthropoda; class Insecta; order Coleoptera; family Brentidae; genus Oxystoma; species Oxystoma pomonae. The sequence continues at coordinate 66,574,063 of OY998167.1, forward strand.
GGAAATAATTTCTGCACTTACGGTTTTACTAAAGAAGAAATCCAAGTGGGAGTGGTCCGAGATTCAAGAAAACGCCTTCCAAGAGGTAAAAAAGCAGTTGGGAGAAACCTGCATGCTGTATCATCCAGATCTGAAATTTCCTTTTTTTGTTGAGTCCGACGCTAGCGATATCGGCATATCGGCGGTACTCTACCAGATAGTCGAGGGAGAAAGAAAGGTCGTATCTTACTCTTCTAGATTGCTTTTGGACCGCGAGCGCTCGTATTGTTCATACGAGAGAGAAGCTCTTGGAGCCGTTTGGGCGCTTCAGAAATGGCGGAATTATCTTTTAGGAAACCATTTTACTTTGCGCACGGACTGTAGAGCGTTGACGTACTTAAATACATGTAGACTGCTGTCTCCCAGAATCACCAGGTGGGCGCTTGCTCTGCAGGAGTTTGATTTCACCATAGAGCATATTCCGGGGACCCGAAACGTAATGGCGGACGCCTTATCTAGGTACGCCTGCACTAGGTTACCAGTACCGCCCGAAAAGTGCTTTAACCTCTACTCGCTTTCGCTTCCCAAGGAACTGCTCCAAGAAATAAAAGACATAACCATTCACCAAAAAAACGACGAAAAGCTCAGTCAAATTAGAAGGGGGCTTGATGCCGACCCCAAGGTCCAGAGGCAGTTTTTTTTGCACCAGGGAATTGTTTACAAGAGGGGCGATGACGACGATCATGCGACATTGTGCGTTCCATCATCGTTAATAAAGTCCTTTGTCAGGGGGTACCACGAAGCGCTGGGCCACTACGGAGTTTACAAAACGTGGCGCGCAATGCGAAATGAGCTCTGGTGGGCTAACATGTTTAGAAAAATAAAGCAAATTGTGCGGTCTTGCGAAATTTGCCAGAAGGCGAAATCCAGCGCGTTGCCACATCCGCCCCAAATTCCGATCATTCCCAAGGGAAAATCAGATCTCCTGGCCATGGACATTTTTGGGCCATTAATCCGCAGCAGAGGAGGGGTGCAATACATTTTTGTAATTTACAACGTATTCACGAAGTACGTGGAGTTGTATCCCCTCAAAAAGGCTACCGCAAAGATTATGCTAAATCGACTGTGCAACGATTACTTTCCGAAATATGGCTGGGTGGACCGCATTCTCCATGACAATGGTAGCCAGTTCCAATCCAAACTGTGGAAAAAGACCATGGAGGAGCTGGAGATTAGGGTCGTGTTCTCATCGGTCCGCCACCCATGTGCGAACCCCTCCGAAAGGGTGATGAAAGAGTTAGGGAGGCTGTTTCGCACATTTTGTCACGAGCAGCATTCGAAGTGGGCGTGGAAAGTCGCCGACTTCGTAGGATTTTTGAATCACGCGGTTCATGAGTCTACGGGATTTGCCCCTGTAGAACTGCAAATGGGCGAGGAAAGGCCGAAGTTTTTGCCAAAAGCGTTTTCAGGTCTAGCAAATACAACTGATGAGTTGCCGCTCGAGCAAAAGCTGACATTGGCGGAGGCCACTCTGCTTGGCAGGGCCAGAAGGCGGTCGTTGCGGAAGCCTGGAAAGCCCATAGAATTCAAACCGGGTCAAATGGTTCTTTTAAAGGCGAACAATACATCCTCGGCATTGAAGGCCGAAACAAAGAAATTTCTCTTACTATTTGAGGGACCATATCGAATAAAGAAACGGATTGCCGAGTCGACCTACGTTCTTGAAAACGCCAAGGGGAAGGAGCGGGGCACGTTCCACGCCTCGCACTTGAAGGAATATCGGGATCCACAATGTTGAGGGGTTGGAACGAGGATTTGTTATAATCACCTTAATGTACGTTTTCTGTTCGGCTGAACTAAAGCCGATAGCCTCACAAAAGACTAGGGGGCAGATGCACTGAAACCATCAGCACTTTGGAAATCTCCCTCGTATCATGGCGGAAGCCGCCGCACATTCCACGTATTCCCGAGGGTTCCGGGTTACTAAGAATATTTCACCCCTTAACATATGAAACCAACAATGCCGACCTCGAGCATGGTGGGTTGCAGCTATAATAAGAAATAAACCGCATTTACTAGCCAATATCTATCTTCACTTTTCAAGGTATCAAAAGGAGACAGCCCAACGCGTAACCCCCCCAATTTTGAACTCCCGCGTTTCTCTCCTGCGAACGCCATCGCTGTACCAAATTTGCGTTTCTATTTAGGGTAGTGAACCCCTGGCTAAATTGCATTTTAAACGGTGTAAACCTTTGAGTGTCGACGGCCTGGTCATTTTTTCCCCTGTCTAGGTAAGGTTAAACATAAAACTTATCTTAAGGCTGTGAATTGTAAATTTATAAGTTATAGGTTATGTTATAACTGTGCCTTCCTGGCAACTCTCCGCCAACTCCTAAAGTTCTAAATAGATCATATATTTTTTCCCCTGTCTAGATCGCCAATTTTGTACCTGCATTAAGACTGAATAAACGTAATCAAACTCCCTTGTCTGTGTGATTGCTGTAAACCCACCGATCCACCCTGAGACCAAAGCGTTTCTGTACAGGGTCCATATTTCCTGTGGTTTATACGATAGGCTGTGCAGACTTTAACAGGTTAAATTTTGATAGATATTCAGTTTATTTATTCAAACGAGGCGATCATCTGTCCTCATACGACTCGAGACTGGCCTAAAAGTATAAGAAATTCGAAATAAAGGAGGTTTATAGTCGTTCTAAAGAGGTAAACAAACAGTAAAGGGGAGAGAGATATTTGTCAAGGATCCGTATGTTACCTACACGGAAGGAAACTGTGACTAACCTGGATTATTTGGGAAGGCTTGGAGTGCCGGAAAGTGGTCTTTTTCTTGGCGAAAATCCGTGTTTTTCTTTAGGCATTTTATGGTTTTTCAAAATTAAATTCGACCGCCAGCTGACCGTGACGTTTGGGACGATGTTGCCAGATTGTCATAGGCGAAATCCTGGGAGTATACAGTGACTAACTTCACGTCACATAACTGTGATTTAAAGTTGCACATTACGTTACTGCTGAGTCGTTTTCGAGAAAACCAAGTGTCTACACTTATTGTTTATTGGTACTCCCAAAAAGATAAAGTCCATTTCTTGCTCACTACTGCAACCAATGCCTTGTTGTTAACTTCTGTTCGTCACGTGATCTCTTCCTATCCCGCTGATACAGAAGGAAATCTGACAACACCGCTTCGTTGTCTTTGTCTGTCTTAGGTTGATGAATAGAGACTTCCGACTTGAACCTGTCGCATTCGAAAAGTAGAATTTGGACCCCAGCCCCTGTCGATTTTTGCCCATATCAGAAAGATCGCCCAATTGTAATGCGTTTTCAGCAGCATCACCTAATATGGTAATCAGGATAAGCGATTTTCGACTGTAGTTTTCGCGCCTCTGAGGTTTTTGACCAATCGTTTACCCGCAGGAAGCTTCTTTTTTAGCGTCTGAGATTTCCTGGAGGGAAGGAAACACTTCTTTTCCGGCACCGTTTTGAGTGCCACGTTTAAATTTTCTTTTCCAAGAATACCGAAAAGAAGTCGTGCCCATGGCGACCTTTGCAACCTGAAATCGTCGTAGACGGAATCCGCAGAGGTCCCATAAAAAGAAGAAAGTCTTCGTGGAAGTGCCCGTTGCCTGTGTTTGGCGTTTGAGGTGGTGATTTTCGAGGATTTCTTTTTGACCGTATAGGATACGGATAATGGCCGGCTAGACCGTGGCTTATCAGCCGATCGATGGTAATTATATTCGATTTTTTTTAAGCGTTTTCCCTCCAGTTTATTTCAATATTGACTATTTTTTATTCTGTATTTTTCTTTGTGCTACAGATTAAGGAGGCCTCACGTCAACTCCCTGGGAGGTATTAGGTTACCTGCCATGCGGAATGTCGCCCTCAGGATGATTTGAGGTAAATATTTGCTGCGTGTGTACCTTGATTATTTTTGCCCTTGTAAGAAATTAGACTGTTTTCTGTCGTTTTAAGTAATTTTTAGTTTTATCGTCCGTGGTACCCACTATACAATAGAGTGTGGACTTATATGTTTTTTTTTATGCTTTTTTGGCGTATGTACTTCGAGTGTTGCCCCTCAGGCATGCCCCGTACAATAAGTAAACAGTAGTTTTTTTGTGTTACTGTTTTACTTCTTTTTTTTTCCTGTGTAAAATACATGTCCGTTATTAGAAATTAGTTATAAATGATACGTTAGGGTGTTCTCCCTTGTTCTAGAAGGTTGTTTTTATATCTGTCTAGGGTGCTTGGTTCCGGTGCACAGCCATGGGTGGTCCTAGTGCCGACTCTCAACACCATACCTTCGACTTTCCGTCCTAAGTGCTGCTTTGCCCTGGCCTGAGATGCCTAGTCCAGTCATGAGTCCTGTGTACCTGTTCCAGGGATGTTTAGCCCTGTCATTGGCTAGCTATGTGGAAACAGATAAGAAATATTTCCCTGTCCAAACATTTTCTCTTTAAAAATCTTAAAAAAAAACTCATAAAATTTTATCAAAACTTATCAAAACAAGCTTCAACTTAATTTTTTTAATATGAGAACCATTTCAACTTTTTCATCTTTGATAAAAGAACTTTCCATCATTGAAATTAAACATAAAAACAAGAGGAAAGACCCCTAAAATGTTAGTTTTGAAAAAAAACTATTTTATTTGTTAAAATTTACATTTATTGTTTTACACTGTTTTCCAAAAATATATTTTGAGACTGTATAACCTGGTGTTTCATTGCTAAGTGCCCCACAACCGTGTGCTTACTCAAGTTGGCAAGAATGCCAGGCTCGATAGGACCCAAAGTATAGGAAGTTGTCATCGCTTCTATATTGTTGTATTTTGTAATGTAACACTGGCTGCCCACGTGGTTCTCTGTTCTTTGGAGTGGGTGTACTTTTCTTTTTTGGTTTTTTAAAAAAGTTTTTGGTTGTTGGGTTGCCTTGGCAATGAAATACCATGGTACATTGGCTTCAAGAAAGAAGATAGGTTGCAGTAGAGTACTACAAGGCTGTATAGAGGTAGGTTCTTTCCTGTTGTACTCCTAAGCGAGTGATTTTATAGCGTTCTCTTTTTTCTTTTGCTTTGAGAAAGCGAAGGGGGGGTTTACATTTGCAATTTTTTTTAATGGTATTTTTCTTTAAGAGCAAGCCAGTCATTTTAAAAATTAATGTAAATTTTTTTTTTGGGGTGAATTTCAATTTTTTTCCTATGCCGAGTGGGGTAGTTTAAAAAAAAAAAAAAATTTCTTACCGAACAATGTAATATATAAATTCAAAGTTTGTTTTTTCCTCACCGAGTGAAGTATATTAAAGACATTTTTTTTTTCTCTGACCGATTAAAGTAAATTCAAGAATTATTTTTTTTCTTACCGAGTGAAGTAAATTAATTTTTTTTCCTTACCGAGCAAAATAAATCCCAAAAATAATTTTTTACTGAGTAAAGCAAATTCAAAAATGTTTTCTCACTGAGCAAAATAAATTCAAAAATAATTTTTTTCAAATCATAGCCCAACCAATTTTTTTTCTTCTCGCAAAGCATAGTAAATTGATTTTTTTTTTCAGGAAAAGAATGTTTTTTAAAAACAAAATTTTTTTTTGTTCACAAACCATAGTAAATCAAATCAGAATTTTTCTAAAAAGTATTTTTTTCAAAGCAAAGTAAATAAATGTTTTTCTTTCTCAAAGCATAATGAAACGAAATATTTTTTTTTAAAGCAAAGAAAATCCCAAACTTTTGTTTTTTTTCAATGTTTATTAAATTGAAATATTTTTTAAAGCATCATCAATCAGATATATTTTGTTGTTAAATCAGAAATATATATTTTTTTCAAAGCATGGTAAATCCAAAGAAAGTCTTAATAGTAAATCAAAAATATATTTTTAAAAATTTTTATTCCTTGCTTGTTTCCACAATAATTTCTCTCTTATATAAGGGTGTTGATGTGTCAAAGTCTTCGAAGTCTAGGTCGGCTAGATATATACCCGGAAAAGAATTTGTAAATGAATTAGTGTTTAAGTGTATTGTTAGTTTAAGTTAGTTGTTTGTCATTTTTTTTACAAGCGGCAATTATTTTTTTTAAGCAGCGTTTACCCCGAAACTAGTTTCTGGTAGTTTTTTGCTGTCACAGTAAACAGTGACTAAATTGAGTCCCCTTTTCTCTGTGTTTTTCTTATTTTAAATTATATTTGCGCCTCTTACAAAAACAAGTGTTTTTGGCAAGTTTTTTTTTGTCACTTTTTCCCTGAACCGAAACCGTTACACTTCATAGCCTGACCTTTTTGAGGTTGAAAGACAGGATATTTCTTTGATTTGGTGTTGGTGCATTGGTGCTTCAGGAAAATATGGAGGTGAATCGTTTACTTAGTGATGAGATCACATACGAGCTGGAAAGCCGAGGAGTGGAAATCAAAAACTTTGCAGCTCGGGACAAAAGGGCACAGCTGAGGGCTGTTTTTGCTGAAGAAAGGTCTGGAAACAGCAGAGCTCGTGTTTGTTTTGATCCTATTCGAGAGTTAGCTATTTGTCGAGCAAAGTTGGATGAGCTTGGTGAGAGTATACAGGAATTTGACAAGAACAACAGGGATAATGAATTTAAGAGAATTCACACAAGATTATTTCATGTTCGGGGAAGGATAAATTTAATTCACCCAGATACCGAAGAGGAAGCGAGACAAAAAGATAGTTTGAGGGACTTGTGTTGTGGATTGTTGAGAGCATTGGAAGGCGTTTACAACATAGCAACCTTGGGCCTAGCTGGTAGTGCACAGGACTTTTTGGGTGATCTGCTTGAAAATCTTTCCGAGGAATCTTCCGGGATACCAACAGAAGAGCATAGTTCACATTCTGAAGTTGTCGGTCATCCAGCTACCACAGCTTCTGATGAACCAATGATAGACCTTGGAGTCGGTTTACAGACTGAAGCACAGCTACAGATAACTAACAGCAACTCAGCTTCACATCCATACCACCAAAATACCGATTTTTCACACTCAGCTACTGCTGGTAACTCAGCTATACCACCAAGCAACCCAAATAATGGTTTTTGCCACTCAGCTACAGCTACCAACAACTCAGCTACAGCTACCAACAACTCAGCTACCCAATCAAATGTACCAAGAACTAACTTTTTGAGCTTAGCTAACCATAATAACCCAGATACTCAACACAGCTACTCAGCTACATCTACAAACAACTCAGCTACACAAGCAAATGTACCTATAACTGATTTTTTAAGCTTAGCTACCCATAATAACGCAGCTACTCAGCACAGCTACTCAGCTACAGCTACCAACGACTCAGCTACACAACAAAATCAACCAATTAATGGTTTTTCACAATCATATACTCAGCATAGCTACTCAGCTACAGCTACAACAAACTCAGCTACAGCTACCAACAACTCATCTGCACGAAAAAACCATCAAATTATTGTTTCTTCACGCCCAGCTATTAGAAACAACTCAGCTACACAGTCAGCTACTCACCCACAAGCTTTGCAGGGATCAGCTTTACCCGCTGAAAGTGAGCGATCTCATAACAACACCAACCCTTTTCTTTGTGATTCTCCTGAGCCCCAGAATGTTGATGAAGTCTTACCTCCAGCACAGAACAGGAATATTGAGTTTGGTAATTTTAATGAGCAACCAAGGAATATTCCGGAAATCTCACAGCCTCTACCCAGTGCTGGTTATTCTCAACGGTTTCAATTTCAAGATCCTTTTCGAGCAGTTGAAATTCCTCGTCTCCCCTATAGGCCCCTTCAACCAAATCCATCTGTGGAGCGTAGACGAGTTAGTTTTCAGTACCCTCCTGATTATAGTGCTGCCCCTGCATCCGATTATAGATTTTATCCTGCTGGTCCTGCTGTTTCTTCGATGAGACCTGAGTGTTTTTCTCAACCCCATGTTTCAGACTTTTCACCGATCAGTCGTCCTTCAGTTTTGGAGTCTCGTGGTCCATTGATCGAAACCCTATCCACTGAAAGAGCTAGGTTCAGTACGGAACCTCATCATTATTCCCACTCTTTACCACAGAGGCATACCGAAGAAATACCTCACCGAAGAGAATACCAGCCAGTCCCTGATTTTTTGCAACACCGAAGGACAGAGCCACCTCAAGTTCCTTTGGCTAACTCTAACTTGTCCCATGTTTTGATGAACCCAACGGTATCTCAACTTAACAGCTTTGAGAAGTGGAACCTTTGCTATGATGGACATTCAAGCCTAAACTCATTTTTGGATAGTCTGGAAGATAAATGTCTTTCCAGAAATATTTCCAAGGAGCAACTGATAGCTTCAAGAGCTATGGGAGAACTTCTGAAAGGAGATGCAATGGATTGGTATAGGGTCCGAAGAGACACTTTTCGTGACTGGAACGATTTTGAAGTTTAGTTGAGGAGAACATTTCTTCCTCATGATCATGAGGCAGCCTTGCGAAGGGAAATCCCTAAACGTACTCAAGGTTCAGATGAACGCTTTGGTCTGTATGTAACCCGCATGCAAAGTTTGTTTCGTCAACTTAGACCACCGTTACCTATGAGTGAGCAAGTGGCCCTGATCAGAAGGAACATGTTACCTCCTTTACAACGAGCCCTTGTATTGCAAAATATTGAGAGCATTGACCACCTCATCGAATTAGGAAGTGAAGTAGAAGAGACCATGTACCGAACAGAAAAATTTGCTCCACCACCTACCTCCACGAATTTTCCCGAACCTAACTTAGCTTATAAGCGCACCTCCCAACGAAGCACTGTGCACACGGTTGACACGCCGTCACGTAACCAATCCAGGGAAATAGTCTGTTGGCATTGTAGAGCTAAAGGTCATACTAGAGTGAACTGTCCTGAGAAAAAACTGAAATGTTACCGATGTTCCAAGGAGGGTTTTACTACCAGGAACTGTCCAAACTGTTCGAATTCGGGAAACGCCGAACAGGGTCATTAGACCATCGTCTAGTGACCCAATATCAAACTCCCTCGGCGGAACAGACTTTTCTCTCTTATGCGTTGTCGCATGCTGCTGGAGACAGGCGGCCGTCCTTGAATGTTGACGTTTTAGGTCATTCTATTTTGGCTCTTTTGGATTCCGGTGCGAGTTCCACGATTGCTGGGGAGTCTGGATGGAGAACTTTCCAGGAACTAGGATTAAAGTTGGATAGGAGTCGTCGGTCCAAATGTGTTGTAGCCAATGGACAGACAGCGAATATTGAGGGAACTGTTGACGTTCCATTTTTACTTATGGGTCGTATTCGTGTTTTACCTGTGATGGTAGTCCCTGATTTCCCCCACCCCTTGATCCTGGGTGTCGATTTTATTATTTCTATGGATATTCTTCCTGATTTGAGACGCGACCAGTGGAGTTTCGGTAATAGTGCAGTTGATTGCGAGGCTATTAGTAAACAACAGTTTTTCGAAGATTTTTTAGATCAGGTCAAGTGTTCTTCAGCTACTGTAGTGAAGACGGAAGAGGTTGGTTCCCTATCAGTTCTTACACCTGAACAACAAGTTCAGTTAGATACCCTGTTAAAAGAAAAGTTTGCAGGAATGAAAGATGGCTTGGGGTTTACCTCAGTGTATGAGCATGAGATACTCCTGGAACCAGGTACCAAACCCATCAAACAGAGGTATTATCCTGTATCACCTTTGAAGCAGAAGCTAATTGATGAGGAACTCGACAAAATGCTGGAGTTGGATGTCATCGAAAAGTCCAAAAGTGCTTGGTCATCACCGGTCTTACTGGTTCCCAAGTCGGACGGCAAGTTTAGGTTTTGCGTAGACTATAGAGCTTTAAATAAAGCCACAACAAAGGACGCTTACCCGATACCGTACATCTCCGCCATCTTGGATCGACTGCGCGAGGCAAAATATATAAGTTCCATGGACATACGCTCTGCATATTGGCAGGTAAGTGTCAAAGAATCGTGTAGAGAACTTACAGCTTTCACAGTGCCAGGCAGAGGCCTGTTTCAATTTAAAAGGATGCCATTTGGTCTGACAAATGCGCCTGCTTGTTGGCAGAGACTGATTGACACCGTTATTGGCGTAGATCTCCAACCCTACGTGTTCCAATATTTGGATGACGTCATAATCATTGCTCCATCGTTTTCGACACATCTTCGTATTGTGGGACTTGTCTTGGATCGGTTGCTGGCTGCAGGACTTACTGTGAGTCCCGAAAAGTGCAAATTTTGCCGCCCCAGTCTGAAATTTCTTGGTTTTACGGTTACTGCTAAGGGCCTTCAATGCGATGTTGACAAGGTCGAAGCGATCATTAATGTTCCTGCCCCAACAACAGTGAAAGGTGTCCGAAGTTTTCTCGGCATGGCAAGCTGGTATCGGCGATTCGTTCCCGAGTTTTCCTCAGTAGTCGCTCCCTTGACTCGTCTTACGATGAAAAACGTGGCTTTTCGTTGGACTCCAGAGTGTGAAACCGCTTTTTGCAAGCTTAAGACTGCTTTAGTCTCAGCCCCCATTCTTACATGTCCTGATTTCACAAAGCCATTTACTTTACAAACGGATGCATCCGCATTTGGCATAGGAGCTGTATTAACGCAACAGTTCGACGAAGGCGAAAAGGTGATTTGTTACATATCTAGGTCATTGACAAAACAGGAAAAACAATTTTCGACTACAGAACGTGAGTGTCTAGCTGTTGTATGGGCTACGGAGAAACTCAAACCCTATTTGGAACTTACCAACTTTACGGTCATAACCGACCATAGCTCTTTGGTGTGGCTACACAATCTGAAAGACCCTTCAGGCAGATTGGCGCGTTGGGCATTAAGGCTACAATCATTTAATTACCAGATTATTCATCGAAAAGGTCGTGACCATGTCGTGCCAGATTTTCTTTCTAGGTCAGTCCCTAATGTAGACAGCGTTACCATAGAAAACCAAAAATATGACTTTTCTGATACTAAAGATGCGTGGTATTTAAGGATGAAAAACCTAGTAAACACCTCTCCATTAAAGTATTCTCAGTGGCGTATAGAAAACAAGATATTATACAAATATGTTAAATGTGCCATTCCTGAATTAGCCCAAGGATCTGATTACTGGAAAATTGTCATTCCGAAAGACTATAGATCGAAGATTTTAACAGAGAGTCATGACGATGTCCGCTCTGGTCATTTCGGCATTTTTAAAACGTACAATAGACTGAAAACTAGGTATTACTGGCCCAAGATGCGTTGCGATGTAACCCGCTATGTTAACCGCTGTCAGACTTGTGCGAAGTTTAAAGTTGAGCAGAAAGCGCCAGCAGGTCATATGGGACGCGCTCCAGAACCTACTCAACCATGGCAAGTAATAAGTCTTGATTTTGTCGGTCCACTTCCTCGACGTTCGAAACAGGGGAATACCCACTTGTTGGTTATAAGCGATTATTTCAGCAAGTACGTAGCAGTTTTTCCTGGTCGTGCTGCTACTGCGAATTTTATTTGTAAGCACTTAGAGAATGATATTATTCTAACCTTCGGAGTTCCGCAATATGTAATATGCGATAACGGCAGCCAGATGAAAAGTAAAGAACTCCAGAGTCTCGCAGAAAAGTATAACTTCAAGCTCTCCTACACAGCTGTTTGTCATCCACAGGCTGACCCGTGCGAACGAGCAAACCGAGTGGTCAAAACTATGATTTCGACTTATGTAGGAGATAACCATCGTCGTTGGGACGCTAATTTGCCAGCGCTCGCGTGTGCGATTCGAACTTCAAAAAGTGAAGCTACTGGGTTTTCGCCATATTATATTAACTTTGGTCGAGAGTATGTTTCCGACGGTCGAGAGTATTCTTATGCCATAAATAAGGATCCTAAACCTGTCATAGAGAAGAGGCTAGATGGCTTCAAAAAGCTTTACCAAGCTGTCATGGTAAATATGAAAAAGTCTTCAGATCGTAATCGTGGTCGTTACAATTTGAGACGTCGAGAAGTGTCATTTATACCGGGAGATCTCGTATGGAGGAAGAATAAAGTTCAATCGGACGCCCTGAATTTCGTTAACGCCAAGTTGTGCCCTAAGTATGTTGGACCGTTTCGTGTCCGGAAAAAGCTAGGTACTGTGACGTATCGGCTTGAGGATTTGGATGGGAAGTTGTGCGTTGGAAATTGGCACGTCCAGGACTTGAAACCGGTGGTCGTTGCAGAAGACGACGACGATAGTCTTAATTTGTAGCGCCAGATACGTATATACAAAAAAGTTCATTTCTTTTCTTTTTCTATACTTCATAATTTTTTTTTCTGGTGGTAACTGGCCTGGATTTTACATCTTTTTCAGGCAGTTGCTGAATCGGGTTAGTGGTGGGTTTCTCTGTATTTGGCGCTAGAACTTGGCAGATTTCCGATTCCAAGGCTCTAGTTAGCTCCATTAAGACTGAACATCAAATGTCTTCTTAAGCTTCTTCCTTCTTGTCCTTTTTTTAGACTTGCGCGTTTGACAGGATCTATAGAGACTCTATGGGGGACAACAAATACGCATATGTTGTTCAAAGTCCTGTCGAAGAAGTTTGAGTTTTTTTCTTCGGTGGATAGTATCTCCGACCTTTTTTTTTCCTTTTTGTGTGTATTTTGGTATGCCAGGTTGACTTCCGGGCGGTGGCCGAGGGCTGGTCTTCCTTGGGTGCAGGGACGTGGTCCTTTAGACTGTGGTGAGGGCTATTGAACGAGACAGGTGCTGCCCTAGCACCTTGTGCAATTTTAGCCTGCTGGGTCGAACTACCATCGCAGTATGCCTAATGATGTAGGTTCCGTTAGGTATACTGACGTCTCGGCAGCACCATCACAGTCTGGAGGATTGCTTTCCGGCGTTCTGGGTTGGTCGGTGCTTTGTCACTCTGGGGAGTCTTCAAGGTATATTGGGGGGGTTCATTTTCTTATTATTTCTTTTTCGGCCTTTCGGTACGGGTCCCTGTCTATTGGGTGCTGCTCGGTTTCACCGTCACCGCTTTTGCTTGCCTCCTGATGGTGTGTCAGGATGGATGGGCATCTGACGTGGCCTTATGCGGCGGAGATTCGCATTTGGGGGGTTCGGGCTCTTCGATTGGTAGCTGAGGCGGGCCAATCAACTATGGGGAGTCCGGGCTACTGGTGTTGGGTTCAACCTGGCGGTGGGAGATGAGCAGCAGTAATGGATTTGGGATAACCTGTCAAAATTATATTATTTTGGTTTTATTAGTGGTAGCTATTCATTATAGCTCCACTAGGTAGTGTCGCCTGCAACAAGGGGTTGCACGCGATACTGCTGCGTTACTTAGCATGTAAGTTTCAGTAGTGGTTAAAATTTTAGCTACTTTTTCTTTTCCTCTTCAAGGTTTCAAAGGTTTTACTACGTTTTTTCCTCTTCAAGGTTTCACAGTTTTGAAGGTATTGGTTGAAATACTTTCCTTGCGGGCAGTAAGGTACAGGTGTTGTCGAGGCCGCACGGTTGTCGATTCGCTTCTTGTTTTTTGGTGGGATGCACATGGTATTGGGATCAATCCAGCGGTGAGGGATAGGTCACAGTAATGGATTTGGAATAACTTGTCAAAACGATACCCGAAGTTTAATTCAACGTTAATCGGTGTTCACCTCTGACGGAGGAAAGGGGGAGTGTAACGGTTCAATATTTCCCTAACAATATCCCCTAGGAAAAAATAATTCTTCAAAACACCCTTCTAATACCCTGGCAAAATCTTTAAGCCAATCATCTTTACTATATGTCTGAGCATTTTGTTTATTCTATATCCTCCTATTTTATGGCGAATGCGCTGGAAAAACAATATTTACTGTTGGACTGAGGTTGAATTATACTAGAATTATGATTATTTTATGTGGAGGCATTTTACTCTGTTTAACTTTTTTTTTTCAAAACAAAGCAAACCTCAATATTTCAAATAAAACACCATTGAACCCTTTCTAATAAACCAATAAATTTAATTACAGTGGCAAATCATGTGTTTTCCAAAAATAACATTACAACATCCATCTTTCTTTTATATTAACTAATGATATACAGTCTACAGTTCAATGAAACTTCGTATTTTTCTTGTATGATTTAACCAGTCCAAGAAAGGTTGCTCTGGCTCTGCAGTAACCTGAAACAAGAAAAAATAACATAGTTTTACATAACTTAACACCAAAACGGTCTTTCTAGCGCATAGTTTAAACCGCCAACTTACTAGATTAGTAAGCCTTTGTTTTTTTATTGATTATATCAAATTCTCCTTCCGTCAACTACTTAACACCCGAAAATAAAGTAGATAATAAAGGTTAGTTTTATAAACCGTGTCAAACAAAGAGAGACTTAGCGGTCTTATACTTACTAGAAACTAGTGTCGGTTCATTTGTTGAGTGGTAGATTCTTGTCACTAGTGATGTGTCAGTGGTTGGCAGTTTCTGTTACTGATCGGTCCCCAATTTGCACATGTCAGGCTTTAGGGGGTCCAATAAGTCCTAAAAATAACAGGACCAAGGTTGTCACCAATCATATGGTATTGATATTACAAAATTACTCTACCTTTGTCGTCAGTTGACACAACACTCACCTGTTGGTTTTATTTTGGTTTCAAGTATGCGTGAATTCCTTAAAGGGCATTGCCCAACCTCGTACAGCCTAGCCATGTCAAGTGTGGACCGTCTTGCTTGTCTCTGTGTGCATTGTTGGTCTGTAGGGTCCATATTTCCTGTGGTTTATACGATAGGCTGTGCAGACTTTAACAGGTTAAATTTTGATAGATATTCAGTTTATTTATTCAAACGAGGCGATCATCTGTCCTCATACGACTCGAGACTGGCCTAAAAGTATAAGAAATTCGAAATAAAGGAGGTTTATAGTCGTTCTAAAGAGGTAAACAAACAGTAAAGGGGAGAGAGATATTTGTCAAGGATCCGTATGTTACCTACACGGAAGGAAACTGTGACTAACCTGGATTATTTGGGAAGGCTTGGAGTGCCGGAAAGTGGTCTTTTTCTTGGCGAAAATCCGTGTTTTTCTTTAGGCATTTTATGGTTTTTCAAAATTAAATTCGACCGCCAGCTGACCGTGACGTTTGGGACGATGTTGCCAGATTGTCATAGGCGAAATCCTGGGAGTATACAGTGACTAACTTCACGTCACATAACTGTGATTTAAAGTTGCACATTACGTTACTGCTGAGTCGTTTTCGAGAAAACCAAGTGTCTACACTTATTGTTTATTGGTACTCCCAAAAAGATAAAGTCCATTTCTTGCTCACTACTGCAACCAATGCCTTGTTGTTAACTTCTGTTCGTCACGTGATCTCTTCCTATCCCGCTGATACAGAAGGAAATCTGACAACACCGCTTCGTTGTCTTTGTCTGTCTTAGGTTGATGAATAGAGACTTCCGACTTGAACCTGTCGCATTCGAAAAGTAGAATTTGGACCCCAGCCCCTGTCGATTTTTGCCCATATCAGAAAGATCGCCCAATTGTAATGCGTTTTCAGCAGCATCACCTAATATGGTAATCAGGATAAGCGATTTTCGACTGTAGTTTTCGCGCCTCTGAGGTTTTTGACCAATCGTTTACCCGCAGGAAGCTTCTTTTTTAGCGTCTGAGATTTCCTGGAGGGAAGGAAACACTTCTTTTCCGGCACCGTTTTGAGTGCCACGTTTAAATTTTCTTTTCCAAGAATACCGAAAAGAAGTCGTGCCCATGGCGACCTTTGCAACCTGAAATCGTCGTAGACGGAATCCGCAGAGGTCCCATAAAAAGAAGAAAGTCTTCGTGGAAGTGCCCGTTGCCTGTGTTTGGCGTTTGAGGTGGTGATTTTCGAGGATTTCTTTTTGACCGTATAGGATACGGATAATGGCCGGCTAGACCGTGGCTTATCAGCCGATCGATGGTAATTATATTCGATTTTTTTTAAGCGTTTTCCCTCCAGTTTATTTCAATATTGACTATTTTTTATTCTGTATTTTTCTTTGTGCTACAGATTAAGGAGGCCTCACGTCAACTCCCTGGGAGGTATTAGGTTACCTGCCATGCGGAATGTCGCCCTCAGGATGATTTGAGGTAAATATTTGCTGCGTGTGTACCTTGATTATTTTTGCCCTTGTAAGAAATTAGACTGTTTTCTGTCGTTTTAAGTAATTTTTAGTTTTATCGTCCGTGGTACCCACTATACAATAGAGTGTGGACTTATATGTTTTTTTTTATGCTTTTTTGGCGTATGTACTTCGAGTGTTGCCCCTCAGGCATGCCCCGTACAATAAGTAAACAGTAGTTTTTTTGTGTTACTGTTTTACTTCTTTTTTTTTCCTGTGTAAAATACATGTCCGTTATTAGAAATTAGTTATAAATGATACGTTAGGGTGTTCTCCCCTGTTCTAGAAGGTTGTTTTTATATCTGTCTAGGGTGCTTGGTTCCGGTGCACAGCCATGGGTGGTCCTAGTGCCGACTCTCAACACCATACCTTCGACTTTCCGTCCTAAGTGCTGCTTTGCCCTGGCCTGAGATGCCTAGTCCAGTCATGAGTCCTGTGTACCTGTTCCAGGGATGTTTAGCCCTGTCATTGGCTAGCTATGTGGAAACAGATAAGAAATATTTCCCTGTCCAAACATTTTCTCTTTAAAAATCTTTAAAAAAAACTCATAAAATTTTATCAAAACTTATCAAAACAAGCTTCAACTTAATTTTTTTAATATGAGAACCATTTCAACTTTTTCATCTTTGATAAAAGAACTTTCCATCATTGAAATTAAACATAAAAACAAGAGGAAAGACCCCTAAAATGTTAGTTTTGAAAAAAAACTATTTTATTTGTTAAAATTTACATTTATTGTTTTACACTGTTTTCCAAAAATATATTTTGAGACTGTATAACCTGGTGTTTCATTGCTAAGTGCCCCACAACCGTGTGCTTACTCAAGTTGGCAAGAATGCCAGGCTCGATAGGACCCAAAGTATAGGAAGTTGTCATCGCTTCTATATTGTTGTATTTTGTAATGTAACAAATTCTATAAATGCTATACTTTTATTCAGAAAGATAAAATTAATATTTTTCTTCGGGGGAGGGGTAAAGTTACTAAATAATATTTTAGTTTGTTTGTATGTAAATTTTATTAAAATCATTAATTTTTTATATGTTATCTAGCAACATAATCTGGGAAAGTGTAGGGAGATATTCTTGTACGATAAATTTTTCTTTTAGGGCCACGATGTAGTGCCAGTTACATATAACATATAAGTTAACATTGTAACTATTAATATTATTATATAATTGTTTCCAGCTGATGTATTCGTCATTTACGAAATAATATTCCGATGTTAATAATAAATCAACTCTTAAATCGTAAAGGTCTATATTATTTAACTTATTAAGAAAGTATTACTAAAATAACCATGGGTTAGTTAACCAAATATTACACGTGCAATATCGATAGAGTGTGACCCCTTAAACCTTGATTATTTTCACCCTACGCAATACAGTCAATAAAAGTTATTTTTAAGTGCCAATATTCTCAGAAAAAATTATATATTAATAAACCGTTGAGTATCTAGCTGAGCGTTGAGTACTTTATGAAATACGGGGTGGTAAATGAGGAAAAATCAGATTTTTGCAAATTTAATTTAATTCAATTCAAAATTACCTTTCAAATGAGATCCCATGCATTCTAGTAGCAATAAAATTATTTCAGATGTATTGTTGTAGCCACCCAACAAAACCAAAACAATCATCGTTTTCACGAAGCCCTGTCCATGTTTCGGACGTTGTTCAAATATGGGTTCTTTACGAATCGTAAAAGGTATGTACCAAAAACTATTCAAATTGGTCAAAGAATTGATTTGAACTGTACGAATTTTAGATGAAAACACAGTGACGTCGGGTTGGATTGTACCCATAAATTCGTTAACTTAAATTCGATTTTACCTTTGCTCCCTTGATTTTGTCACCAAACCCTTAGTCTATTTTTACTTTTACGTCCCTTTATTTCATAAGTTCTCAACGCGCGGCTATATAGATACTCAACGGTTTCTTAAAACAGAAGGTGTTCTGAACATATTGGCACAAAAAAGGTTTATTTGAAACAAATAACAGATCAACGGCAGTTTTTACTTGTTGTTTAAAAGAAACTGTAAAATCAGTAATCAGAATCATAGCCAAAATCATAATAAGCACAAAATAGTCCACAAAAAAAAATCTGTCATATTTTTATATAAATCCACTCTACCCACTATTTTTTAAATGCTTTATAAACAACGTGACGTAAAATACATTAAAATTTTTGAAGAGCTTTCTGCTTAAATTTAAAAAAATATTTTCTGCTTTACTACAGTCTATTCCAATTTTATTTAGACAAAATCCAAGCTCAATGATCCACTGAACAAAACCAGGATTGAAAATATGAAAGTTGACAGAAATCCAAATGCCCTAGATTGTTGTTGTTGTCAAATTTGAAATTTTCAGGTTAAGTTTTTTCTAAGAAAAATTTTGGTGGAAAGAGTATTTGTTGACATTATTGCCATTGAAATTCGTAAAAAAATATAATTAAAAGTACAATACAATTGTGCCACCAGTAAACCTAGGTTTGTTCTTTTTGACATTGATATGTGATAAGAAAATGTATCGTTATTTTTGGCTAGAAAAAGCCAGAAATATTTATCTCCGAAATTGTAAATAAAAACTGTGCAAAAAGTTTTTATAAAATCTTCAGCACTAGCCCAACCATCGACGTACTAACTATAGACCCGGCAGTCCATTCATAAATCACTATTTGTTTTGACTCCAACAGCTCCCACATAGCCAGACAAAGAAAGAGCGATTTTTAGGGTATCTGTGACAACAGCGCAAAATACAGAGAGCGCGCCCGAAAACGTAGGTATAGTTTTAGTGCAGCTCAAATATGGATTTAATTTAAATTTAAAAAAAAATATACAAAACGTGCATGATATCTATAATATATCCATAGTTAAGCATGTCGCCCTTTTAAAAAGCATTATTTTAGTATTACACTGGGTAACATGTAGTATTTTTATTATTTGTTTTACGTTACCTTTGAAGGTTTTAGTCTCTCGACAAAAGTGTTCTGGAAAATGTACCCCATTCTTTTTGTGAATAAGAACTAAGTACCATGTGTACACTTTTAATATTTTTGTTCACAATATTACATATTATTTATTGTTATGTTACGACCAAAGAAATAATAACAAAAACGTAACGGCTTTCCAGCTCTTTGGGTTTTGCTTTTTTTAAATTTCTCCGCTACGTGCAGCTTCCCCACTTAATTTTCATGTTTTGTCCAAATATGAAAAATATTGTATCTCTACACGTAGCGTCCCAAATCAGTGCCTTACCAGCTTTCCATGAAACTAACGACAAACCATCCACCCGCTTTCCATCTCCTCGACAAATACCAGGTGGTTCTAGCATACTTGGAATGCCTGCGGACACTGAGGCACGTTTTATTATGTCATTGATCAACCCATGACGAAGTAAAAGACCCGCACTTTTAACGCAACCTAGCCCGTATTGGCCATAAATATCTACATTTTTGCCGCAAGTGCAGGTGTGTACCTCACACACAGTCGACCAAGACGTAAGGCGATGGGGACATGGAAAGATGGATCGTTCATCAAATTTCCCAGAGCAGCGGAAGGTAGGGCATTAAACCAAGTTGCTCTCATGTAGTTAAAGAGCTAAAAGACAAGATTTTCCTGTGGAGGTCTCGCAAGTAGACAATAAATTTTGGAAAGAAACAGGGCATAACTTCTCTTCTAAAATTTTATGTGTTTTATGTTTATCCATATGAATTCTATTTGATTTTCCTAATAAATTTTTAAAATTACTAAAACCTTCATTAAAAATTTTGGAAGAATTAAATTTTCGAAATCAGTAACATAGGAGGCGGAACTGAGAAATGGTAAACTGCACTGTAACCATGCGTTTTGATTCAAATCAGAGTTTGTGATATTTTCAATTGATTTTTTTAGAATAAAATCAAAATTATTAAGTTTATCCAAAACTCTCCAGCTAGGGGCACAACGAAGTAGGTATATCATTCGTGTAACTGCAAAACAGTGACGTAAAAGAAAATAAACAATATGTGAGTCCAATAAATATATAATTTTTTTCACTCTAGAAAGGATGGTGCTTCTACATAACATATTAAATGCATTATAGAATTCACCCATATTTGACGTAACATTGACATTTAATAGTACTAATTATGGTTTAAGAGATATGCAACTTTTATCGATATTGTATATATAATTCTCGAAATACTGGGGGTCAAATTTCGGAAAAACGCGTTGCATTGGTAACTTTGCTGACTATAAAGAACCATTTCTTAGCTGAAATAGTGACAGGTATGATGAATTTGTGTTGATAAAGAATGGTTCATATTCACCAAATAACCACTACTGCTAAAAGATGGTTAGTTCTTATACGGGGTGTGTCCGAAAAAATGTATGTTTGGCTGTTTGTCATCGCTTCAAAAACTCGACATGGTTCAGATCTTTGAGCAATTTTGTCCCATTTTTAAAACCTATTGTAAATCTACTACTTGCCATTGTTAACACGATCTTCTTATTTATTTTTAGCATGAAAAGTTGGTGACAGAAAGTCTTTGTTTTACTACGGGGTCCATTCAAAAAAAAAAAATTAGTTTAACGTTTTTTGAATATTTACTTTTTTTTCTGTGGTCAGTGAGTGAGTAAGTTAATTTTCCCAATATTAAACTCAAATGATACTATGACAGGTACATACTATTTTTATGAGTTTGACTGACTTTCTATGTCTGGTTTTTGAACTTTGAATTTTTGAAGTTCACAGAAAAGTATTTTTTTGTATATTAATGCGATAAAACAAAAACAGCTGACTGATTATGTGTATTATGAATGTGAATGGGCTGAAACATTGTTCTCAAAGTATTCAAATCACCAGCAGAATCTGGTCTAAATGATTCTAATGCTTTTTGAATGCCTAAAATTGAAGTGATTTTCTTTTGATTGTTGGTAATAATTGGAGAATCTGGAAGTTTTGATTTCCTTTATCTTTTGGATGCTCTTTTTCTATTTTCTTTAAATATTCTCATTGTTTTCAGCCAAGATTTCCTCGGAACAAAGGAGACGAATCGCACCTTTGACGTCATTTTTAGAAATTTTGCTTTGAACTTTTCGTAATATAATCGGTTCTGGATTTTATTGCATCATTGAATGATTTCTTACTCTTGAGTTGTTTTGGTTCAAAAAATTGGAATAAGGCTTCCAGTGTTAAGATTTGATTATTTTTCGAAACATTTAAATTGTTTTTCATTAAGGTGGTCAACGAAGAACTTTTTTGCTAGATTTTTCTGGAACTCTCAAAATAGCGTAAGGAAAAATAAACAAATTTATCCAGGTTCGTGGAGAATTTTCTGTGACACATTTCTCTAAGATTGAAGTAAGCTCTTCAACAAGACATGTTCAAGCATCTTTCGGGATTTTTTTGATGATAGGAATGGATGATTTGAGAGACTGTAGGAAGTTATTAAAATATTTGATGTCGATTTCTGTGGAATTATTACCATTTTTTTCTTTATGCCTCATTGTAAGGTGTTGCTTTAGAGTTTTGCATCCCATGTAAAAATTTCCATATAAATTGAATTGTATTTTTGCAGAATTTTGTGAACTTTGGTGACCTCTAATTACATCCATCGCAAAATGAAAAGTATTATAAATTTTGGAATTATCTTGAGAAGTCGACTCATTGTGTATTTTCCGTTTATGAATGTTAAAGTCAATTTTGTTACATGACAAACAGTAGTTTTCTCGTAAAGGGAGTAACAAATCATAATGACCAGAATCAGGATTTCCAGAAAAAAATTTAAAAAATTGTTTTTTCTTGAGAGATAAACAGCTTCTCTTTCGGTTTTTCCTTGGAAACATGTATATAAATATTTATCTTGTATATCTCTGAGATAGCTATACTTTCAAAATGTGTAACATACGTTCCCAATTTAAGCATTTCAGATCCATATTGATCTTTCGTTTTGGAAGTGACTTGAAAATGTTTAAAGTCTTCTAAATTTCTTAAGATAAGTTTCACAGAACCTTCTCAAATTTTTAAATGATTGTCTTGATCGTTAAAAATGAACTGACTTACCGATCGGAAAAGGCAATTACAGATTACTTTTCTCGATCGGGTAATACAGAAAATAATTACTTATGGTATAAATAGGTAGAAAAATGTAAAATGGAATGTAGATATTTTCTAGTTTTGTCTTTGACAATGACTTTTGTAATTTTCCTTTGACTTAAATTAGTTATTTGCTACATGACAATCTGCGACTGGCGGCATTATTTCTAACCATATTTTTTTTAGAAACTTACTTTTGCCTCTTCTAGTTATTTATTTTTTTATTATATTTTACTTATTTATCGTCAAATAAAATGTTCATAAAAAAAAAATTAACACAAACAAAAATTTTATTCTTTTTTGGTAATCACTTCATTTTTTGACATTATTAGGGATATTTTGGAACGCTTATTTGACTCTTCGTAGTGGTTGTGGTAATTACTGCTACCCGCTACCACTGCCGTATGCTACGAATCCATTTCGTTGTGGTTGTGGTTATTTTTGTGGTCAATTTTAGAGAATTTTAGCGCAATTAATTTTAAAAATAATAAAATATTACCAGGTTCCAACATATAAAACACTTATTTTGTAAAATTAAGCCAAATTTTTTGTTTTTTCTCATCTCTAAATTTTTTTACAAGTGACAGTTTTAAAATTGTTCCAAGAACTCTGATAATCTTGATGCGTGGTAGTGGTAGTGGTTGTTAAACACTAACACAGCGGCTGTCAAAGTTGTCAAAATTTTAAGCGTTCCAATATCTCCCTATTAAATATAAATTAATTCAGCCGTGATTACTGTTCGGTTTTTAGGTTATACCTTTCTAAAATTAAAATAGGGACGGGCTTTATCCGATTTTAATTAGAGGCGGGTATGTAACACTATTACGGCCGGCGTAATACTGCCATAATACTGCCCGGATGTAAAAAATCTCCAATAGGTCTCTATTATTTTTAGTATAATTCTTTACCGTACTACAAAATTGTAATAATGATTAAATAAAAAAAAGAAAAATATATCTACTTTTGTTTTTTCTTAATTAATTTAACCCTCGGACCTAATATATTCCACATAGAAACTAAAAAAAACCGAATTACCTGCCGTTAACGATTGCGTTCGCCAAGAATTAAGGTATTTTTTGTCTTCTATTCGCCATTGGCGAAAATAACTATTTTAGATATAAGTAAATGGTTAATTTTTGTGGACAAAAATATAAAAAAAATCAACTCAAATGACGAAATTAGAAGGTAGCGGCAAAAGTATTAATTATGCTATATTGCTTTATATTTAAAAATCACTTCACAAAACAGTTACAATTAAGTTATATTAATACCGTAGATAAAAATTACGTATCACTACGACAACAACTATATGATTGGATGTGCGGGAAACCGATTCGTTGAGGGGCGTTGCTGAATCAGTAAGAATAATTTATTAAGAAAGAACCATCCCTATAGTGGTAAAGTATAAAGCCTAATAATTTAAAACCTTTAGTTTACAACAATATTCCATTCCATTATATAAGAATAAAAATTTAAAATACTATATACCTTTATATATTTTCTATATTAAATACATATAAGTAGTATGAATTTTTTAAATAAATTGCCCTACCTATTTCCAATGAATTTTAAAATAAGGTATACTTTTTAGAAAAATTGTAATTGAGCGATAATATTGAAATTTACAAAAATATATTAAAATATAAAAAGATTTTTTGCGTAACGTGACAATAATTTCAAATTAGACAAATACCACTGCTTGACAAGGAGGGATTATTTCCCAAGACATATGTATTGTAAGATAGCTTTGTTTATGTTGGCGTCAACATATTTTGGATGTTCCCTATGTAAGGTTGGTATATCGATAAACCTAAGTCTGTAAATAACTGTCTCCTTAGGGAGAAACGAAATTAACAAAATGGAAGTTCAAAAATCTCGTTGACAGTTGACGTATAAATTTCGGGTGGAAAATACTGTATAAGAGAATTGATTTTTACTCTTTTAGTTTATTTTTAAATAATTTATGTTCAAAACCTCTTCCTAAAACTGATAACAGAACCGCCCCTTCGTTGCAAATAAGTAAAATAAGATCCCTTACATATAAAAAGAAGCTTAAATTTCGACTGTATGGGTTTATAAAATACTACATGAAACGAAAATGTTTAAAAGGAATATAAAATTTGTGCGCTTTAAAACGTCTAATTTGCTAAAGTGCTCTCTACGTTTTTCTCCCTTGCAATTTTTAAACCAGGAGCACTCTGTTGCATTTCTAAACTTAGGTTAATGAAATACTTTGGCAAAAAATGAATCAGTCTATATCATGTTGATGCTGAAGATTTTATTGCAACTTGTTCCTTTATTATTTTCAGACAAAGACAAAAAATATTATGCGTCCTTGAAAAATGTTTTCTCATAACTTTTTCATAATATTTTACAATAACTCACTAATAGCAGATTCTAGTAGTGACTAGTGACCCAAATTATATTATTATGTATATAATATGAGTGTGGCGACAGGTCATAAACACGAAAATAATTTTGCAGGCTTTTCGAGAAAATTCTTGGTTACTTAATTTTCTTGCGACTAAATAAAATATTTGACGTTTTATTGTAATAAAAAGTTTAAAGAGTAATTATTTTAAAGCGCAAGATTTTTTAAGTTTTTGAACTTGGTATTTAAATTTAAAAACAAAATAATATACTGGGGATAATAATCAAGCAAATTCCAACTAAAAAAAAACACAGCTGCATAGAGTGGCATAACGCCCAGCGTGGAATGTCAGCCAATTAATCAGCCAATATCCATATATTGATTGATTAGGATTTTTAACTATGCGTTATGTGGCCTGTGCAATTAGACACTTTAAGTTGGTCGTGAAGCGTACGAGGTGCCCAACGGTATACATAAAATTTTCCGGCTCGGATGTTTCTGTCTTTTACATTTTATTACCATGTATTTCTATCTTGCTTTCTTTGGTTCGGCCGCTCGTCTATTGATTTTTGGGCCCCGTCGGCAAAACTCGCTGCGTATTTGATAACATCTTCACGTTAGTAACATGCCGCAAACGCTATGATACGTAGGTTAGCGTCATCTATACATGCAAATAACGTGACCTTGATGAAAAAGCTCAAAGACAGACTGCAGAGATGGTACTTTGATATATGTATTCAAGCGGAAGTATTTACTTTTGTACAGATAAAAGAAAGACAGAATATTGCGCTATATTCCACGTTTGCGCGTACGTCCTATGACCAACTTAAAGTGTCTATTGTGTAAAAAGGCCTTGACACCGGAACGTGAAAATGACATCATAATTTCACGATTTTCGCTGTCGGATTTAACCTCCCGAAAGCCCAGTTTTTTAAACGATGGTTTTCTACTAATTTTTGGTACCTACTACCTATATTACAAATTAAATTCACCTGCGTTTTTGCAATGAAGAAAAATATTCTGAATAAGACATACCCTTTTCGGCGGCTTTTCGACTGGCATCAAAATTTCCTGTAGTTTTTGCTTTTCTTAGCAAGTAAGGTCTTCTTTTGGGTTTTGAGGGAACGCCAATTTGATGATCTGAAAAATAATAAAATCTATACCTACATATAATAAATCTTTAGATAGACCATTTCTGTACATTGAATATTTTATTAAAATTTTTGGTGTCTGCTTCTACACAACCCATAGATAGACTCCAAAAATCCAATTTTTTAAATTTCAAAAACTTTGATGTTGGCTTCTAACCAAGCGATATAAAAATCCGGTTTTTAGAATTTTTGTTTGTCTGTCTGTTTGTTCTAACATCACGAAAAAACTACTAAAGCGATTTTGATGGGATTCACTGCTGCATTCCTTGAACTCCTGAGGAGTACCCAGGCTTTTCATCAAAATCGGTTTACGGGAACAAAAGTTATTACTATTTAAAGAAGAAAAATGGGGAAAAACGGGTGAAACCACAGGCGAAGTTGCGGGGTCTTCAGATAGTACCTAATATTTTTTTAATATGAAAGACTTTATTGCATCGTATATCCAGTGGCGCACAAAAGATGGGGTTTGAGGTGAACCGTCCCCCAGAAAAAAAAAATATTTGTGTGGCATTGGCACAACAAAACGAGTGCAAAGGGAAAGATACACTAAATTAACCCCGTCTTCTCCCACTGAAATTAATTTTCTGCATATGGGTCGCGATTCTTCAGAAACGACAGAAAATCTCAACCGTCAGAATTCTGGAAAGTGGCGATTTTTACTATTTTTACTAATCTCATATTTATCCTAACGTTGTAAGAGAAACTGCGTCATTTTCTTAATCACATTTTGTAAATTTAATATTTTAAAGATATTTTGCAGTACTAGTTTATGGCGGAGCTAAATTGTTACTACGCGTACCGATAAACATCAAAAAGTGTCAAAAATTCTCACCATGTAAAAGGAAGGACAGAATTTTTGTGACTTTTCTAACCAGTGACAGCGAAATATGTCATGGCTATCTATGGTTTGTACGTTCCAAGTTTTAAAGGTTTGTTTACACATAAAAATAAGCTTAATAACATACATTTTTAAATAAAAAACAGTGTTTTGACAAAAACAGACTACAAAAATTAAAACTGAAGTACTCTTTATTTACTAGAAATTAATTTAAATTTTAAGGAATATTAGCAAATAGTCCCGACAAAAAAGTTTAAGTGTAAACTTCGGTTTAAAAATCGTCAGATTTTTTGTAAGTGCGAGATTTTCTGACGGTTTTTGAAGAATCGCGATCATGCTACCTAAAAAGCTTTAATGAAAAACCAAACAATTTTAAGTATTTGCAAGTTTGTTGTTTAAACGTTTGGACAAGGGAAGGTCTTCGGATGGTGTCATAAACATTTGTTCCTTACAGACTGCTATACAACATCACAGACAATAATGCTTTTACTATTTTCTGTTCCAACGAAAAAGCATAATTAAAATGTTGCCACAGCAATTTTGAGGAATAATTTTTGCCTGTGACAATGTCAAGGGCAGATAAAAATACAGCATTTTTGCACATGCATGAATGTTGTTTAAATTTAGACTTTCCTGCAAAAATGTATTTGATATTAGCAGTTATAACAAAATAATACGGGTAATCAAATACAATACCTCATTAAACTACACTTGCCTCAAAAATTTGGAATTTGCACTGTTAATTATTTATTTTTTCTTTTGAGGTTATATTTACTTTTTTGAAATATTATTTTCCAAAGCAATGTTAAAACACACATTTCATTTATAACCAATCAGTTTATGCATGTGTCATACTGTTTTTAAATGTTTTTTTATTAATAATATTGATACCGTATTCGAACAGTTTGTGTGACGAGCCTTTTCCATGTTTGACCAAGTTAACCAATTTAACCCGTGAATTTTGTTCGGTTATTAATTGGTGGACAAATAGAAACATAAATTTTAACGAAACGGTAAAAAATAATAAAAAACAGAATTTTAGATCGCTTGATCCAGAAATACGGGGATATACACAACAGCCAAACCGCAATCGGAACCATGGTCGGAAAGAGTTTTTGATTAGTAAGTGTTTTGCATGTACGGTGTAGGGCGCAACGTTCGGAGCTGCCTTATCGCATTTGTTTTAACTGTATAATTTTAAAAAATGCCATTTTTTTCATTTGGTCACCTGAGTTTTAGCTTTTATTTTAATATAAAACAAGATGTCATAGCACGTTAGGTGTAAAATAAGCTGCCGTTAAAATTTGACAGGTAAAAATACGATTAAATTAAGCTAGCTATTTTACAGCAAACGTATAGCAGCCACAACCTCTCTACAGCTATGTGTTCGCTGTAAAATATAAAGCCTCTAGCCTGTGGTGAAAAACTAATTTGGCTATCAGAAACCCTAAAAGTAATTTTTCGGCGTACCCAAGTAGCAATTTTATGCACTAATAGTCATTGTGACTCAAAAATACACCAAACACGATGTCACTTATTGGTGCAAAATACAGTCTTACTGTACGTATTCTGACTGACGCCAATATGTTTTTTAAAACAATATCATTTACAGTTACATTCCTCTTACCGACCTCGAAATATCGCCTCCTCGACCAGGTGGATTTAGGTAAAGTACTTTTCAAGATATTTGTTTTCGACTTATTGACCGCATTAATTTTACCTGATATGACCCTATTGTGTACGCAAACCAACCTAAGCCATTTCAGGTATTTATATTAATCATTTACTAATTACTTATATTATCGGAAAAGTCCATACTCCCTAATGACTTCTTTCTACGAAAGAGATTAAGCACCTCCGTATCGTCAAAGTCTGGTTGGGAGGGAATGTACCTATCGATAAATGGGTATAAAATTTTTAATTTAATCTGCTACCTGCTATGCTGGGGCCAAATGTACCATCACCTCCTTATATTACGCTTTCATGTCAATTAAATGCAAGAGAAAGAAACAACATGATGCCAGAGAGATTTATGGATGAAAAATGAATATGCCTGTTAAAGCGGCTATGATTCTCGTTTTTATTTGTACACCAATCATAGCAAAGAAAACGCGATGCAGACCCTATATGCCTGACGAAGACCCAGACTGGTGAGCTAAGTTAACCAAAAAATAATGAATTCAAATTCAATTAAGACGTTTAAAAATGCAGTATTTTTTATTACAAGCTTTTATTTAACTTCACCTCTATGTATGTATGTTTATGTTCGGGTCAAATCTTTAAACTTAACTTTGACTAACCTCTAGATTTCCGATTAAATTCAAATTTGGTATGCGATTATAGTTCCGGTGACAATACAATAATATGGTATTATTAGGCATAATCCCCTTCTCTAAAAAC
Organism: Oxystoma pomonae; assembly: GCA_963921995.1. NCBI lineage: Eukaryota > Metazoa > Arthropoda > Insecta > Coleoptera > Brentidae > Oxystoma > Oxystoma pomonae. The sequence continues at coordinate 66,602,910 of OY998167.1, forward strand.
CCCTATATGCCAATTTTGATTGAAAAATCTTTAAATTTATGGTTCCTTAGTAACATAAAACTGCTTTAAACTACTATGAACAACTTAAACGAGATGTAAAAAATAATGTTTTAAATAAATATAAATATTTAGACCTAGACCCTTATACCAAAAAGACTGTATCGTTGATGAACAAAGTACCTGACCGTTTTTAAGTATATGTGGCCTTAATTTTAAATATATACTTGGTTTTGAATGTAATGTAGTTTAAGGCAGTTTTATGTTACTAAGGAACCATAAATTTAGAGATCTGTCTGATGATGGCTTAAAGCCGAAAAAATGTTAAAAAATTAATATAAATTATAAAGTTTGCACAAAATACAGAACTTGGAAGTAATTTATTTCATATGCACGCAACAATTACCGTTTAATTTAAATCTTTTCCCCCTCTACTTTCCTCGTTAGGGGGAGGTGGACACCTGATAATGCCATATTATTGTATATACCCCCCGAACTATAAACGCATACCAAATTTAAATACAATCGAATGTCTATAAATCAGTTAAAATTGGATAGCAAAATAACCAAAAATCCTCAATCTTGGATCCGCCATATTGACTTCTCAAAATCTGATCAAAAATTCGTATTTCTTATCACCAAAAAAGTCCCTTATACCAACTTTGGTTAACATCCGATAAACTAAGGTGTTTTCCCCCTTCCACTTCTCTCGTAGAGGGGACGGCGGTGCCTAATAATAAACATAAACCAAATTTGAAGACATTCGAATGTGTATAAGTCAGTTAAAAATTGATTAGCAAAACATGACAAAAAATCTTCCATCTTGAAGTTTCAAAATCTGATCAGAAATTCGTATTCCTTATCCCCAACATACTAAATTTTCAAAATCTACTAAAAAAATCGAATTCCTTATCCCCGAAATCCCCCGTATACTTATTTTGGTTGAAATCGGACAAAATTAGGCGTTTTCCCCCTCCAGGAACTGCCTAATAGTACCATATTATTGTATTGTCACCGGAACTATAATCGCATACCAAATTTGAATTTAATCGGACGTCTAGAACCCAAACATAGAGGTGAAGTTAAATAAAAGTTTGTAATAATAAACTTTCTAATTTTGAGAAAAAAATAATTTGGGGGTTGGTTGAGGGGGTTGACATATGTGAAAATTCATACGTTTTGATCCAAAGCTGGGTGAGGTTGTTGATGTAAATTCATACCAACTAAGGCTGTTTTTAGATTTGAAATAACAAATTACTTCCTAATATTGCAGGAAATTGTGACGAAACAGAATTCTATCGATCTTGCCACTCTTGCGGCTATATGCTTAAGGTGCCCTTAAAAATGTCCAAACCATGTTTCATTTATTTGAGAGTTCATAACCAGCCTCTTCTTCTCTGATGTAGAGTTCACACTATTTACATTTTTATATTGAATCAATACTTGCGGACCTGGCCATATCTAGTACACTGTGATCAACTGTCTTACGATAATAATAACAAAATGGCAGAAAATGGTTCAAAAACTCTCTATTATAATTAATACTCATGATAAAATTTAAACTAAACGAAATCGAAAATTTCCTGGACGAGGCCCTGTCCATATGGCCAGGAATCTAGGGAGAAACAAAAAAATAAATGTCAGACTGAAAATTCTCCTTGATAGTTGACGTCAATCAATGTGTATAAATTTCGGGTGAAAAATACTGTAGTCAACAGCAAACAATAGCAAATAAATTCAAAACTACATGGCGGCAAATGTTATGATAAAAGTAAGGTTTTACAAGTTTTACAAGCATTTTGAATTAAAAAGGTATGTGATACACTGGCTCAGTTAAGTTTGCCCCCCCCAGATCGATTTTCTCAAAAATATTTATGCCAAAATTTTGCACACATTTTGCACAATTTTGCACACCACAAATCAAATTTTGCACACCTTCCTACGAGAAACTACAGCCCATTTTTTGTGGGGGGGGGGGGGCAAACTTGACGTTGCCCCCCCCCATTCAATATTTTTCAAAAATTATGATGTCATTTGAAAGGTCTTATTTTGCACAATTTTGCACACCCATTTTAAAATTTTGCACACCTCCCTGTAACCCACACGAGGGTTCTGAAAATATCAAGTTTGCCCCCCCCACTCAATATTTTTCAAAAAGTTTGGTGTCGTTAGAAAAGTCTTATTTTGCACAATTTTGCACACCCATTTTGAAATTTTGCACACCTCCCTGTAACCCACACGAGGGTTCTGAAAATATCAGGTTTGCCCCCCCGGTCAATATTTTTCAAAAAATTTGGTGTCTTTAGAAAGGTATTATTTTGCACAATTTTGCACACTCATTTTGAAATTTTTCACACCTCCCTGTAACCCACACGAGGGTTCTGAAAATATCAAGTTTGCCCCCCCCCAGTCAATATTTTTCAAAAAGTTTGGTGTCGTTAGAAAGGTCTTATTTTGCACAATTCGGCACACCCATTTTAAAATTTTGCACACCTCCCTGTAAGCCACACGAGGGTTCTGAAAATATCAAGTTTGCCCCCCCAGTCAATATTTTTCAAAAAGTTTGGTGTCGTTAGAAAGGTCTTATTTTGCACAATTTTGCACACCCATTTTAAAATTTTGCACACCTCCCGGTAACCCACACGAGGGTTCTGAAAATATCAAGTTTGCTCTCTCCAGGCAATATTTTTCAAAAAGTTTGGTGTCGTTAGAAAGGTCTTATTTTGCACAATTTTGCACACCCATTTTAAAATTTTGCACACCTCCCGGTAACCCACACGAGGGTTCTGAAAATATCAAATTTGCCCCCACCCAGTCAAAATTTTTCAAAAATTTTGGTGTCATTAGAAAGGTCTGATTTTGCACAAGTTTGCACACCGATTTTAAGATTTTGCACACTTCCCTTGAACCCACCCGAGGGTTCTGCAAATAACAAATTTGCCCCCCCCCCCAGTCAAAATTTTTCAAAAATTTTGGTGTCATTAGAAAGGTCTAATTTTGCACAAGTTTGCACACCGATTTTAAAATTTTGCACACCTCCCTTGAACCCACACGAGGGTTCTGAAATTATCAAGTTTGCCCCCCCCCCCCCCGTCAAAATTTTTCAAAAATTTTGGTGTCATTAGAAAGGTCTGATTTTGCACAAGTTTGTACACCGATTTTAAAATTTTGCACACTTCCCTTGAACCCACCCGAGGGTTCTGAAAATATCAAGTTTGCTCCCCAGTCAATATTTTTCAAAAATTTTGAAGTCATTAGAAAGGTCTAATTTTGCACCATTTTGCACACCCATTTTAAAATTTTGCACACTTTCCTCTAACCCACACGAAGGTTCTGAAAATATCAAGTTTGCCCCCCCCCCACCGTCAATATTTTTCAAAAAATTTTGTGTCATTCGAAAGGTCTATTTTGCACAATTTTGCACACCCTTCAGTACGCCACAAGAGCGTTCTCAAAAAAGTTTGCCCCCCCCCCCAGTCAAAATTTTTCAAAAATTTTGGTGTCATTAGAAAGGTCTTATTTTGCACAATTCGGCACACCCATTTTAAAATTTTGCACACCTCCCTGTAAGCCACACGAGGGTTCTGAAAATATCAAGTTTGCCCCCCCAGTCAATATTTTTCAAAAAGTTTGGTGTCGTTAGAAAGGTCTTATTTTGCACAATTTTGCACACCCATTTTAAAATTTTGCACACCTCCCGGTAACCCACACGAGGGTTCTGAAAATATCAAGTTTGCTCTCTCCAGGCAATATTTTTCAAAAAGTTTGGTGTCGTTAGAAAGGTCTTATTTTGCACAATTTTGCACACCCATTTTAAAATTTTGCACACCTCCCGGTAACCCACACGAGGGTTCTGAAAATATCAAATTTGCCCCCACCCAGTCAAAATTTTTCAAAAATTTTGGTGTCATTAGAAAGGTCTGATTTTGCACAAGTTTGCACACCGATTTTAAGATTTTGCACACTTCCCTTGAACCCACCCGAGGGTTCTGCAAATAACAAATTTGCCCCCCCCCCAGTCAAAATTTTTCAAAAATTTTGGTGTCATTAGAAAGGTCTAATTTTGCACAAGTTTGCACACCGATTTTAAAATTTTGCACACCTCCCTTGAACCCACACGAGGGTTCTGAAATTATCAAGTTTGCCCCCCCCCCGTCAAAATTTTTCAAAAATTTTGGTGTCATTAGAAAGGTCTGATTTTGCACAAGTTTGTACACCGATTTTAAAATTTTGCACACTTCCCTTGAACCCACCCGAGGGTTCTGAAAATATCAAGTTTGCCCCCCAGTCAATATTTTTCAAAAATTTTGAAGTCATTAGAAAGGTCTAATTTTGCACCATTTTGCACACCCATTTTAAAATTTTGCACACTTTCCTCTAACCCACACGAAGGTTCTGAAAATATCAAGTTTGCCCCCCCCACCGTCAATATTTTTCAAAAAATTTTGTGTCATTCGAAAGGTCTATTTTGCACAATTTTGCACACCCTTCAGTACGCCACAAGAGCGTTCTCAAAAAAGTTTGCCCCCCCCCCCAGTTAATATTTTTTAAAAAATTTATGTCATTCGAGAAGCCTAATTTAGCACACCTATTTTCAAATTTTGCACACCTCCCATGCGGTTTTTTTTGTGGCGTTTACGGTTAAACTTGGTCCTAAAATTTCCCAGAAGTATATATATCATTAATATCTTTGAATATTGTTTAAATTTACAGATAATTGTTTATGTTTACATAGTTAGTTTAGTTTCCGAAGTTTGCAACGTGTATTTTAAATGGTGGCGTTCCATTTCAGCACGAAAGTCAATGTGAACGCCTCTATTTAAAATAAATAACATTACGTAATGCCTGGTTCTCACCTATGCGTCCATTCTGACTCAAAAATACATCACGTTATCATGCATTTGCCGATTTTTTAAAAGTTTCGCGTGATGCGTTTTTAGTGTCAGGGTGAGTACGCATAGGTGGCAACTAGGCGTAACGCTTATAGGGGTTATATAGGGGTGAGCGTGGTTTCGCGGTTCCGTTACGAAACGCAATTTTTAAATTATTATTGTGAAATAAAACCACTTTTTGGATTTTTCGAGTGAAAAAGAAAAAAGAGGGGGTCTCTGACACTAAACCCGCATCACGCGACACATTTAAAAAATCGGCAAATGCACGGCTGATCACGTGATGCATTTTTAGAGTCAGGGTGGGCACGCATAGGTGAACCAGGCGTTACGTAATGTTATGTATTTTAAATAGAGGCGTTCACATTGACTTTCCTGCCGAAATGGAACGCCACCATTTAAAATACATGTTGCAAACTTCGGAAACTTCACCCGCACATCCTGTGAAGATCCATACCTTGAGAACCGCAACCATTCTGAACCGGCAAAATAGGCTGGTTCCGATTCTCAAGGCGTCGAAATGACAGGATGCGCTGTCTACATCGATTTTTTCTGTTCATATCAGCTAATCCATGACGTCTTTGCATTTTTGATATGAAAATTTAAGTATAATCCGGAAATTCATAAAAATTAAAAACTTTTGATTATATACAAATGTAAACATAAACAAATATCTGTAAATTTAAACAATATTCAAAGATATTACATAATCGGGATCTCCTTTGTTTGCTTATACTTCTGGGAAATTTTAGGACCAAGTTTAACCGTAAACGCAACAAAAAAAACCGCATGGGAGGTGTGCAAAATTTGAAAATTGGTGTGCAAAATTAGGCTTCTCGAATGACATAAATTTTTTGAAAAATATTAACTGGGGGGGGGCCAAACTTTTTTGAGAACGCTCTTGTGGGGTACTGAAGGGTGTGCAAAATTGTGCAAAATAGACCTTTCGAATGACACAAAATTTTTTGAAAAATATTGACGGTGTGTGAAGGGCAAACTTGATATTTTCAGAACCTTCGTGTGGGTTAGAGGGAGGTGTGCATAATTTTAAAATGTATGTGCAAAATTATACCTTCCTAATAACACCAAAATTTTTGAAAAATATTGACCTGGGGGCAGGGAAAACTTGATATTTTCAGAATCCTCGGGTGGGTTCAAGGGAGGTGTGCAAAATTTTAAAATCGGTGTGCAAACTTGTGCAAAATCAGACCTTTCTGATGACACCAAATTTTTGATAAATTTTGACTGGGGGGGCAAAGTTGATATTTTCAGGACCCTCGTGTGGGTTACCGGGAGGTGTGCAAAATTTTAAAATCGGTTTGCAAAATTGTTCAAAATAAGACCTTTCTAACGACACCAAACTTTTTGAAAAATATTGACTGGAGAGGGCAAACTTGATATTTTCAGAACCGTCGTGTGGGTTACAGGGAGGTCTGCAAAATTTTAAAATGGGTGTGCAAAATTGTGCAAAATAAGACCTTTCTAACGACACCAAATTTTTTGAAAAATATTGACTGGGGGGGCAAACTAGATATTTTCAGGACCCTCGTGTGGGTTACAGGGAGGTGTGCAAAATTTTAATATGGGTGTGCAAAATTGTGCAAAATAAGACCTCTCTAACGACACCAAAATTTTTGAAAAATTTTGACTGAGGGAGGCAAACTTGATATTTTCAGAACCCTCGTGTGGGTTACCGGGAGGTGTGCAAAATTTTAAAATGGGTGTGCAAAATTTTACAAAATAAGACCTTTCTAACGACACCAAACTTTTTGAAAAATATTGACTGGGGGGGGGCAAACTTGATATTTTCAGAACCCTCGTGTGGGTTACAGGGAGGTGTGCAAAATTTTAAAATGGGTGTGCAAAATTGTGCAAAATAAGACCTCTCTAACGACACCAAACTTTTTGAAAAATATTGACTGGGGGGGGGGCAAACTTGATATTTTCAGAACCCTCGTGTGGGTTACAGGGAGGTGTGCAAAATTTTAAAATGGGTGTGCAAAATTGTGCAAAATAAATCCTTTCTAACGACACCAAACTTTTTGAAAAATATTGACTGGGGGGCAAACTTGATATTTTCAGAACCCTCGTGTGGGTTACAGGGAGGTGTGCAAAATTTCAAAAAGGGTGTGCAAAATTGTGCAAAATAAGACCTTTCTAACGACATCAAACTTTTTGAAAAATATTGACTTGGGGGGCAAACTTGATATTTTCAGAACCCTCGTGTGGGTTACAGGGAGGTGTGCAAAATTTTAAAATGGGTGTGCAAAATTGTGCAAAATAAGACCTTTCAAATGACATCATAATTTTTGAAAAATATTGACTGGGGGGGGGGCAAACTTGATATTTTCAAAACCTTCGTGTGGGTTACAGGGAGGTGTGCAAAATTTTAAAATGGGTGTGCAAAATTTTACAAAATAAGACCTTTCTAACGACACTAAACTTTTTGAAAAATATTGACTGGGGGGGGGCAAACTTGATATTTTCAGAACCCTCGTGTGGGTTACAGGGAGGTGTGCAAAATTTCAAAATGGGTGTGCAAAATTTTGCAAAATAAGACCTTTCTAGCAATACCAAATTTTTTGAAAAATATTGACTGGGGAACAAACTTGATATTTTCAGAACCCTCGTGTGGGTTACAGGGAGGTGTGCAAAATTTCAAAATGGGTGTGCAAAATTGTGCAAAATAAGACCTTTCTAACGACATCAAACTTTTTGAAAAATATTGACTTGGGGGGCAAACTTGATATTTTCAGAACCCTCGTGTGGGTTACAGGGAGGTGTGCAAAATTTTAAAATGGGTGTGCAAAATTGTGCAAAATAAGACCTTTCAAATGACATCATAATTTTTGAAAAATATTGACTGGGGGGGGGCAAACTTGATATTTTCAAAACCTTCGTGTGGGTTACAGGGAGGTGTGCAAAATTTCAAAATGGGTGTGCAAAATTGTGCAAAATAAGACCTTTCTAACGACACCAAACTTTTTAAAAAATATTGACTGGGGGGGGGGGCAAACTTGATATTTTCAGAACCCTCGTGTGGGTTACAGGGAGGTGTGCAAAATTTTAAAATGGGTGTGCAAATTGTGCAAAATAAGACTTTTCAAATGACATAATAATTTTTGAAAAATATTGACTGGGGGGGGGGCAACGTCAAGTTTGCTTCCTCCCCACAGAAAATGGGCTGTAGTTTCTCGTAGGAAGGTGTGCAAAATTTGATTTGTGGTGTGCAAAATGTGTGCAAAATTTTGGCGTAAAAATTTTTGAGAAAATCGATCTGGGGGGGGGGAAACTTAACTGAGCCTGATACACTGGCAGAGGAAATTGGACATATAGGTCGCGATTCTTCAGAAACGACAGAAAATCTCAGTCGACACAATTCTGGAATGTGGCGATCTTTACTTATCGGCTCATTTAAAACATTTTTTAAATATAATATTTGAAAGATATTCGGCAGGACTAGTTTACGACAGAGCTAAATTGTTACTACGCGTACCAATAAACGTCAAAAAGTGTCGAGAATTATCACCATGTAAAAGGAAAGACAGAATTTGTGTGACTTTTCTGAACAGTGACAGCAACATATTCCATGGCTGTCTATATTAAAAGTTTTAAAGGTTTGTTTACACAAAAAACTAAGCTAATAACATACATTTTTAAATGTAAAACAGGGTTTTTCAGAAAAACAACTTACAAAAATTAAAACTGACATATTGTTTATATAGTAGAAAAGCATTAAGAAACTAAATTTTAAGGAATGTTAACAAATAGTTCTCATTTAACCCGAAAGCGTACATTTACATTTTGTGGAAATACCCCAAGTCCTTTTGCATCCTTTTTTATTTTATGATCATGAAGAAAATAAAAAAATGACAGCAAAAATGATTGCTGTCGCCAGATTTCAGTTACATGCCTGTATATATCAAATTGACAAAAAAGTGTCACAAATTTTGACAAGTGGTCATAAAATTTATTGCAAAATGGTGAGGAGGATTTGTGATTAAGGAAAAATACCTGCCAGAGCTTTCTTCGACCGAAACAAAAATCTTCTAAGAAGCCTAAAGAAAAAGACGCATGAAATAACTGCTTTTTTTGACTTTTGTGGAATTTCAACAAGAACTATATTATTTAGGAACAATAAAAAAGCAGACTCTCTCCGATTCTGAATTCAAAGCAAACCTTTCAGAAAAGATAACGGCAATCAAAACCAAAGTCGCATCTCTCATATTTAGTAATTTAAGAGAAATATTTTATAAGATGTACAGCGAGTCTCCATGAGAATAATCCACGAAAGATTTTTGGAAGAAATACCTGATTTTGCTCTATTAGATTCACAAATACCGGCATTCATAAAATAGGATTTAAGTTTAAAAAAACTAGCAATAGGAAGCTACTGACACTTCAAAATTGAATAAAGAATACACCGGAGTTTTGTAACGAGAGTTCAGATAAAGGGAATAGCCATATTTCCACGACCATATATATTCGCCCTGTACCGTTTTATGTGTGACGTACCCAACAAACATAACGTGGTCTGCATCTCTTACAATTTTTTGGAAGCCAGTTGGCGATGGCGGCTCGACAGCTTGGGGTGCCGCAGCATGTAAACCGCCTATGTCTGCTCACAAAATGCTTTGTGATGTCTGCTTGGGCTCGTATTGGTCGACAGGTGGGCGAGTATTTTACTTGTAATTAAAAAAAAGTGTTGAACGCAACCGGGATTCGAACCTGCGCATCCTGAGTAAGAATCTGGTACTCTACCACTGGGCCACGAGACTTTTATATCAAATCTTCCTTTTAACTTCAACCGTTATGAACCCGCCGTGAGAAATGAGGTTGCGTAGACTTGACGCCCACCATGCAAAAACACAGTCAGGCCTTTATCAGCGACCAATTTTGGTGGCGTTTATCCAACCTCTCAATAAATTCGAATTAGCGAGCACCAAATTACGTTCCGAAATATAGGACGATTTTAGCAACTTTTTCCTTTTTTTATATAGCTACCAGAAATCTTCATAGACGCCGCCCTCTGGTGGTTTGCCGAATATGCCCGATTCAACCTCTCTTGAAGACGCCTACGGACTAAACCCCTCCGTTGTAGATTTGGTCGAAATAGCAGACCATTCTCAGAAATATAACGTCACTATTTACCCGTTCATTATTTTGGTCTCTTAGGTGCGTTCGTCTTTATGTTTAATTGTTAGAATCGTCCCTGGTTCCATTTATCTAAGTGTTGTAGATCGTGTCTTGTTCTTTGGTGGTATTCGCTTTATGTATGTCCTAAAAGATCCATGTCCCGTGAGAGCTTGTGTCATATAGTAATCCATTTTTTTGGATTTGCATTAGATCCATGTTTTAATGTCGGGAATAAATCTTTTCGTCCATTGAGTTTTTTCATCATTTCAGTCCCATCTTGCTTCCTAGGACTTCAGTGTTTTCTCTTTTGCAGCTTCTTTGTTTTCTTCACTGTGGCTATTTTTATCTTCACATACAATTTCTTCGACAATTAGGTCTATGAGCAGGATTCCTGTTATAACCTGAACAGCTTCCGTTGATATCGTTCGGTAGCTGCAGGCTTCTCTTAGTGAGGCTTTCCGTTGTTTTCTTATCAGCATGTTTTTGTACTTCTTTGTGCGCAGTACTGGACTCCATATGAGTGCACCATATTATGTCACGATTGAATGGATTACACTGTAGAGTAACTTACTCTCGATCATACTGAGCTTGATGTTGAGCATAAGTCTTTGTAGTGCAGAGAGTCTAAATAAGCCCCGAAATGAATTCGAATTAGCGAGCACCAAATTACGTTTTAGTGGTGTTTTCTATATGCTTTCCGAATTTCTGGTTTTCACCGATGTGGATTCCAAGATATCGTACCCTCTTTTGCGGTTTCTTTTCCGGCTTAACGGCTTCGGTTTTTTCTGGTGCTAATTCCCTCTTTGTCTCCATCTCGTACTCTATTCTGTATTTTTTTTATTTACCAATTTACAAACCTGTAGAGTTCTTTTTAAGATATAAGGTTTCGACTTATTGATCGCAATTATTTTACCTGATATAACCCTATCGTGATGGGTAATAAATGAGTAAATAAGTAAAAGAGAATCGAAAAAGGCCAGACTTAATGTTTTTAAACTTATTGTATCTAATTAAGAAAAGTTATTCAAAAAGGATTAATGTATGATGTTTAAATTAATATAATTAGACGTGAATAATAGAAAATCTTAAATACTACCTAATTATTTATTTTTATTTTAACATGATCCTTACTCTACAGCTAGTTCAGTTTCGCCGTAAATTGGTTTAATTGTTATATGGTCCAAAGGAATGTAGGAATTTTCTACAGTAATCACATGACTTGCGGAAATTTTTCCAAATATCCGCGGAAATTTCACTGAAACATTTTCTCGTTAATTCTACAACAGTACCACTCAAAGTCGGTGAAATATTTTCTGACCTAACCTTCGATTTTAATTAATGTCATATGTGCTCTATTGGGTTAAAAATACAATAGTAGGATGATCGCAATTCTTCAAAAACCGTCAGAAAATCTCGCTCTCACGAAAAATCTAACGATTTTTACACACAAGTTTCATGCTTCATGCTTTTTTGTCAGAACTATTTGTTAACATTCCTTAAAATTTAGTTTCTTAATGCTTTTCTACTATATAAACAATATGTCAGTTTTAATTTTTGTAAGTTGGTTTTTTGAAAAACCCTGTTTTACATTTAAAAATGTATGTTATTAGCTTAGTTTTTTGTGTAAACAAACCTTTAAAACTTTTAATATAGACAGCCATGGAATATGTTGCTGTCACTGTTCAGAAAAGTCACACAAATTCTGTCTTTCCTTTTACATGGTGATAATTCTCGACACTTTTTGACGTTTATTGGTACGCGTAGTAACAATTTAGCTCTGTCGTAAACTAGTCCTGCCGAATATCTTTCAAATATTATATTTAAAAAATGTTTTAAATGAGCCGATAAGTAAAGATCGCCACATTCCAGAATTGTGTCGACTGAGATTTTCTGTCGTTTCTGAAGAATCGCGACCTATATGTCCAATTTCCTCTGCCAGTGTATCAGGCTCAGTTAAGTTTGCTTCCTCCCCACAGAAAATGGGCTGTAGTTTCTCGTCGGAAGGTGTGCAAAATTTGATTTGTGGTGTGCAAAATGTGTGCAAAATTTTGGCGTAAAAATTTTTGAGAAAATCGATCTGGGGGGGGGGGAAACTTAACTGAGCCTGATACACTGGCAGAGGAAATTGGACATATAGGTCGCGATTCTTCAGAAACGACAGAAAATCTCAGTCGACACAATTCTGGAATGTGGCGATCTTTACTTATCGGCTCATTTAAAACATTTTTTAAATATAATATTTGAAAGATATTCGGCAGGACTAGTTTACGACAGAGCTAAATTGTTACTACGCGTACCAATAAACGTCAAAAAGTGTCGAGAATTATCACCATGTAAAAGGAAAGACAGAATTTGTGTGACTTTTCTGAACAGTGACAGCAACATATTCCATGGCTGTCTATATTAAAAGTTTTAAAGGTTTGTTTACACAAAAAACTAAGCTAATAACATACATTTTTAAATGTAAAACAGGGTTTTTCAGAAAAACAACTTACAAAAATTAAAACTGACATATTGTTTATATAGTAGAAAAGCATTAAGAAACTAAATTTTAAGGAATGTTAACAAATAGTTCTGACAAAAAAGCATGAAGCATGAAACTTGTGTGTAAAAATCGTTAGATTTTTCGTGAGAGCGAGATTTTCTGACGGTTTTTGAAGAATCGCGATCATCCTACTATTGTATTTTTAACCCAATAGAGCACATATGACATTAATTAAAATCGAAGGTTAGGTCAGAAAATATTTCACCGACTTTGAGTGGTACTGTTGTAGAATTAACGAGAAAATGTTTCAGTGAAATTTCCGCGGATATTTGGAAAAATTTCCGCAAGTCATGTGATTACTGTAGAAAATTCCTACATTCCTTTGGACCATATAACAATTAAACCAATTTACGGCGAAACTGAACTAGCTGTAGAGTAAGGATCATGTTAAAATAAAAATAAATAATTAGGTAGTATTTAAGATTTTCTATTATTCACGTCTAATTATATTAATTTAAACATCATACATTAATCCTTTTTGAATAACTTTTCTTAATTAGATACAATAAGTTTAAAAACATTAAGTCTGGCCTTTTTCGATTCTCTTTTACTTATTTACTCATTTATTACCCATCACGATAGGGTTATATCAGGTAAAATAATTGCGATCAATAAGTCGAAACCTTATATCTTAAAAAGAACTCTACAGGTTTGTAAATTGGTAAATAAAAAAAATACAGAATAGAGTACGAGATGGAGACAAAGAGGGAATTAGCACCAGAAAAAACCGAAGCCGTTAAGCCGGAAAAGAAACCGCAAAAGAGGGTACGATATCTTGGAATCCACATCGGTGAAAACCAGAAATTCGGAAAGCATATAGAAAACACCACTAAAACGTAATTTGGTGCTCGCTAATTCGAATTCATTTCGGGGCTTATTTAGACTCTCTGCACTACAAAGACTTATGCTCAACATCAAGCTCAGTATGATCGAGAGTAAGTTACTCTACAGTGTAATCCATTCAATCGTGACATAATATGGTGCACTCATATGGAGTCCAGTACTGCGCACAAAGAAGTACAAAAACATGCTGATAAGAAAACAACGGAAAGCCTCACTAAGAGAAGCCTGCAGCTACCGAACGATATCAACGGAAGCTGTTCAGGTTATAACAGGAATCCTGCTCATAGACCTAATTGTCGAAGAAATTGTATGTGAAGATAAAAATAGCCACAGTGAAGAAAACAAAGAAGCTGCAAAAGAGAAAACACTGGAGTCCTAGCAAGCAAGATGGCAATGATGAAAAAACTCAATGGACGAAAAGATTTATTCCCGACATTAAAACATGGATCTAATGCAAATCCAAAAAAATGGATTACTATATGACACAAGCTCTCACGGGACATGGATCTTTTAGGACATACATAAAGCGAATACCACCAAAGAACAAGACACGATCTACAACACTTAGATAAATGGAACCAGGGACGATTCTAACAATTAAACATAAAGACGAACGCACCTAAGAGACCAAAATAATGAACGGGTAAATAGTGACGTTATATTTCTGAGAATGGTCTGCTATTTCGACCAAATCTACAACGGAGGGGTTTAGTCCGTAGGCGTCTTCAAGAGAGGTTGAATCGGGCATATTCGGCAAACCACCAGAGGGCGGCGTCTATGAAGATTTCTGGTAGCTATATAAAAAAAGGAAAAAGTTGCTAAAATCGTCCTATATTTCGGAACGTAATTTGGTGCTCGCTAATTCGAATTTATTGAGAGGTTGGATAAACGCCACCAAAATTGGTCGCTGATAAAGGCCTGACTGTGTTTTTGCATGGTGGGCGTCAAGTCTACGCAACCTCATTTCTCACGGCGGGTTCATAACGGTTGAAGTTAAAAGGAAGATTTGATATAAAAGTCTCGTGGCCCAGTGGTAGAGTACCAGATTCTTACTCAGGATGCGCAGGTTCGAATCCCGGTTGCGTTCAACGCTTTTTTTTAATGACAAGTAAAATACTCGCCCACCTGTCGACCAATACGAGCCCAAGCAGACATCACAAAGCATTTTGTGAGCAGACATAGGCGGTTTACATGCTGCGGCACCCCAAGCTGTCGAGCCGCCATCGCCAACTGGCTTCCAAAAAATTGTAAGAGATGCAGACCACGTTATGTTTGTTGGGTACGTCACACATGAAACGGTACAGGGCGAATATATATGGTCGTGGAAATATGGCTATTCCCTTTATCTGAACTCTGGTTACAAAACTCCGGTGTATTCTTTATTCAATTTTGAAGTGTCAGTAGCTTCCTGTTGCTAGTTTTTTTAAACTTAAATCCTATTTTATGAATGCCGGTATTTGTGAATCTAATAGAGCAAAATCAGGTATTTCTTCCAAAAATCTTTCGTGGATTATTCTCATGGAGACTCGCTGTACATCTTATAAAATATTTCTCTTAAATTACTAAATATGAGAGATGCGACTTTGGTTTTGATTGCCGTTATCTTTTCTGAAAGGTTTGCTTTGAATTCAGAATCGGAGAGAGTCTGCTTTTTTATTGTTCCTAAATAATATAGTTCTTGTTGAAATTCCACAAAAGTCAAAAAAAGCAGTTATTTCATGCGTCTTTTTCTTTAGGCTTCTTAGAAGATTTTTGTTTCGGTCGAAGAAAGCTCTGGCAGGTATTTTTCCTTAATCACAAATCCTCCTCACCATTTTGCAATAAATTTTATGACCACTTGTCAAAATTTGTGACACTTTTTTGTCAATTTGATATATACAGGCATGTAACTGAAATCTGGCGACAGCAATCATTTTTACTGTCATTTTTTTATTTTCTTCATGATCATAAAATAAAAAAGGATGCAAAAGGACTTGGGGTATTTCCACAAAATGTAAATGTACGCTTTCGGGTTAAATGAGAGACTAATAAATGAATTAAAATGTGTCGTACCTCTTATTAAAATATAAAAAATATACTTTTTTATATAGGTTTTTGGTAAACCAGGAAATTATAACTGCGGCCATACTGTTTTATTTTCCTTATTTTATCTGTCATGTTTGTCTCTCTGTCGACATTCATGAAAGAGAGACAAACATGGTAGATAAAACCAATGAGACTGAAAATTTCGATGATTTAATAGCAGATTTAATAACACTACATTACCCTAAAAGTTCTGACCTGGATATTGTTTCAATGCAGGTTAATCCTGCCCGAGACACACCTTCAAAACCTGACCTGCGCGTAAAAAACACAACAAAATGTAAACCAATTGTAACAAAACGTAAACCAAGGCAACAAGACGACGAATCTGATGACCAAACTATACACTCTAATGCAGAAGAGCAACCTTTAGTAGGAACCTCTATTATTAAATGCCCCTTAAATTTTGTTCAAATGCAAATGATTTTTAATTTGATACACACCACTTCATAAAATCAAACAATTGAAATTTTATTTTCATCGATAATAATTCAGTATCTTAGCCTTTCAAATAAACAAGGCTATTTAAAAAGACTCTTTAGAAAGAAAATAATGCACTAACCGCCTATAAAGATTCGATACATTCGGTCAGTAAGTTAAAACTAATTGATAATATAAACGGCCATCTCACCTCAAATAATCATAACTAACAAACAAAAAGTAAGGTAGAATCAAAACAAGGATGACCGAGAAATATTTCAGCCCCTACATACTAAACAGAAAAATGCGAATAAATTTACAAAATGAATTAAATTAAAAACGACTAATCCTCAGGCTAAGACGGTAAAAAGACGTTGTGACTTACCGACTAAGATCAATATTTATTACTTATTTCTCACAAATTATATTATATTATGTATTATTATATCAGAACTTCCTACATCAGAAAATCAGCCAAATAAATTCTCTTGTTTTTTGAATATTTTTTAGAATCATCAAACTGCATAAAAATCTTCGACTTAACACGATTGTGAGTAGGAGACAAGTTACTTGAAATTTTACATGTTGTCAAAGGTTTTCGATCAATTTTTAAATTAATAACCGATAATTCAGCCGATGGCGAACAGTACGAGAAATTAATTCAACAATAATTAAACAATAACCAAATCAAGTTCCCAAAACAAAAAACTTTTGGAATTATATTAAATCAAGTAGCCTTAATGGTACAAAAACAAGAGAAAATGCATGTTTTAATAAGCTGATATTTGATATAATAAACTCGATATTGCAAGATATCGAAAATTTTATTATTTTCTTAAAACTGAAGCTCACGTATTGTAGCACTATAAAATTTCAAGACCAGAAAATATTTTATTGATTGAGAAATTTACTAAAGTTAACTGCCATATTTCAAATAGTAAAATAACTTACATTCTCAACATTCCACCTACGCAATCTTTTGAGATAAATTGCTTTCGTTTATATGCAGTCCCAATTTTTTTTTTAAATCAACCGGCTAATATACCAAAAGGCAAAATTTTACTAAAACATGCATTTCTAAACACTGCACAAGAAACACTGCAGCAATTGCAATACGACCGATAACAAGAAATGATCAAAGTCAGTATAGGAACATAATTAATTAATATGCCACTTGAATGCCACAAAAACCACACAACGATAAAATCAATCAAGTCGATGCTTTTTCGTGATTTGCAAACCAATACCAATGACGTCACTTTAAATCACTCACTGGATTAACTCGAAAACATAAAAACCCTCATTTACCAGAACCAGCCAGATAATGATTTCTGTATTGATTGTTGCATTATCGATTACTTTTCGGTATAAGAAGATACCGCAGTTAAGAAAGCAGAGTACCATGAAAAAGCTGAGTTGGACTTCCTTATTAAAATTATGGAAATTGAATCGTCGGGAAAAGAATTATATCACCGTTCCATCCCGTGAGAACATCCAAAATATGTAGTTTCCAGATAAATTCCTGAACAAGCTGCAAGGTGAAGAATACTTGTTGTTTGTCTTTAACGAAGCGTTCTGGGTAACCAGCTAGCATCGTTAGTCTTAGAAACGTCGATTTTACCTACTGTAAACTTAGTTTAGTAAAAGTATTTAAAAAAAATATATTTTGAGCTTCTGAGTTATTAATTCCGGTTCAAAGAAATAATCCACCAGTTCTACACTACTGGCACGAGCTATATGTATATATTCATGCAGGTTTTTCAAGGCATACGATATATGAAACAATCCAGAAACGGTTTGTAACTTTTATTTATTTTAAACGAAATATCATGATTTTTTTTTGACAACTTTTTGAGACATACGGGGAAATATTAATTTATTTTTAAAGTGAAAAGTAAACATAACTTTTTTATCATTCATACATGAAGAATTAAAATCTTTAACGCTTATGTCAAAATCGCACTGCATTGCCGCGCCAATGTTTTAGGTGCAAATAATTTACCCCGCAAAATACAGTTACAGAACCACATAGATTAAAAATACATTTCATTTATTAAACCTTACCCACTAAAACACGGCATTTGCCATTTTTTAAAAACAGCTTTTTGCAGACAATCACGGGATAGGTAAAAATTTGTTTTTTTTTAAATTTTAGTATGTCAGGTTTAATAAAATAAATGAATTTTTGATTTACGTGGTTCTGTACGTATTTTGCGCGTTAAACGCGGATTTGGTTTGCATGGTGTTAGTCTTACCCGGTTATGGTTTCGCGCAGTTTTGTCGTGCGTGGCAAGCAGGAATGCTTATGGCAGTCAGTGTGTAATGGTGGCCTTAAATCACTAAAGGTTGATCCATACAACACCCAAAAAACTTTAGTTAGCTTGAGATTGAGACTTCAATCTGGGTTCGATTATAGTGGACCGGGTAAATAGTAATTAAGAATGGTTTTAGCGCACTCAAATGATTTGGCGTTTTTTTTTACAGTGAAAATTAATTAAATCAGATATATTTATTGCAAAAAACGCTGTCCGGATTTTTTGCGCCCCTGTAGAGCAAATAAAAATCATTAAAAATTAATTTTAATTAAAATCGCGTCTGCCGTCTATTTATTTTGGGCCAAAATAATGGCATATAAAACTAAAATTTTACCTATCATTCAGGGTAAAGGTCGGGGTCAAGTAAAAAAAAATTTCAACAATAAATTTAAATTTTAAAATACATCAAAAAAATATATCCATAACTTGCCACGGTTAGGTCCAGGGCTCGTATTCATGACGGCCTGTGAGGTCAGTAGTCACTGGTGAGTATTTGTCTCTCTCATTTTTCACATGGCTCAAAGCAGTGCGAAATCCGTTCACACTCACGGGCACGGGTGTTAAGAATACAGGCTCAGGAGCTTAGCTACAGGGTGAACTCAAAAATAATAATAGTAAAACATTTTAAAAATTACATTTTTGAAAGACGACTTTGCGAGGGATTCTCAGTAGAAAAAACAGTTTAAAATAAGTAAAGAAAATATATTTATAACTTGTCATCTCACGGTTAGGTCCAGGAGGTAAGCTACACGGTGACTACAAAAATGAGTTGTTTCGGAGTTCTCACTAGCAGAAAAGAGATAAGATAAAAAGATAAGTTAAAAAAACATATCCATAAATTATCACTCACGGTTAGGTCCAAGAGGTAAGCTACAGAGTGAACTTAAAGATATTAGGCACTTACGCATCGGTATCAGTATACCTAACGCGTTCAAAATAAAGTCAAAATACCCTACATGTTTTACTTGTTTATGCGATGTTTCGAACGATACTCGCTTTTTTGAAGGGTGCGATGACAGAACTTCTGATTGAAATCGTTCTGTATGTTCGTAGGTCCGTAACGTTACGCACATCCCTCCGTATGCAATGAGTGGAATGAGCTGTTCTGTCATCGCACCCTTTAAAAAAGCGGGCATCGTTCGAAATTAAATATTTCAACGCATCGGTATACCTAACGCGTTGAAAATAAAGCCAAAATACACTACATTTTTGACTTGTTTATGCAATGTTTCGAACGATGCCCGATTTTTTAAAGGGTACGATGACAGAACTACTGATTGAAATCGTTGCGTAAGTTCGTGACTCCGTAACGTTACGTACATACCTCCGTACGCAACGAGTGGAATGAGCACCCGTCAATAAAGCGGGCATCGTTATTCGTTTCGAACGCGTTAGTTATACCAATACCCATGCATTGAAATATTTAATTTAAGTGTGTAATAGTAACATTTTTAAAACCGACAGTTTTGAAAACCGACGTTGTCAGGAATTATCACTAGCCAAAAACAGTTTAAAATAAGTCAAAAAGACATATTCATAACTTTTTTCATCTCACGGTTAGGTCCAGAAGGTAAGCTACAGAGTGAACTCAAAGATAATAGTGAATTTTTAAAAAACATCACATTTTTGAAAGCGACTTTGCCCGGGACCACTAGCTAAAATGGTTGAAAATAAGTCAAAAAGACATATTGATAACTTGCCATCTTACGGTTAGATCCAGGAGGTAAGTTATAGGGTGATTTCGAAAATAATAGAAAAATTAAAAAAAAAAACTGATTTTGTTGAAATCTGACTTGGTTGGGGAATCTTACTAGCAAGAAACAGTTCAAAATAGTTCAAAGAAACATATTTAGACTTGCCATGTTTTGGCTAGGTCCAGAAAGTAAAAGGATGTACGTATCGTTACGGACCCACGAATCAATTAGCAGGCCAGAAATGTAGTGTATTTTGGCTTTATTTCAAACGCGTTAGGTATACGGATATTGATGCGTTGAAATATTTACTTTAAGTAGGGACATAAATACGTATCGGCATCTAGCGAGAACCAAGCACATTGATTGATCATAAACTTGTACCACGTTCGAGCAGATATATGCTAATTTAAGGTGTCTCTGAACGCAATAGGTGCTGAGATATGATACGTGTGCCGTAACGATACGTAATACCTAACGCATCTCAACACCTATCGCGTTCAAGAACACCTTAGCTTAGCATATATCTGCTCTTTTCGAACGTGGTACAAGTTTCTTTAAATCGGACAAAATGTTTTCCGTTATAACTTTTAAACCATACCACCGATTTTAATGCAACAGACTGTTATTTGCAGCGAATTGAGCAAGACTTTGATCACAGATATTTTTTTTCCGCCATGTTAAAATGTAAGATGGCGGACAGAAACAAACTTTACCCTTCAAAGAGCCTCGTTTATTATTATGTTACCAACATTTTTTGGACTTTTTTATGACGTAGTAAAAAAGCTTTGTTTCTGCCACGCAGAACGAGGTGCGAGTCATTAAAATCGGTTAAGTAGTTCCCAAAACAAAATAAAAATTTTTAAATCAGTGTGTTACGGATTATGCGATTGCCGATGCCGTCTCAATTTTGTCTTCATACATTTTCTCATAAATTCATTACAACTAAACCGATTTTGATGAAATAAAAAGCTTCATGGCGAAAATCGATCATTCTTTAACTATTGCTATTGAAATTTGTCGCCATCTTGAAATCCAAGATGACGGCCAAAATCAAACTTGTCCCTTTAAAGAGGCTCGTTTATTTATATGTTCTGTAATCTTTTAAATATTTTTTTAAATTTGTACAAAAGTTCTGCTTTGGCCACGCTCAACGAGGTATAAATCATTAAAATCGGTTTGGTGGTTCTCCAAAAATTAATTTTTGTTTCCATCACTGATTTCCAGATTATAGGATTGCCTTCTCAAATTGATACTCAACCGATTTCAATAAAATAGAAAGCATCATGGCAAAGATCAAAAACTCTTAAAAGATCGCTATCGAAATGTGTCGCCATTTTGAAACCCAAGGCAAAATTAAATTTATCTCTACAAAGAAGCTTATTTATTTTTAGGTTTCAAGAACCTAAAAATGACCTTGCTCCAACGCGCGTACCTAGGTACGAATCATTAAAATCGGTTTGGTGATTCCCAAAAAATTAATTTTGATTTTAACCATTGTTTCCTCGTAAACTCATTATTACTGAACTGATTTCGATATAATAAAAACACTGGCGAACCGAGAGGTGTGTGATCAGACAGCAAAATCGAAAGTGAGTCTTAGAACAGCTTCTATTATTTCCTCCGGAGTCAACTCATTTTAGATCGTACGGAAAGTGTCTATTTTCCGGTTGTTTGAAAAAAAAATATTTTTTATGCAAGACCTGAAGAGCAGGCGTCCCGTCGCGACTCTGTACATCTGAGAAGGAGAGAGGAGCGCCGTTTCCTCGGCAATTTTCGTAAAATAAAGAAGTCGACAAGAATCAAAATTAAAAAAAACACCCATCTGTTATTAAATTTATTAACAGCTTTAAATTCGTTTTAAAGTTACACAAGACGTCAACGCGTTTACAAAAAGTATTCTAAGTAGAAAGAGTAGAGGGTTGCATTTTTTTTATTCTTTCAAAAACGTATAATTATGTTTTAAATTTATTTCAACAAGATATTTCGTGAGGACGTGAGACTGCTAAGATAAATTGTCTCGTAAAGTCGGGACTTTAGCGTAACTGGTTATGTCAGGTCAGAAAGAGCAACGTCAATTGGTAGTAAAAGTTTGTGGATAAATTTAATTAATAAGAAAATAATTATATTCATTGTTTTATGCCCTTTGAAGGCAACATTTATCGTTAAATTTGACGGGATCTTACTTGGGAATCTTTTAGTTAATTGTGGGTGAGATCGGCAACAGTGTATCGGTTTCTTAAGTTTATTATCTCTTTCGCTCTCATTTACTAGCCATTGCGCTTCTTCATCAATACACGCTATATTAAAACCTATATACACTAAATATTCCGAAAATATCCATTTTTTATAGAATTTCTTGCAATAAGTATGTATCTAAATATATGTTTTTTTGTATGCTGGGGGATATATTGAAAACTTTTTTTAGACAACATTTACCTACTGCTATTATTAATATTCGACTGAGATATAAATACAAAAAGTACACATATACAGAATATACTAAATCGGATATACACTAAATAGTTGGAAAATAACTGAAAATATATAGTTATAAAACAATTCGCTACGCTGTGGAAATTAACTTACCTGTAGGAACTTTCACTGTACATCCCAAGTTCAGAGCTTGTAATTTTGCAATGGCAACTTTTTGAAGAACTTTTCTTTCAATTTCCGTTAGGTTAAGCAAGCTGGTGTCGTTAAGAATCACTTGCCTTCCATTAATTGTGTTCCACATACAGTTTCCCTAAAGCAAAATTATTTGTAATAATATTCAATTTTGCGCTAAAAGTCTATTTATTCAATCATTATTAAGAATATATTTTCAATAATTTTTTAGTTTGATCCTGAAATTGGTGGAGAATATAATAAGAATGATGAAAATTGTTTGAGCCTTTTGGAAGGAATGCTGGAAATAATAACCTTTACGGGGTACAATGAGCCCAAAGATGCCGCCCAAGTAACCTAATTTTGCAGGAATTAAATTAATTTTGTCTTTTTACGTTACGCGTATAAGCTAAAATAATGAATGTTTTGTTTTTTTCGTAAAATAAAATGGGACTATGTACCACGAAACGCTCCCGAATCCAATAAAAAATAATTGTAAAAATGGGTTAAACCGATTGGGAATTATTATGGAAATAAAACTCTTAGGGAAGATGCGGCCAAAGTATCCAACCTATGCATAAAAATTAATTTTATCTTTCCATATTACGCGTAAGCCCATAATGATGACGGACGCGAGTAGCAAAAGTTCTGAGTGCCATTGCAATCGCATGCGAAAAAGTATTTCTTTCCGCACTTGTTATGTAAATAACTACAAGCTCACTTAAAACATATTTTGGCCTTGTAAGATGAACCTTACCGGCAAAGCAATAGTAACTATATTTATTTCTACCGCTTCCAAAACCGTTTTTTTTAGTATTCCCAGAATTTCTACAGTTTATACTTAAACACATCCAATATATTTTTTAAAGTAAACTTTACAGTTTTATAATATTAAACAGATAATATATCGCTTCGCATGTGTTTAAAAAAGATGGACTAAAACCTACATAATATTTAAATTAAAGTATATGAGATTTTCCGAAATTTTGAGAAAACGAAATTGTTTTACATTTGATTAAACGAATGAGGTTGGTAGTCAGGTAATGTGGTCGCATTGTTTCGGTAAATTTAAAATACACATATATGCGACTTACATCAATTTTATAGCAATTATAAAAGAAAATTATTAACTGCAAGATATGTTTTGGTGTGTTAAGTGACTCACCATTCAATATTTTTATTTATTTTTATAGGGTATACTTCGTTTGCCAATTCTATTCATATTATAAAATAATGACCATTTGCACCGCAGAGTTAAAACCAGATTTAAATTTAAGACGCCAATTTTCAGTTGCACCGTATTTTAAAACCGGATTTAAGGGTCGTTAAACCCGGTTTGGTTAACACCTCATTTGGCAAGGCTTAAAAATTCTTAAACCCAGATTTAGCATAAAACTTGTTTCCTATTGGTCAGATTTTTACGTTTAATTATATATGTAGTTGCAGCAAGTTGCATAAAAATATATTAGAATTTTTATCTAAAACCACAATGATCGATGTACCTTTTTTGTAATTTTGGTATTTTGCTTTTGTTGATACGGCCTAGCTCGAAGGGATCCAAAAGGTTTATGCGTGCAAATGTTAACGTAGCTGTGATCTCAGAAATAAAGAGGTGGCTATCTTTCTTTGACTTGTTGTTTATTGTGTATGACTATCATTGTCAAATGGATTGGACATAGTTGGGATTAAGGTCTAATATTAAAAAACAATAAATAAAAGGTGTTTGTTTGTTTACTTATTATAAAACACAAAAAAATAAAAAGATTTATTTAAATGAAATCAAAATGAACACACAAAGCCCATTTGCGAGCTGTAATTTTACTGCTTCCTTTTCCTTTTGTGATGTGTTGCTTTTTCCACTTTTTAAACGCCGGTTCTTATTGGGCTCCTTTAATAAAAAATCAATGTCCCGTCAGACAAAAATCTTTTAAAGATCATGACTACGACGAGTCTTGAACCATTTTGGCTACATAAAGGCACTGCTCTTGTAAAATTAAAAACAAGACATTCTAACCAAAAAATTTAGCAGCCACCACAACCCCACCGACTTTCAAAGCTGGTGGAAATAATCAGCGCTAGGGTATTTCCGCAAATTTAAAGTTTTAGTCGGAATATGCTTCTTTCCTTTACCAATAGCATGACAAAAAAAGACAGAATGAAAACAACGACGATTTTCCGTCATTCTCGGACATACCTCTTTTGGCATCCGCACCTATAATAATAAAGGCTGATCTACATAAAATTTAATGAATTCTGATAAATTTGACAATATATGCCCTATTTAACACAAGAAAACGATTAAAATAAATAAAAGTAATAGTTCCCTCACAGTCTCACAAATGTTTTTAGGAATAAACTTGAAAACTGTTTAAAAATCCGTTTTTAATCTCGTGTGAACACATCTTAATTCCACCAAACAAAAAAAACATTCGCGTTGTCCAACGCCAATGCAACGTTGTGGAAAAAACGCAACTATACAGCCGAAGGAATACAGTATCCTTTTTCCGTCGCAAGTTGTTACACCCGCGCCATTTTGTTACAGGCTGCACTATTTTGAATGGCTCTAATTTGAACTGGTGCTATTTTGCTACGCGCTGTCTTGTAACAAAGCAAGTAGGTAGCTAATTAGAAACTTTATGATAGCTAATGTAAGGTGACCAACTCCTAAAGGGGCAAAACCGGGACACTCCGGCCATTCAATGTATTGTATATCATGTATTTTTTCTTATATGCATCCCTAATAATATTAATAGCCATTTGCACCAACCTATTTACTTATTTAGGGGTCACCTAGAATAAGCTGGCCTGGGTTAAAGAAGAATTTCGTTTGTATTTAGAACTCCCCTAAACTACCTTAGGTGATCCCTAAATCTAGGAGCTCGTTTTTAGTCCCCTAGCGCTCCCCTAACCTAAAACTAAACTATATTTAGGTGCCACCTAATGCTAGGTTACCCCTAAATATGTTCGTGCAAATGGCTGTAAGATGAATAATTTAAGTAAGGTTTCAATTCAAATTTATAGATGGCAGAGAACATCCGCTTTTATAATTGCAGTGATTTTAAAGTTACAAAATATAGTGGTATCAAAACCGGGGCGAACCGGAACTTTTGCTGAAAAGTCGGAACTATCCGGGACGGATTTTTTCCCAGAGACAACTGGTTAAAAATCGGGACTGTCCCGGCCAAGCCGGGACGGTTGGTCACCTTAGCTAATGCTGTTATTTTATTCATTTCATCGGTTGTACATGCATGTCAGTTACAATTACAAATTAGTACTTATATCTAGCCATAGGTTACAAGGTAAAAATGTAGCATATTCCGACTAAAACTTTAAATGTAATGTAAAACACACTGTGCAAATAAAAAAACATGCAAACAACTACATTTACTGTTCTTTAATGCACTGGCGGTCGCAGCTTTTCGAAAAGGGGTTGGGCGTGAGGGCAAAATTTTTTAAAAGCAAAGAAAACGTTTTATGCAAAAGTTCTAAAATTAAAAGTTAATGTAACTTTCGAGCCAATAGGGCGCCGCGGGCGAAATTTTTTTTTAAATATCAAAAATTTTACTGTTTTTAGAAAAAACCGGCGATTTTTTAAATAAATTCTCGAAAAGGGGGGGGGGGCGATCGCTCCCACCGCCCCCCCTCCTCTGGGACCGCCACTGTTTAATACAAATTAAAGGTTTCCATGTCAAATTCTTCTATTGTTTAAAATACCATTTTGCATAGCAAAGCATATACCGGGTTATGCCTCCGCAACATAGGGAGCTTTTATAAAATATAAAGTGCGCTGAAAAGTAGAAAATAATTTGTATAATATCATACTAATAAAAGCGATGGGCGCAAATTAAAACTAACAATGTCCATCCATGCATATATTAGAGAAACGTTAGGGTAGCTCGGGTCGAGTTGGGTTGGATTTACTTACCCTTGCATTTCTCTACTTCATTCTTCTAAACATTCAAAATATAATCAATAATACAAATTTATCGAGTCAACATGGCCAAACTTCATATAATGCACCCATGGCTTTTATTGTTATCATATCAGAATGCTAAAAATTATTTTCCACTTATTTGTACTCTAAATCCTCCAATTTTAATCCGCCATATTGATATTTTCAAATCTGATGAAAAAATTCATAATCCACTTCCCCAAAAACCCCTGTATGCCAATTTTGATTGATATCGAGCAAATGAAATCTTTTTCCCCCTCTACTATATTATTATATGGTCACCAGAACTAGATATAACCAAATTTAAATTCGGACATCTAGAAGTTAGTCAAAATTGAGTTTCAAGATTTGATCCGAACATACATAGAGGTAAAGTTAAATAAAATCTAGTAAGTAAATAAAACCAATCAGAATGGAAACCACTGATATTGTCAGGTTATATCAATTTTTTACTGTTAAGAAAAAGGGTTTTTCCTCGAAGTAAATACAAGTTACCAGCACTCGTTTTGAGTTTTTCTTTATAGAGTAATCCAAGCCATGACGCCATGAGTAAACAGACTATGTTACCAGCCTAGAGGATGTGGTTTCTTGAAAAATGTGAGGTTAAAGTGCGGTTTATTGATTGTTTATAGTTTTTTAATTTGTATTATTTTTTTTATAAATTTGATATTTTTATATGATGATATCATAACTACAAACCGCACTGGTTGATATAGTGGGTACATACCTGGTTTATCAACCAAAAAATACAGGTTCAATAGCTGGGGAAGTCTGTAGTCTACTTGAACTTTTTCTTATAAATAAATACATAATTTTGTGAGATTAAGGAAAATGCCGTATGGAGCGGATCCGGAGTAGTCCGTGTTAGCTACAAGGCAGACTAACACGATTCCCTGCCGTTCCTCGGAGAGGACGTTAAGAGGACGGTCCCGTGTTATCCATATAGGTATTGATAGTGCAGCACGTTAGAGATAAGTGGTTTAGGTCTAAACTAAATCGTTCTAGGAAAATAAAACTGCCCTTTAAGGTCTGATGAGCGAGGGAGGGGGTTATATATATACATATTTCAGGACCCAGGTGACTTAGAGTCATATAATCGTGGGTTCTACCACTTGAGCTGGCATATTATCTCACTAAGAGATAGCGCCAATAAAAAGAGAGCCAATAAAGAGAGAGAGAACTACTGTTAATGAAAGTAACCGTGACGACGATTAACCCAAACGAGTTACTATTGTCCTCGAGGAAAAAGCCTTAAATTCATGCAAATTTCAACTAAAAGTTAATTAACACACTAATCAAAAATTAATTATTACACCACTCAAGAAAAAAAAACCATTTTGGAGCTGAGTTTTGCTACACAAGCTTCAATTGATTTAAAAAATTATCATAACATCATACTATAACTAGAAACAAACGTTTTAAAAAGTACATGGAAGAAAATACTATATCATCCCTATGTTGCGGAGATAAACGCATACTCCGGTATAATTTGTGGCAAAGCTTTAATTTAATTTTTTGATGCGTTTTTTTTTAAATGTCTGCATATGTAGTCGGTCGAAGATGTCTGAAGAGTTTTATTCCGATGTACAGGGTGTACCATTTTTGATGAGATTCAATGGGATACGTTGTTATTGAAGATAGAGACATGCGGTTTTCGCATTCCTGTCTTACTTTTTTTAAATTTAAAAATGGTATTAACAGATTTATTCGAATCTTTGTAGTTTTTAAGCTACAGGGGAAAGTTGAAAAATGGTCGGAATTACCAATTTATGATATCTCCCTTAATTAAGGAGATAATAGAGTTTTTTAAAAACATGTCTGTGGCAACCTTTTAATTAAAAAACACAATTGTCTCGTCGACATTTGAATCCGACGTTTCGTTTCATAGATACCATCATCAGGATCAAAAAAATTAAATACGGGCCAAAATGTTTTACTCTATATTTTACTTTATTTTTAAGTTTGTTTAATAGTAAATAACTTTTAGATCAGTTATATTTAACTACTATGTAGTAGACCTGGACAACCAAGATATATTATATGAACATTCCGGCTGAACCTAAAAGAACCGGAAAAATTGTTTTTTGCTATTTGTTTTGTTCTATGATCCCATTTTTTTTCTAAATAATTTGTTTTGTATGTCGAAAAGTAACGATAACATTTACACCTAAATAAAAAAAAAACAAGGTGCGCATTTGATTTTAAGCGCCATTTTGGATTTAAATGTGGTGCAAGGTGAACGATTTTCTTTTCAAAAGGCTTATTTGTCTTATCAATAGTTTTTTTTATTGAAATTGGTAAAGTTATAGCAAAAACAATTTGTCCGTTTTTTTTTCGGTTCAGCCGGTATGTTCATATAATATATCTTGGTCGTCCAGGTATACTATATAGTAGTTGAAGATAAATAATCTAAAAGAAAAATAAGTTAAAATGGGACAGGGCCGTACCAGAAAAAAAATGCAACTTAAAAAGAAACTAAAATATGAAGTGAAACATTTTGGTCCGTATTTAACTTTTTAATCCTGATGATAGTATCTACCAAACGAAACGTCGGATAAAAATTCCAAAAAAACCATTGTGTTCTTCTAGAAATATTGCAAAAGACATATTTTTACAGGACTCAATTATTTCTTAAATTAATCATATTCATCAATTGGTAATTCCGACCATTTCTCAACCTTTCCCTGTAGCTCAAAAACTACAAGGGGAGAATAAATCTGTTGATGTCATTTTTAAAGGTCAAAAAAGTAAGACAGTAATGGGAAAACCGCATGTCTCTATCTTCAATACTAATGGAGTTAATGATTAAATCCCATCGAAAATGGGACACCCTGTACTGTGTACTGAGAAACAAAAACATCAAAATTGAAAAATGCGAACGTTACCTCTTTTTAAGAGTCATGTTACATTGACCTTATACTTTTACAGGTTTGTTCCTTATAACCTGCTGAAAGGTACAGGATTCTGTATTTACGGTCTTCTGCACTTTTCAATTTTGATGTTTTTGTTTCTCAGTTTATTAGACAGGTGGCGCACACAGGTACTACGTCACCACGGATTACAAACTTTTTGTTTTAAATTCGAGAGGTGTGCATGGTTGCCTGTGTTGCTTCAATTGCCAGGTACAATCCTATGACTCCCTGATGATTCCTAACAAGGATGAAGCAGGTGTGTAGATTGGTGAATTTCTTCGGGGTGAAGCATCTTTTAATGGGAAAATAAAGAAAACCAGTCCTTCTTAACTTCACAAAAAACCATTTAATATTATACCCGACGCGTTTCGGTCATATGACCATTCTCAAGGGTGTACTAAAATGTAAAGAAAAAGAGTGTTATAAAATTGAAGAAACATATAGGCATTTGTAACTTACATTTTAGGAAAACAAACCGCATCACACTGATATAAAACATTTTTATAAAAAATTGGTAAAATAGTTAAAATTGTTAAAATTAAAAACAAAACCATACAAAATAATACACTAATACGAACGTTGAAGGTTATTAACAAATGATTAAATTTAAAAAAAAAATAAAACAGATGAAACAACGACATCTTATGGACGATGAAGTAAAATATGGTTGTTGATAAATGATCACTGTAAAATCTTAAATCGAACAGACAGGTACCAAATTAAAATTTATTGAACGAGTTAATAATTTTGGCCGCTTCTTTGTAGTGGGCGTTAATGGGTTTATTCAAACAAACAGAATAAGGGTCGTTTTCCAAATTTGCAATCTCAAAGTTCTCCAATCTATTTAATTTTCTACTTTTATTCACATTATGGAGCATTTTAAAACCGTCATCTATATTAAAAAAGTGATTCGACTCTCTTAAATGTCCCCAAAAGCCGATTTGTCAACATTGGGTGACCTTTAAGACTTCAAATGTTCTTTGATCCGAGTTCCAAAATTCCTACCCGTTTGTCCAACATATTTCGCCGAACAAGAACTACAAGAAAGGAGGTAAACTTCGCTTTTGTCTATTGTTTTAATGGAATCTTTTGGCCTAGAAAATATATTTTTTAAATTTTGATGTAACCTAAAGACAATTTTTAACTGACTATTTAAGGATTTTAAAATATTACTCACCTGCAAAGAAACGTCCCCAATGAATGTTACTTTTGCGTATTTTGGTGGTTGTTTAACTGTGATTGGTTGACTTTCTGAGTTTGAAAATAGGTTGGTAAAGCATTTGTTGTACTTTTTCCTAACTAATTTGCCTATTAAAGAAATTTTGTAACCATTATTAATTTGAGCAATTTGACAAATTGTGTTTAATTCTTTTGTAAAATGGTGCAATTTTGTGACCAAAAAAGTGATTGGAATCTGCCGGAATAACATTGTCTGTTTGAGTTGGCTCACGAAAAATGGAAAATTCAAAATGTTTATTTCTTCTCAATATAGTTAAATCTAAAAAATTCAAACTGGATTCTGATTCAAGTTCCAATGTAAACTTAATATTTGTATTTAGAGAGTTTGGAAAATTATGAAATTCTTAAGTTCCAATTGAGTACCGCTCCAGATTAAAAATATATCATCAACAGAACGTCGCTATGTTGAAATTTTGTCTAGATAACGAAAATTTTAATTAAAAAGCTTTTCCTCAAAATCTTACATAAACACCTCCGCCAAATATAGAGACAGTCCAGAGCCCATAGGCAACCCATCAGACATTTTATAATAACTGTTATTGAATTTAAAAAAGTCCAAACTCAAACAGTGATTTAACAAAGAAAGAACCCCTAACTTTGGTTTTTGACTAAAATCTTTATTTTGGTCAAGATTGGTTTTAATAATGTCAATGACCTGTTTTCTTGGTATACTGGAGAATAAATTGACTATATCAAACGACACCAAAACTGAGTTTTCCCAAATCGTTGTATCCCTCAAAATGTCAACCAACTCACCAGTATTTTTTATGCTGTATTTATCTGTACAAGACAAAATTTGCTTTAAACATTTATCCAACTATTTGGACAAGTAATATGCTGCAAAGTCGATAAAACTGACTACAGGACGAATCGGCATATTGTTTTTATGGATTTTCACCATCCCATATAGTGAAGGAGTTTTGGTATTCATTGGAATCATTGGCTCATTTACTTGTAGTTCATCAAAAATCAGTCTCTCTCTTTTTATGAGATTTCTTAATTGTTTGGTATACAAAAGGTTGGGATCACTTTTTAATTTTTGAAACATCTGATTGGAACTAATAAACTGTTCAACTTTTTGAATGTAATCAACCCTATCCAAAATAACCAAACAATTCCCTTTATCCGCTTTTCCCAATACCAAGTCGTGTTGTTTAACTTTTTATTAAATTGAAGCAACCAACTTTCTTTCTCTACAAATTCTAACTATATTGAGAAGAAATAAACATTTTGAATTTTCCATTTTTCGTAAGCTAACTCAAACAGACAATGTTTTTCCGGCAGATTCCAATCACTTTTTTGGTCATAAAATTGCATCATTTAATAGTTATATTCATACACTTTTCACAATCTCACTGAGTCCAGTCCATTTTATAAAAGAATTAAATACAATTTATCAAATTACTCTTAATAATGGTTACAAAATTTCTTTAATAGACAAATTAGTTAGGAAAAAGTAAAACAAATGCTTTACGAACCTATTTTCGAACTCAGAAAGTCAACCAATCACAGTTAATCAACCACCAAAATACGGAAAAGTGACATTCATTGGGGACGTTTCTTTGCAGGTGAGTAGTATTTTAAAATCCTTAAAAGTCAGTAAAAATGATCTTTAGGTCACATCAAAATTTAAAAGATATATTTTGTAGGGCAAAAGATTCCATGAAAACAGTAGACAAAAGCGTAGTTTACCTCCTTTCTTGTAGTTCTTGTTCGGCAAAATAAGTTGGACAAACGGGTAGGAGTTTTGGAACTCAGATCAAAGAACATTTGCAGTCTTAAAGGTCACCCAATGTCGACAAATTGGCTTTTGGGGTACATTTAAGAGAGTCGAACCACTTTTTTAATATAGATGACAATTGTAAAGTGCTCTATAAGGTGAATAAAAGTAGAAAATTAAATATATTGGAGAAATTTGAGATTGCAAATTAGGAAAACGACCCTTATTCTGTTTGTTTGAATAAACCCATTAACGCCCACTACAAAGAGGCGGCCAACATTATTAACTCGTTCAATAAATTTTAATTTGGTATCTGTCTGTTCGATTTAAGTTTTTATAGTGATCATT
The DNA here is from genome assembly GCA_963921995.1 of Oxystoma pomonae. NCBI lineage: Eukaryota > Metazoa > Arthropoda > Insecta > Coleoptera > Brentidae > Oxystoma > Oxystoma pomonae. The sequence continues at coordinate 66,635,606 of OY998167.1, forward strand.
TATCAACAACCATATTTTACTTAATTATCCATAAGATGTCGTTGTTTCGCCTGTTTTATTATTATTATTTTTTTTTTAAATTTGACCATTTGTTAATAACCTTCAACGTTCCTATTAGTGTATTATTTTGTATGGTTTTGTTTTTAATTTTAACTGTTTTAACTATTTTACCAATTTTTTATGAAAATATTTTATATCAGTGTGTGTCCCAAAAGTTAAGATACTTTTGAAGATGATTTGTTTTCCTAAAATGTAAGTTACAAATGCCTATATGTTTCTTTAATTTTATAACACTCTTTTTCTTTACATTCTAGTACACCCTTGACAATGTTCATATGACCGAAACGCGTCGGGTATAATATTAAATGGTTTTTTGTGAAGTTAAGAAGGACTGGTTTTCTTTATTTTTCCAGGTCTGTAGATGTCTGGATTCTCTATTAGACATTGAAGGCTTGGTCGTAATGAAGTGTGAAACAAAAACGTTTTGTCCGATATGCCATGAGAGTTACTTTAATTTTTATTTGCGGACACCAGATTCACTTTGTTGTTTTTTTTAAAAATATTTTGGCTTTTTAGTTCTGCGCAACAAGCCTCCTCCGGAGCGATTGCTTGCTGATGCCTTAAAATTAGGGCCACGTAATATGAAGCTCCAATTGGGGGCGGTGCTGCTCCGAACGCTACCTCTTTTTATGAGTCATGTTACAGTGATCTTATACTTTTACAGGTTTGTTTCTTATAACCTGCTGAAAGGTACAGGATTCTGTATTTACGGTCTTCTGCACTTTTCGATTTTTATGTTTTTGTTTCTCAGTTTATTCAACAGGTGGCGCACACAGGTACTAAGTCACCATGGATTACAAACTTTTTGTTTTAAATTCTAGAGTTGTGCATGGTTTCCTGTGTAGCTTCAACCAGAGACAACTTAATAACTTACAGAGACTAACAGAAATATAGGGCCGCGCAGGAACCACGTTCCTGTAGCGCATACCACATTGCGGCGGAGAGTGAAAGTAATGCTTGTATTAAGTCAACATCTACCTTGCCCCGTCCATCTCTTACTATATGATCATGAAAGAAAGACAAAACATTTTTCAATGTCGAAATATATTTTACACAATTTTAATTTATTACCTGCCGGTTTTTGACGCCGCTTGTCAAAGTCTGTCAAGCCTGGCAAGTGGTTTTTTAGATTTTCAAAAGTGAGTTATTTTAATTACTTTTGGTTGGAAATCGCGCGAGTTTATGGGATTAGCTATATAGTGGATTAGCTTAGACTATTTGAAGAGTGCCGAAAATTGGGGTTCAGATTTTTGCGAACCAAATCCCTCAAGAAAATATTGTGATGATTTATACAAAGTTAAGCAAGAAGATAATAGGTTAAAATATAACAACAAAAAAGAGATATAGGTTAAAACCTTTATAAAATCTGTAGGACTTTTATACTGGAATTTTTTCCGAATTAATAAAAGAAAATATCATAATAAAATGTTGTTACTTTTAATATTTGATAATATTCCTCAACATAGTTATAACCCCCTCCTACTATTTTAGACTTTTAAAGGGTCGAAAATTTTTTTTGTAAGATAAAGAAAGTTTTTTGGCTGCATGGAACAGTACGAATGCATTGCTTTTTTAACACTAAAGAGTATGGGAAAACTGCGCCTGTTAAGTTTTTTCAAATCTTTTGATTATTAAATAAGTTAGTGTAAAAAATTAACCAAAAGAATATATGTATTTATTATTCGTCTGGCTGTACAAGTAGTTCCTTCCTGTAGCCAGTGGCTGCGCTCGTGTCACCGATAAACAATGTTCCCCAAGTATAACACAGTATCGGTCACTCTCGCGTAGCTATTACTTTCTCTATGGCTTCAACTGGCAGGTACAATCCTATGATTCTCTGATGATTCTTAATAAGGATGAAACAGGTCTGTAGGTGTCTGGATTCTCCATTAGACATTGAAGGCCTGGTGGTAATGAATTGAGAAACAAAAACGCTTTGTCCGATATGCCACGAGTGTTAATTTAATTTTTATTTGCGGATATCAGATTCACTTTGTTATTTTTTAGATATTTTGGCTTTTTAATTCTGCATGAACTTTAATTATGTCAACTTTATAGGTAGCGCGATATGAGCATGTTTAGATGATAAGAATGTTGGAAATAGTAGCAAGAACGTTAGGTAACAACCTTTTGAGCTATCCATAAATTACTTGTAAGGGAGAGGGGTAGGTGTAAGTGTTACAAGAGAGGGAGGAGGTATTAACACGAAAAATGCGCGGATTTGTTCCTGTAGTTTCACATTGCTGGGTAAAGTGCTTAAAAAGATGCAATAGTTGCGTGCGGAACTGTCAAAAATATTGTCGACTTTATTAAAGTCAGGCTTTGTCGACTTTATCTACCGATAAATCCCTATTTTTCAGTATTTACTGTTTAATTTAAATTTGTAAGAAGACTGGGTTTGGATTTTAACCGCTCAAGGATTAAATCGCGCAAGTTAAAATATTAAAATCATTATATTGAGATTTTAAGGAAATGTCAATAATATATTACCATTTTTGATCTATTTCTCGCTCTTGAAAATCGATACTTGGGACCTGCTTGGCTCTCAAGCCCTATTTAGTAGCATTGCGTTTTAAGCATTCCAAGAGGACCCTTAATTCAAAGTAAGAAGAAACCCTTTTAATTAGTTCAAATCTACACGGGAAAAAATGCATAGTATTTTTTACTATTTTGTCTTTGAAAGAAATTATTTTAAGACGTAATGCATTTTTGTTAAATTTTTAATAGGGCATGTTCATAAAATTTAAATTATTTTTCTATGTTTAAGACAATTTTTTAACTGCTGTCCTTAATGTACAGATATTTTAGGAAATAAAAGTGCAATATTTTACCATTTTTTAAAAAAATCCGAACATTTTATGGCGGAAACTACCAGGATTTTAGTTTATAAAACAAGATTTTTTAATTTAAATAATTAAAATACAATATATTAAGCTTTTCCTTAAAAATAAAGCTGTTAATAAAAGATATATTAAAATTCAGCTATACAAGATTTTAAGATAAATAAGAGTTAGTCAGTTCTTGCGCAAAGATGCAAGGGTAAGGATGTGAACGTATTTGGGTTGTATTGCGGCTACTCATTCGAGTAAAACATTTTTTAAGTTGCTTTGTGCTTTCGCGGCGGTGCCGACGGAATGTCTTTTTGGTAAAGTTTTTTATAGATTTGTGGGCTAGCCAATTTTTCTCCATTAAGTAATTTTTACCTGCGAGGAATATAAAAAAGAAATGGAATAAGATTATAAATATGTTACTTGAGTAGTAAAAAAATCATTCCGTGTACCTAACGTTTTTCTGTCGTTTTTGATTTTTTTCAAAATTCTTTATGGAGGCATCTTCTGGGGTTCCTAGAACCCCAAATCCGTCTGCGCCGATTTAATTTTTTTGTTTCGTTTTTTAACCAACCCAACCCAAATAAAATTAAACCAACCCAACCCAAAACAACCAAAAAAAACCATTACGTTTTTGTATTTAAAAAAACGTCGCCGACGGATTTGGGGTCCTAGAGACCCTAGAAGGTGCCTCCATAAAGAATTTTTCAAAAAAATCAAAAACGGCAGAAAACCGTAGGTATACGGAATAATTTTTTTACTACTCAAGTCATATATTTATAATCTTATTCCTTTTTTTTATACTAGACGGAGGTAAAAATTACTTTATGGAGAAAAAATTTTGTATTAAATTTATGCAATCAAGATACAAGAAGCTTTCCAAACCGTTCTGCAACAACTCTAAGTAAACTTCTAATATAAAATTATTTACCTCAAAAATATTCTTGCATTAAAAGCGAATTTTTGAAAAGTGCTACCAAAGTGAGGTTTACAATTTTTTACATTAAGTAGGCGGTGTGTTTCTTATATGGTTAGGCCTTTAAATCGATTTTTAAAACTTACCACAGGTGTCCAACTACAAGGCGTCTGCGCAGGTCTGGTTTGACTTTTCGATCGAGATCTAAAAATTTTTTTTGCGACCAGTCTGCTACCTTGTTGCATAACGCTAGAAGAAGATTTGCTCTTCTGCATGGAGTTGGCTGTCATGGCTGCAATACAAAGCAAAAATTTGTTAATATTAATCAAACAAACTAAAAAAAAGTTTATGACACTTGTGGGATTATATGACCAATTGTTTTTTTGTACGCCAACAAATCATATTAGCATTAAAAACGAGACAGCTGAAAATAGTACAAGTGTTGAGGGTATAAAATAAGATGGATAGTTAACCCTTGCGGTTGTGGCTAAGGACTCGTCACACCACCATAAAGAAGGGCTTGGAAGCCCTGTGAGGCATCGGGTGACCTTCAGAATTTCCACATGTGTATAATGTTGGAACGAAAATCAACTCGTGCCTGACCTGATTCTTAAACACCACTCTAAAGCTGGCTAATTTTTATGATTTAAGATGATTAATTATTGAGTAACTATTAATATTTTTAACTAAAGAAAATACCCATGAAACTTGTCCATTTCGTACTGAGGATAAAAAAATTCACATCTTAGCAAAAAATGCGTGAGGATTACAATAAACAACTATATTTTTAGATAAGTTTAATTTTTTTAACCAACGGAGAAGCCATGTTTATTTCCTCTACAGCTTTTCTAATTTCTGATACCCTTACCAAATTTAAGAGTACGAGTTTTCCTGATCTTACTGCTTCCTTTTGCTTTTTGTTTTAAAAATAAAGGCGTATCAGGATGGCTTTACTCATTTAATTAATTTATCTATTTGGACTAAAATGAAAAATCTCGCTTTTTATGCTTAAAAAGGTTTTTGAAAACGTTTTTCCAGAAATTTTTTAATTGAGTATTCTCACTTAAAAGAAATAAGAATAATCATTTGGGTAAAGTTTTCTGTCAAGATAACTTTTCTTGGAAGAACCTATTCTATCGTTATACAAAAATCAACGCCGGTTGGTTGACATATTTTTCTATATGTAGAGTAAGGGCAAAAAGATAAGCTCTAATTGAATAATATAAAGATAGAACGCCTATAACTTTTTTTTTTGTTATTACTCTTTGTGTGAAACATAATTTATGCATATAGGTTAAGCTACATAGGAAAACTACTACTACTACTACTACAGGAAGATCTAACGTTTAACATACTAAAAGTCCTCGTTCCTACCACCCGGGAACTGTCATTTCTAACCCCCAAAAATTGCCAAAATGCGTTTTTTTTGGATAACCCCTAAACGGTGATAGACTGTCAAATTGACAAATGGAAAAAAATCTCTCAAATTTAATTCTCCATCAATAATTAAATAGTGATAGTGTAGCTTAAACCACTCCTTTCGCTTATATTTTCTGCTTCTAATAATAAATCAGAATTTTTTAAAGTCATCATTTTTTATATATTTTTTAATAAATTTCTTAAATGAAAGAGCCAAGCCGAGCCAAAAAAAATAATAAAAACTATGGTTTTAAAAATTCCTTTTTTATTATTAGAAACAGCAAATACTAATATTTTATCTAGTATAGAATCCAGTAAAAAGCGGGTTTTTTTAATATATGTCAGTAACAGTGGCGTATCAAAAAGTTTTGATACATTTTGAAATTTTCTAGTCAAGAAAATCGGACTACGCCACTGGAAAAATTTAATTTTTTTATATAAATTAGACAATTGCTCTTAGATCAACCCTCCCAAGTTTGGTACTCGTAGGCTAAAAAATCTTGATGAAAATGCTAAAAAAGAATATGCAAGAAATTCAATTTTTCTGGTAGAATTTGCAATATTTTTCCCATTTGTCACTTTTAACAGTCAGGAGTAATCCAAGAAAAATGCTTTTTGGAGTTTTTTGAAGGTTAGAAATTACAGTTCCCGAGGGGGTAGGCTTGGGGACTTTTTGTGTGTTAAACGGTGGAGCTTTCTGAGCTTGTTAATGGAAAAAAATGGGTTCTGATTTTTTTTTTCTATTCAGAAAATTTATATCTGAATTGCCTATTCCAATAAAAATATTTACTTATTTACCAAAAAAGCCATTCAAAAAACATCCAACTTACATTTTTCCTTTTCCTGTTTCTCATGTTTTCCATGTAACAGCTGACTTAAAAACGAATGACTCCCAGATTTTACTGAAGGAGGACTACTTGGATTTGACCTTATACCATCAAAAATACCGTCTATACTACTTCTTGTACTTGAGATCTTACTTTGGATTTCTAAATCCGATAAGTCGTAATGATCACCCATTTTCAGGTCTCTGTAAGTTAATATCCAGTCATCATTGGTTTGACAACCTTTGTTAAGTCCATCGTCATCACCGGGCTTTGTAATTTCACCTTTGGCTTTGATATTACGTAAGTTTCTGTCATAGTTCACTCGCTTAAAACGATCAGCTTTATCACCGTCTGCTGATTTTTTTCGTGCCATTTTTAAATATCTTTTAATTGTATCGCTAACAGACTGAGAAACATCATCATGGTCTACCGAACTTCTTCTTCGTGATGGTTTGTTTCCTAGTTCTTTTTTGTCTTCTTCTTCTTGTTCTCCAAGATTTTTTTTATATTCTGCTTCGGCTTCTTGAAGAACATTTTCCTGTATTGGAATTGTTTGAGTACCCCAATTTTTAAAAGTAATGTCTATTGTTTCACTCTCAACTTCAATTAGAGGAGGTGGATGTCCAGTAGGAGACACCACTCCAGATCGTTCTTGATATACCACGTGATAATTTTTATTATCATTGCCAACTTTCCTACTAAAACTTCCATTAAGATCGCTTCCATTTCTATAGCTGCTGCCGTCACCTCTCGCACCTTTAAAATTTTTAGTTTTTCTTAACTCAAAATACAATTTTTCCAAAGCTTTTCTATCTGTTAATAAATCAGATATTACTTTATCCCTATTTGAGCATTGGCTAAAGTATCTACTTAAGGTATCCCACTGAGTTCGCTGAACATGATCGCCCTGAAAGTGAACATGTTGTCTGGGAGGATGGATAGAATAACTCGAGCTTGGAAGATTGTCATGAACATAATTTCTGGAAGTGGATGCACTACGAATAGCCGAAGATAAATGACTTTGAAGTTTATCTATAAGCTCTTGATAGTTAAAATTTGGATTACTGTTATTTGAATTTGACGGAGCATCTGCGATCTTTAAATACTGTTCCAGCATGTTTACTAGTTGAATTTCCTCTTCTGTGGTATTTTCACTAGAAAGAGGTGATCCTATGCTGGTATAATTGGTTGGCGTTTGGGGACTGTTTAGAAACTCTTCTTTCATTTTCTTTAAATCAAATTTACCTTGTGGTTTTGGTTCTAAAATTAAATCCTTTGGTCTTTCGGGCTTATAAAAATCTACTTCATTTTCAGACATAGCTTTTCGACAGCTGCCACCTTTCCTGGATTGTTTCCTTTTCTTCTTGAAACCCAAAGCTCCAGGATAAGAATTTTTTCGCCATAATAGGAACTTTGGTTCTCTTTTACATACTTCTTGAAAATATGCTTCAATTTTAGGAATATCTTCTGGGCAGTTTTTGGCGCCATCGGGTATTAATTTCCTTCCAGCATCTGCCATATATCGCCATGTTTTTCTGGACAACAGCCATCTTTCTTTAGGTTTTTTTCGGCGAACTGATTTACCCATGGTTAAAGAGTATTCCGTGCTTTCCGTCGATGCACTTCTGCCAATAATTTTTAGCTTGGCCTTTTTATCAGCCATAGTTTTTGAATTTGATGTATGGTTGATAAGTCAAGCTTTAAAATTTTCATAAAAGCTTGGGTTAGTTAAGGCTTGCGAAAATAATTTAAATAAATATTTGTATTTGTGTTACTAAAGGTGAACATAATAGCACGACATCTCAGTCTGTTGGCACTTGAAAACTATATTGCTGGGCTTAGGTTCCTGTCACCAGCAATAAAATGCCATGGATTTTTACCAAAAATTCATACGGCAACTGGTGCATATCTTGAACGTGATTTATCTGGCAGTTTTTCAAAATTGTTTTAGCCTAGGGCTCTTGTATTTTAATTATTTTGTATCAAACAATACGCTTAATAATCTAAAATTGAACATAATTTTTGGCACTGGACAATTTTAGATTGCGTGGGTTTTTAAAAAACTTTAGAATTAACTTAACTTGTCTGTGTCTAATCTTTTTTTAAATAGGTTAATATTTGTTTCTCTTTTGGGTTAGGTTGGTAGTACCTTTAAAATGTTCCAGGTTACTTTATTTCTTTTCAATATATTCAATTTTTTGTAATTATTTGAGTGAATTGATTTAAAGTAGTTTTATAGACGAGGTATTTTTAGAGTTGTCTGGTTTTAAATTTGCAGATAAAATCTTTAAGGATTATAATACAAACAAAAGTTTCAACTTTTACTGTCACAATTATTTACAAAACAGCACGCACAGCACACTAGTAACTTATATCTTTAGAATTTTTAAAATTTATTTTTGTATTATTTGTTTAAATAAACTATTAACTTATGTTTCAACATTTTTTCATTTTTTATATAAGTCTATTTGTTAATAATAAATTATCACAAAATATATTTTAAAACTCGAAAGTTAGTACCTATTACAGCACGAGGCATAAATAGTTTCGTTTTCTAGAAAATATAGTAATTTTTCACGATATTATAGAAATTCGGACAAGGTTTAAAATTTCGCGCCGGACACACTTAGAAACTGCGAGACCAACTGGGAGTGCTTTCTAATACGTGGAAACAAAAATATCACATTTTGGCAGCGGCCAGTGTGTACTGTTGAGTTAGACGAGAGATTTTTCAGATAATAATTATTTGATTATACGATATAATAGGTTCACAAGATTTTCCCATATGGCCGCGCTCATCATCAGCAGAGGTTCAGGTGTTTTTTAAAGTTAGCTAAGAGGTAAAATTTAGGATCCGGTAGTTAAAAGAATAAGCTCTCTATAGGCATTTTACATAGGCAACAAAAAGGGAAATATTTGTCATAATTGGATTCTAGTACACGACTGCATTTACAAAAAAAAAGGACCTAAGTTTACCAAAAACTGGAACAATAGATTTTTTAACGGTGTATTGTAGGATAGAGTATACTTAAAAACATCAAAAGTTTGACCACTGGAAATATCAAAAACGATTTACAGCACCGGGAAAGAAAACACGAAAAGCATCAAAATAGAATGTTTTTTTTTCCAACGTTTTTTGCATTTATTTTAAAAAATCTTTGAAGTTACAATATTATAATATAAATAAATGTATATAATCGAATTCTTTAAAATATCTGCTAAAATTAAAACTAAAACTTTAAATTTACTATTATGTTGGCCATCTGATTTTGAAAGGTATTTGTATGGGAGTTGGTTTACGATATTGGCTATTTAATTCTGTAAAATTGGCTTAGCAGAGAGGTCGAATTTTTAAACTGTTCAGAAGTTAAGGACGAAAAACTAAAAAGAAGGCTTGGGTTTTAAAAGATAGGTATTTTCAATTACCTTAAAAACCGCTCATATTAGTGAGTCACCGAATAACACATCAAAATCGGTTCAGTAATTTTTAGGAGATCTGGCAACAAAGAGAAAAATAAAGCTTTGGGTATTAAGTTTATTGGAGGTTTTTTAAAAAAAATATTATAAATATTGTAACCACAGGAAAATTAGTTAATTGAGAATAGTAGAAAGAGCTTTTTTAAAATAATAAAATTCAAATCATCAGATCTTACAAAAACGTAACTCAAGTTTCACGTTTATTTTTTAACGCATAAGACCTATACTTTAATTAACGTTTCTAATAAGAAATAGTTTAAGTCTATAAATATGGGAAATACCAACAAACGTGATTACAAGAGAGCAGCTAAAGAAGTAATTTTGAAATTTTGTAAAATTACATTTGCATATAACATTTATTTGTAATGAAAAATAAAATATTAAAATTTAAGAACAAATCAATTAAGTCCATTTTCTATTATTATCCTTTATCAAAAATTATTTGGGTAATATTTAATTTAGTCGTATGAAATAACCCTTGATGATGAAAAGAGGATCGCGTATGCAGACAAAAATAAAAACAAAATTGGTTCTTGGCACGCAAATAATTTATTTTTTTTATAATATATATATATTATATAATTTACACATTTTTATAGTACTATATTTATTATTATTTACACTAAATTAGAGAAAAACGATTTGCATATTGCTTAGTAGGTACACTAAAAATGATCTTACGTAAAGATAAAACGAACCAACCCCCTTGGATTCCTTCGTTTAAGCTCGGGCGTTCATTATAAAAAGAAAGAAACGCTTCTTTAAAAGCCGTTTCGTTTTCTGGAGAGTACAACATTAATTAAATATCTCAAGGGGGTTGGCCCTTTTCAAGATCATAAGACCTTTACTGAAGACTAGCTGAAGATCCCGTACCTTTGTTTACGGTTTGACCAGTTTTAAAAAAAAAATTTCAATGAACCGACTTTAATTAAATAAATCCTACATCCTGCCCAGGACTACAAGAGATCTAGTAGTCAAAAACCATTCAGTATAGTTTTTGCGTGATGTTGGTACAAACAAACAGACAAACAAATAGGCAAAAATTCTAAAAATTGGATGTTTTGTATCTATATGGTTTGGTCAGAAAATGCACAGAAATGGTCTATCTAGATATTTGTTATATATGTAGATATCCCTTTTTTAAGATTTTAGTTAGCTTCGCAAATCCTGTGATGCAATTTCCACCAACTTGCGATGGGGATAGAAGGGGGTGCGTGGAGGATATTACCTTAAAATTCAAAAACTTATAATTACTTTTGAAACAAAGCTGCTACAGATATGCAGTTTTTTAGCATTGAGTTTCGATTAATGTTTCATAATTTTAGAACAAAAAACTAATTTGGCGGTTGATAGTTTAGGGGCAAGAGGGGCCTACGTCTTGTTTTAAAAAAAACGCATACATGCATTGTTCCCTATGTCTCAAACCTTGACTTTTTGTTAGTGTATACTCAAACAAACCACCAGCTTGTAATGTCTGTATTACGATGACGTTATGTCATATTGATAAAGTCAAAAGTAAAAATAAGGCCTCTAAATCAAAATATGCCTTAATTTAAAGCAAATACTCTTATTACCCGGCTACGCAACTCAAAGGAGTTTTGAGTTTGGTGTCTTTTTTCTAAAGTCATGTTGTATTCTCGGATATAATTACTTGATACCAAAAATCGCCTTTTAAACAGCACATAAATATATTTAAAAACAATCCTTATTAATTGCAAAAGAGTAACTATCACTCGAGTTACAGAAGGCTGGTCAATAAGGAGAGCGACCTCTCATTTTGGGGTTGATAAAATGAAAATAATAAAATGAAAAAAACGATGGATAAATATTAAATATAACTTAAAACAACAACAAAAATTAGTATTTAGTGGGCGCACCATTCTTTTCAATAATAGTCTGCAAACGCCTGGGCATTGAAAAATTAAATTGAAAATGTTCACGTCTGAGAGCACCTCTGGTAAATATGGACAAGTCGGCCACATACATTTTCTATTGGGTTGAGATCGGGACGCTTATTTTTGACCGACCGTGAGGTGAGATGAGCGAAATTCCCCGTGGAAAAAGGTGGTGAAAAAAGCTTACCTCACCTCACGGTCGTTCAAGAATAAGCGTTCAGGGCTGTCGGATGGCCAAAGAAGAGTTTCAATATTATTGTTTTCAAATCACTGGCGAACAACATTAGCCGTGTGCACGGGACAGTTGTCCTGCTGGTAAACGAAGTTGTTGTTTTCGTAAAACATCTGCACAACATATCTTTGACTTAACTCTGTGTTTCAGACTTCCATTGTCTATATTTTATTTATACACGACGTTTCGATCAGAGATTGTACTGATCGAAACGTCGTGTATAAATGAAATATAGACAATGGAAGTCCGAAACACAGAGTTAATTTCAAACACATCATTGTCTCAAACTTTCATATCTTTGACTGTTGAATCTTCCTTTAATTTGTCAAAACATTCCCAAACCTTTAGCGCTAAACCAGCCCCACATATTTACTGAAAAATGTCCAGCTTTTTTAATTTGGTTGGTGCATTTTGGATCAAACCTAGAATTTGGTGGATGATATACAAAATATGAAATATATTTTCATCTGTGAAGAAGTAATCATCATGAAGAACATTATTTAATGCAAAAATAACCCTAGTCTGTTGACAGGAATTTTCAGATTTCTTAATCCTTCTGTTAATAGTTGATAAGGAACCTGGGAACATCGTTACATTAGATGCTTCAATGGACCAACACCGTTCTCAACTAAAAAGCCAGTTATTTCTTATCTCTTCAGTGCCCTTTAGCTAAAGATTGCCGCCATTTTTATAACCAAATTGACAGGTAAAACATGGCTTTTCTGTCAGTAGGGTGTCAATATGGCCGCTATAGTAGGTTAAAGGATACTAAATCGAAAAAGAGTTAACTGGGTTTTTAGTTAAGCAGGTGTTGAACGGACGTGGCAAAAGGATTTTGTCTAAGGTGCCTTTCATCTTGTATCTCAGAACTTAAAACTTTCGTCCTGATCCATGTTTTCCATTCATCAAATTATTCTGTAACCAGCACTTTTTCCATTGTACTATCGTCATTTTATCAACCCCAAAATGAGTGGCCGCTCTCCTTACAGAATCCATATACTATTAGAAAAGTAAATTTTAAAAGATACGAAAAATGAACGAACATTGAGTTTGGAGATTTGAATATCACTATATACCTATTTCCTAATTTAAAAGAAAAGTGTGATGAAACAGCTTTCCATCGAACAACTACTTCTCTGACTATACGCCAAAAAATTAACCAACCCTGTAATCCACTCGTGAGGAGGCAAATTATGTATCTCGCTTTACGTTGACCGATTTTAATGTAGTTTCCCTTTTGTTTACCTTGTTTAATAAATAAAACTAATAAAAAACTATTTAGGTAAAACTATTATTTTGCTTAATTCCGCACTAGAATTAAAACGATAATAGTAGCATATCGTCAGGCGGGATAAAGCAGACCGAAGAGGGTAAAGTAGCCCGGAGTAACATTGACAACAACGCTTTCTGAAATACTTTTAAACGTTTAGATAATCAAGGGCGAACAAGTTGCAGTTCTGGTGATTGGGTTATCTTCAAGCCAAAGTATACGTATGCTGTTTCGTTTTTTTTAACATCGCGAAAATCTCCTCTGCAATGAGTTTATTCGTAAGTTTCATGTTTGTCAACTTATTATATGTTAGGCAGTTACACATATATTTTTGAACATTATCTGAGTTTAGATAACAGCAGTCTAAAAAGTTCTTAAGGGTATTTTTTTTAAGTTTTTGTATACCTGATAAGTTCTTAAAAGTTCATTATTTGAGTTTCCAAAGCTTTTGTGTAAGTTCTTAAAAGTTCTTTTGTAGTTTTAAGAGTTTTTATATAAAAACATATTCATACACCTAATAAACCTAATTATTTAATCTCTACGTCTATTTATTTCTAAATGACTTTTTGCGTTCAAGTCTTTTTAAACAGTTTTAAGGTACACCATTTTTTTATTACAAAGGTTAATGTGGGACCTAACGCATGTGCGGGGTAACTGTACCACCTAATAATGTGATGGACATTTTGAAGTAATAGTTGAAACAATAATAAACGACACGTTTTTTTTTTGGTACCTATATTTATTGTTGCTGCCGATGTATCAAAGTAGATATATTTAAAATGTAATTTTTTTAAAGGCAGCCTGCTAAAGTATGGTGAATTTTATATTAAAATATTTAAGCTATAACATTCATTAGTTTCCCCAAAATATGCATAAAACCGAAAATTTTGATCCTATAGTGGAGTAAATTCGTAGGGATCTTGACACGAAAGCTGCAAAAAGGTTATATTTTTATATATTTGGCATAGAAATACTTAACACCAAAAGCTAAATTTTCGACCACAGGAACCAATGTCAAAGTTAACGAAAAAATGTGATTACGTTTTTAAAAAAATCAAGGGAAAATTAGCCAATTATAGTTAGTGGAGTAAATTCGTAAAAAGAAACTGCATAAAAGGTATATTTTTTATATTTGGCATAGTAAGACTTAATACCGAAAGCTAAAATTCCAGTCAGGGATCCCCCATTTTCCGGCCCCAGAAACCAAGATGGCGGCTGTCAAAGTTAAGAAAAAATGTGTTTTCTACATTTTTAGAAAAATCAAATCGAAATCAATTGGGTAATAGTGAGGAGTTCCTACTTAATCCAAAATTATAAAAAAAGTTGCCGTGTGTCACTTCAAAACAAAATGGCAGCCAGATTTTAAAAATACTGACCGGCTTCTTGATCTTAAAAGAAAAAAAATTAGAGTTTATAAGCGAGTGCAAAGATTGCGATTAATATGCCAAAAATATAAGAGACTTTATTAAGCTGTAGACAACATTAAAAAATATATATTTTTTTAGTAGATGCTATTAGCAATGAGTTTGTCTCTGCTACAATTTTAAAGACATTTGATTTGACATTTGATATTGAGAAAAATGTAAATTATCTCTTCTGGTGTGGTATATATAATAATATCATGCAATGTATCGATTTGCACTAAATCAAGGACGATTGTCTCAAAAATTACAACCAAAAATTACGGGTGTCATTCCCAAATCAAAATGGCCACGACTAAAATTAAAAAACATCCTGTAAGTTAGCAATTTTTCACAACCTGAAGCAGTTTTGGGATGAGTTAAATTAGTTTTAAATTTTTGTTTCAAAAAAAATTTAATAATTCAGTTAAAATGGCGGACGATTAAGTAAAAAAAAACTTGGCAAAATATTGGGTTGCGCTAAGTAAGACATAACCATTCCAAAAATAAAAAAGTGACATATGTTATTCACAAATCAAGATGGCGGGACTAAAATAAAAAAACAACTTTATTTTTCTGTTCGCTTACATTTTTTCACAAAAAAAAAAACGGAAATGCCATCTCGTTTTGGTTTAAATCTGTATCTCTAGTTTAATAAAATCTAATATTTTTTTCATACTTTTTTTGTTTAACTTATAAAAAAAAACAAAAAAAAAACTTTTTTTTTGACACAAGAACTTTAAACTAATTACGCTCGTCCTAAAACTGCTTTTTTTATGAAAAAATGTAAACGGATCTTGATATGTAAATGACATATGTCACTTTTTTTATTTTTAGAGTCTTACTTAGCGCAACCCAATATTTTTCCAAATGCTTTGTGTTTAACTTAAGGAAAAAATTTAAAAAAACTGTTTTTCTTTACTTAATTGTCCGCCATTTTAACTGAAGCATTAAAATTTGTTTTTTTTTTACAGAAAAATGTCAAAGTAATTTAACCATAAAACTGCTATGGGTTGTGCAAAACTGCTAACGTGCAGAAAAATAATGACGTTTCTTAAATTTTTCAGACAAGCATCCTCGATCAACACCGTACTCAACTAAAAAGCCTGTTAACTCCTACCCCCTCAGTGCCCTTTAGCCTATCGTGGCTGCCATTTTTATATACAAATTAACAAGTAAATCATGGATTTTCTGTCAGTTTGGTGTCAATATGGCACCGATCATAAGCCAAAGGATACTAAAACGAAAATGAGTTAACTGGCTTTTTGGTTAAGAACGGTGTTGCCTCGATTTAGTGTAAATTGATATATTGCATGACGTTATTATAAATATCACACCAGAAGGGAAAAATTACTTTTTTCTCGATAGTTTAAAATTGTAGCAGAGATGAACTCATCGCCAATAGCATCAACTAAAAAATTGTCTATAGATTAATAAGATCTCTTACATTTTTGACATATCAACCGCCATCTTCGTACCCGCTGACAAACTTTATTTTTTTTATTATGAGATCAAGAAGCCGGTCAGTACCTTTATTATGAGACATTAAAAAGGATCATCAATTAATTATTTTAAAAAATATACCTATTTTAAAAAGAACTTTCGGAGCAAATAAATTATTACTTTTTAGATAAAATGTATGTTTACGCAATAATATTGGAAATTAGAAAATATGGACTGCGCTTAGAAAGTCGCGCAAACAAAAAGGAAAAGTGATAGAAATTTAATAAATCTTCGATATTTATGAATCCATAGGGATGTCGAAACACACAAAAATGTTATTTCCACTAACCTCGATTTTCTCAGCTGTGGACGAACGGGGATCCCCTCTAGGAACGACTCTCCATAACCATAATCAAACCAGCAACGACGTGAAGTATAAAGTTCTTGGAATATTGCCACAAAACACGTAATTTTTGGAAGAAAAAGGAATTGCGGAAGTTTTTGTAACATGCAGTTAAAACGCCATTTTGCGAATCGTCTTGAATCTTCTGCGTCGCGGTTGGCGCAGGCTCGTAGAAAATACACTCTTGTGTGTGTGCGCGAGTGGTAATTTGAATTTTAAATGTTTGAATGAAAATAAAGGAAAATCAAAATAAAATAAATATTCTTTGTAATAAAATGAATAATGTTGCGTCAACATTTGCCGCAAGACCAAAACACCTGTGTTTTAACGAAATCAAGTTAAAGTAAACTAGAAAAATATCAAAAGTCTAGTGTATGTAATTTTCATCTAAACTTTAGTAAAATACCCAAAAAAAAAGAAAAAAAATAAGAAAAAACTCAAAAAAAGGAAAAATTATTAAATAAGTCATTAGGAATTAATTTAAAGGGAGAGGGCACAATTTGACAACTAGCCTTTTATATTGCCCAATCGCCGTTTTAACGGTAGCTACACGGATGTTATTGTCATCTCCGGGGTGCAGCTCAACAATTCTCACCACCGGCCATTTCAGTGGTGTAACGTTGTCGTTACTAATGAGAACTAAATCGTTTAGTTTGACTTTAGAACCCGATTCGCACCACTTTTGTCGCTGCAGGGGGCTTTTCCAGTGGCTCATACCGATATCGTTACGAAGCGAATTCGTTATCGCGGCAACACCGCGGTTTGTTTGGTTTACCAGTTTCACAATGGCCGCGGCCGTGTCAATTCGACTCTGACGACTAAACTCGCACAAAAATGCAACTTTTGACTATAATGATTGAGAAAAATTAACATGATTTCTTCTGCGATGGTTGCAGACGTCGAGAAAGAATAAACTTTTTATAATTCCTGCCGACTAGTTTCTCCTGTGATCTTGTGTTTTCTATAACCACCCGAATGGAGGACGAAAATAAGTTTACGTTATATTTGGAGCCCACAAAGAGCAGCACAGTAAGTAAAACTAGCTTTTGTTATGGGGAAATACTGGTTTCTCACCCGAAACTTTGATATCAAAAGTTCCCGACTAGCTATTTATGAAAGTGCACTTTTAAGGTGGGTTTATATTTTATACTCTTCTGTAAAGGGATCGCAAGCCCTTATTGCAGAATACATATGCATGGCACAACTTGCATAGTTGAGTTTGCTAAAATGTATTACCTACTTAAAGTCAGGGTGGGTGAGAACGTGATACTTTGAGGTGATTATTTGCTTCAGATACATAAAATGCTTTGCTTTAATTGTTAGTCTTTAACTCTTTATTACCGAATGTTCGGTGTCTTTATCAAGAATATAAATATAATAAATTAGAACAAAAAACCGGTTGCACTATTCTGTTAGCTAAAAAATGCTTTAAATTTATGCAGTAAAAGGTAATTCAAATTTTTTTCACAGAAATTAAAGCTCACTTTCGGCAACATACTTTCCTGATTTTGGGCTTAAAGTTAACAAGTGAGCATATATGACTTATATATGCTTTGCATCTATGTAGGGACCATGCAAACAATGCATGCTAATAGCTGGAGCTATTGAGTTCATTTATATATTTTACTAAGATAGTTTAATTAAAATGAAAACTACTGACTTATTCTTATTCTTACCAGGTTACCAAAAATAAATACTTAAATTGTGGATTTTGGATAAGTACTATTTTGAAAAAACTTAAAATGTATCCTGCTTATTTTTAGGTATAATGTGCGAGGGTATGTGAATGGAGCTACATGTAAGAAACCTTCTAGTAGGATCAAGTCTCCAATGAAGTACCACAGCCCGGGCCACAACCCTTTAACGAAAGCACCTATTAAGTATGGATGGATTCAAGTAAGACGTAGACCAACCTTTCAAGGCAATAGATGAAACTAGACAAGAACATACGAAGAACTTCGTGGTAATTATGGCAAAGTGTAGTGTGTTAGTGAAACTAACTTTCAGCAGAAATTGATGCAATATACGTACATGTATGCTAAATACTATTCGTTCTCCCATCAAAAAAAATATAAGATAACTTTTAATGTACCTATTAAACAGTTGTGTAAAATATAATACAAAAATAAAATTTCATTATTTAATCCTGTTAGGCCACATTTGTTTAAATCTGCCAGAGCATAACTTGAATACTTTATTTAAATGTCACTTAAGTTATGGAACATTGTACGTACCTATTGTAACTGGGATTTTGAAACTTTTTCGAGAAAATTTGGAGATTTTTTAGGGGAATCGTCGAAAGAGTGGGTCACAGTTACTGTTTACTGCCACACATATAAAACCACTTTATTCTAAACATATTAATTTAACTTATTGCAAACTTTTTAAAATAAGGCCTGGTTTTTTTTTGTTAAAATGTCCTATAATTGTCATTTTAAATTATCAGCAGAGCAGATAAATCAAGAGCATTTATATGGGTGGGGTAAGTTAAGTACAGTATTAGGTTATTTCAAGCTCTGGTTGCTTAAAAAAAACTTGATGATGTTTTAAAAAATTGAACTGATGTGATTTAATATTTACCTAAATTATTTTTATTTATTATTTTACATCCATTTTTAAGTTACCTAAGTGATATTTCTAGCAGTTGCCTATTTAAGCAAAGTTTTATAATATTTGCTCTGTCAACTTATTTTTAGGGTTAGCAAAAAAACTAATAACTCAAGGTTATAGATTCTAAATAATAAAATAACCGGTTACTTGAAAGACCTATTTTTATAAATAATACCCTTGAAAAACTAGTACTTAAAATAAAGTGCCTAAAATGTATTCCGCATTTCTAAATTAACTTTAATAGTTTACTGAATGACATAGTTAGGTAAATTTAATTTTTTGGCTAGATTTATACTTAGTTTTTAAATTAATATTACCAATTTATGATGTACCAAAAAAAAAATTGATTTGACTTCATTTTGTCACTCCTAACATTGCTATTAAAAAATAATAAAATTTGGGAAACAAAACTGATTTATTTTTACTTATTGGTTTAAATGTTACTTAGAATTAAGAAATGTTTCTAATGTTTCAATAATTGGTGAATTGCATCTTTTCTTTCATCAGCTTAGGCACTGCTAACCTGAAACAAAAAAATAAGATCTATTTCAAAATGTAAGCCAGTAAAATGGCTACTTAGGATTGAAAGCTTTGAGGTTTGGTTTATATAGTAACTTTTGTTGGGATCCAAGTGGAAAAAGACTCTTGATTTTTTCTTGTAAATTAACGAAATAAGTGTGGCTTATCCCCTAGTTACCTACCATGTGTGTTTTGTCCTTCATATGATTTTGCCGGATTTTGCTAAAATGCGTGGGGTGGGGTGCTGTCTGCTTAAATGTCTTCATCATACATCTTAATAATTACGAGAAATGATTGATCTGAAATTAAACAAATAATTTATAATGTGTGATGTATGTATAGTCTAAGCAGCAAACCAGTTAGCTCACTTGAATTAATACTTCAGACAATAGCAATACCATGTGCTATTTTTTTTTGTTTTTCCCAATATTTTTCAAATTTTGTGCTAAATTTAAAGTTAATTTTCTCATCTAGGCCTGAATCAAAATGAAGAAAACTTGTCATATATTGTTATTCTTTCATGCTTTACTGATGATTAAATTTCTTTCTTTGAGACTCTTTCAGTTATTGAGATATTGACCTTTCAATACGAGGAAAAAAATGAGCTAACTTTTCCATGTAAAAAGTTTAGATTTTTTATAACACATTTTAGTGACGTCCATCAAATCTATGCATAAAAAATGTAATGTGAATTAAATAATCCAATTTTTGCAATTGCAAGCAAGGAGGAGTCGAAGTAAAAACTCTCTGATACCGGTTAAAAAAACGAAATTATCTGAAATTATCCCAATAAAATGACTTCCGAGTAAAATTACATTTTATTATTATTAAATTATTTCCCTCATTTTGCACATTAAAGTTTCTAAAAACTAAAAGAGTTTTAAGTCAGGAATTTGATCAACAGTAGAGCTTGAAAAGTTTTATGCATTTTGATTTTGTCAAAGGTGAGAAAATTGGTATTAAAGTTACGCAGACATAATTGCGAAACTTAAAATGATGTTTCGTTAAAAACCACAAT
Source organism: Oxystoma pomonae (assembly GCA_963921995.1). Lineage (NCBI taxonomy): Eukaryota > Metazoa > Arthropoda > Insecta > Coleoptera > Brentidae > Oxystoma > Oxystoma pomonae. The sequence goes on from OY998167.1 coordinate 66,655,923, forward strand.
ACTTTACTTTTACACAAAAGTATTATATTTACACAAAATTTTTTCTTTTAACTAAAAAATATAATTAAAAAAATTAGAACGATTGAACAGGGTCTTTTAAAAGCTACTATTAGCCTAGCTATTCTGTATGTAATTTCAGATATCTTGGTTTTATTGAAACCACAATATTAAATGATAACCAAGTAAGTACATATTTACAAACAGAGAAAAAAAACTAATCTTGGTTTTTTTTAACCAATGCATGTAAATTATAGTATATAAGTGTCAAAAATTATCAATTTTAAAACATGTTGAGAAACAATCTAATCCCAAATTGGTCGATTTAAAAAGTAATAACCTAATGGCTATAGGTAATGATGATAAAATTTACTAGAAGTTTTTGTTTACTTTTAAATATGCCTTATTATTAATCCGAGATTTAATTAAACATTTTTAAAACTTGGAATGCGAGAGGTGAAAACTCGATAATACCTGACAATACTTGAGTCTATGAGACAAAATCTTAGGATAGTTTTCATTACTTGACCTACAAATTTAAAATCAGGTGTTGAATTAATTGAAAACTTACCAAAACTGATTTCTATGGATAATTTATCAATAAACATTGAGCAGCTATGGTAAGTGTTTATTCCCAAACTTCATAATTTATTTTCTCTCTCATTAGCACTACAGCATGGGTCCTGCTCTTGTCGATTTTCATCAGTTGACCTAAAAAAAAAGAACAGTACATTATTACATTAAAACATTAAAACTTTGAAAACATCAAAAAAAGGAAATGTCTACATCAGAATTTGTTTTAGCAAAATCAATTTGAATGTACGAAAGTTAAGTACATGATTCTCGTCTGTCATTTATTTAAATGGCCTGTGCAAAAAAAATCATTGGAGAAGGGGGGACAGTATGAGAAGGAATGCAAAGTTTTTGCTTGGTGGTGCATATAGCAATTCAGAATCAGCCGCCTGAACTTAAAACTGACCTACATTTTTTATGCACTTCAGGGATTAAATAGGTACTTTTAATCCCTCAGATTAGGGATTAGAAGTAAATTTAATTCCTCAGGGATTAAAAAAAACTAATCCGTGGAAATTTATAATTAAATGGCAATTCAAGCCAAACAGCCCTTGCTCTTGGCCAAGATTTCATTCTTAGCACTTTTTACTGTAGTTGATGAACCATTTGGCCTAGAAATAACGTAATTTTAACAAAGATCTTTTCCTAAAGTGCATAAAATAGTATATAAACCTCGGGACTAAAGTGTCGTTTAATCCCTTTCGCCGCGGGATTAGATGTGGCACTTTAGTCCCTAGGTTTATAATGTACTATTTGTTTACAATATGAAGTAGTGGTCTTAAAGCACCAAAAAGAACAGAATAGATAAAGTAAGTATAGGTACTTACCCAAACAAAAAATCTTGTGGCACTTCCACACAAGGCCCATGTGGGTTTTTCTTCACAAAGAACGTGACTTTTCCAAACAAAATTCACTCAAAAATTGATAACAGTCGTCCACCATCACATTGTGATCAGATTTTTAGTCCATATTGCGTGCAAAAAGTTCATGAAAGGTCCAAAAAAAGGTAAACAAACTTGAGTGACTGTCGGCATTTGACAGTTATTTTTGGGAAAGCATTGCGGGTTGCGTGCTATTCAAGCCTTAATTAACAATAAGCGATGTTGCCGTAACACTGAAAATAATGGCGATAGCGATCGTTATCTCATAACGATAGCCCACTGGAATTGCCCCCCTGTAACGTGTTGACGTACTCTTTGAAGTAACGCTTCCAAAAATCGTTATGTAAGCGTTGAATAAGTTTCCATCGTGACAACCTGTTAATGTTAATTTTTGAAATGTCGACCTCTGGTACTACCGAGTTTAAAGGCTCTAGAGTTAAAAAATGGCCCGGAGTAAGGGGAGCAAGATCGTTTGGATCTGTACGCACAATGGGTGCGAATTAAGCAAGCTCTCTATTTGGCATAATAGTGTTGAAAATTCATCGTATGTCAAGCGTTGATCGCCTACGACAGGTGATAAATGAGTTTTCACCATTTTTACCCCGGCCTCTGCTAGCCCATTAAAATGAAGTCCCGAGGGGGGACTGAAATGCCACCTCAAAGTAAGCTTTTGGCATGCTTGCTGCGCATACTCGTGAAATAAATTGTTACTGCCAACATAGCTTGTTGCGTTATCGCTGTAGCAGGCAACTACGTTACCCCTCCTTGCTACAAAGCGTCGAAAGGTTGCTACAAAGCTATCTGTAGAAAGCTCCTGAGTAAGTTCAAGATGGATCGCTTTAGTAGTTGTACATACAAACACACTTACATAGGACTTAAAAACCTTTGCACCACGCATTTTGTAAAGTGTAATATAAAAAGGACCACAAAAATCGAGTGCTACGTGGGAGAACGGTTTTAAATGTGAAATTCTGGGTGCAGATAGATCACCCATTAATGGTGGTGAATAAAACTTGGGGCGTACCTTGAAGCAACGAAAGCAGTCAGAAAGAGTTTTTTGAATAGCCTTTCTTGCGGATAAAATCCAGTACTGTTGTAAAAGTAAATTATGTAGTGTTTTTAACCCAGGATGGCAGTAAACATTATGTGTATATTGAATAATAAGGGATGTTAGCCTATGCGAATCAGGCAACAATAAGGGATGTTTTCCCGAAAATGATAAGTCATATGAATTTCTAAGACGTCCACCTACCCTAAGAAAGCAATTTTCATCAAGAAAAACAACAAGTTTTCTGAAAAGCTTGGGTAAAATTAAGTTATTTGTAATTTTTGAATTAATATCGGAAGAATATCTTGCTGAACGTAAAAAATAAGGCACATTAGAGATTTATGTAACTCGATAATAGTAGGAGGTCCGGTCATTATGTTTTTGGGAATTCGGCTGTTGTATGCAAAACGAAAACATAATGAAAGTATCCTTTGAATTTTAAATAAAGAACTGTGGTTTTTTAGTATGGTATCTAAGAAATGAGGCACAGTAATTTCCGTGGTAAGGGTGACTTTTCTTTCCTCCTGAATGACTTCTATGTCATCAGGTGGTTTCAAAAGGCTATTTTCATACCACTGATTTCTAGGTAAGGAAAGAAACGAAGGACCATTCCACCACATTTCGTGGTTGAGTAAGACAGAAGGGGACATACCCCTACATGCGCAATCTGCAGCATTAAGGGCGAAAGGTATGTAATTCCAGGAACGATAAGGAACCTTTTTTTGAATGTAGTTTACCCTGTTGGCTACAAATGTCTCCCAACGACAAGCAGGGGATGCAAGCCATGATAATACAACCTGGGAATCACACCAGGCAAAAATATCGTCGAAGGTAATCTGGTCTGCGTAAGTATCTTTTACGATCTGTATTAAATCCGAAAGAAGCTTGGCCTCGACAAGTTCAAGTCGCAGGATTGTTAAGAGTTTTAGGGGTGCTACCCTACTTTTGGCACATACAAGAAAAACATAAATTTTTTCCAGAGTCTCTACACGGAAATAAACTACGGCACCATAGCCTAAATTCGACCCATCGCAAAAGCCGTGTATCTCGCAACGTCGAAAGTTGTCTAGTAAGATTCTACGAGGAAGTGTAAGTTTTGAAAGTTCTGGTATCTCTGAAACAGTTTTAAGCCAGTTATCAACAATATTTTGTGGGGGTGGTTCATCCCAATTTATATTCGCTTTCCACAAGCATTGCATTAGATATTTGGCTGAAAGTAAAATGGGACTTAAGAATCCTAATGGATCGAAAATACGGCCGATATTTGACAGTATTGCACGTTTTGTACAAATTTTATCTTTTAACTGACATTGGTAAGAAAAGGTATCTGAAAAGGGCTGCCATTGAAGGCTCAGGACTTTAAGGAAATGTGGTTCATCCTTGTCAAATGACAAAGGCATTTGCCTGTCAGAATTTGGAACTGCCGCGAGAAGTTCTAGGGAATTTAAAGCCCATTTTCTTAATTGGAAGCCTCCTAGGCTAAGTAAATCGATTAGCTGCTTTTGTAGGGAAAGAGCCGCAGAAACAGAAGGACAGGTACCTAGTAAATCGTCAATGTAAATTTGATTGTTTATTAATTTGCTTGCCTCGGGAAAATTGGCTGCCTCGATTGTAGCGAGTTCTTGCAACGTTCTCATAGCCAGAAAAGGGCTACAGTTAAGGCCGAAAGTAACAGTGTTTAATGTCCATTTGGATAAGGGTTCGTTGAGAGAGAATCTCCAAAGAATTTTTTGAAAGTGTCTGTGTTCTGGCGATTTGTAATCTGTATACCACTTAAAAGTTTTAAAGCTTCATCTCCTAAATATGCAAAAAGGTATTGTAATTTTTGAACGTCGGATAAAGAGGGGTTTTCGTAAATAAGTTTTTTTATAGAAGTCGAAAAAGGAGGGCCAAAGTTTTTGGTCACCCTTGAAAATTAGTAAGTTTATTTCTGGAAGTTTTATAGATGAATCTACACTGGGTTGACTATTTTGCCCCGATGTACTTTGTATATTTATTGGAGGAAAAAGTAAGTTGTAAATAGAAACCGTTTCGTAATAGTAATTATCGATGTCCTTCCTTATTTTGTCTTGAGCTTTAAAGTCATCGTCGTCAGAAACCGCCATGATAACCTCATTATGGAGCTCCCCAAAATTTTCATAATAGTCCTTTAGGTCCGTATACCTAGCCTGAAATTGGCCCAAGACAGTTTTGTCTGTTTTAGCCTGCAAAGCGCAACGATAAACCTCCGTAATGCGTGACAAATAAACGCTTCTTTTAGCCTCCAGCCTTTTAATATCGGTAGTAGGCATGGTAATTGAAAACGGTAGGTAATTGTAAAATTGAAAGAAAATAAAAATTAAAATAATTTGAATTTAATTATTTTGTATAATGTATACCGCTCCCTGACTAGTAGAGCGCTTTGAATAGATCGCGACTGGTATGCAGGAGTTACGTCACAGCAACGGAAAACGCGATGTTTGGCTAACCTCGTCCTGCTGATGCCTAAGCGAACTGAGGAAACCGGGGGAAAGTAAAATTGAGAGACCGACAGCGTTGACCACGTGTCAGCCCCGTGCATCGATGGAACACGAATACTGGCTATTTGGCTATATATGTAAAGAAAATGGATCCCAGAATAAATGATTTTCGACAATTTGCAAATTTAAGGTCCGGCTCGAAGGACCAATTTGTTTACGCAACAATATTGGAAATTAGAAAATATGGACTGCGCTTAGAAAGTCGCGCAAACAAAAAGGAAAAGTGATAGAAATTTAATAAATCTTCGATATTTATGAATCCATAGGTATGTCGAAACACACAAAAATGTTATTTCCACTAACCTCGATTTTCTCAGCTGTGGACGAACGGGGATCCCCTCTAGGAACGACTCTCCATAACCATAATCAAAGCAGCAACGACGTGAAGTATAAAGTTCTTGGAATATCGCCACAAAACACGTAATTTTTGGAAGAAAAAGGAATTGCGGAAGTTTTTGTAACGTGCAGTTAAAACGCCATTTTTCGAATCGTCTTGAATCTTCTGCGTCGCGGTTGGCGCAGGCTCCTAGAAAATACACTCTTGTGTGTGTGCGCGAGCCGTAATTTGAATTTTAAATGTTTGAATGAAAATAAAGGAAAATCAAAATAAAATAAATATTATTTTTAATAAAATGAATAATGTTGCGTCAACAATGTACGTTTTCAACCAACTATTACTATTCTGCATGCTGACTTACTCAAAACGTACGTTTTTAACCAATTTTGACTAAAAGTGACAGATTTAAAAATTTCTTAGATATGCTATATACACTCACTTGCAGAAAAATTGCGTACAAGTGATATGTTATTCTGTGTGATTTTTGTCAATTTTAATTGAAGTCTCATTCATCTGACACCTGAATTTCTACGTACGCAATACATGAAATACAAATAATCAGTTACTGGAATTTCGAAAATTTATGCCGGATGACAAAATTATCTATTTATGTTTCTAAAGTCGAAAAACTTTTAGTTAAATAAGTGTACATTTTTAACCAAATTTTACTTTTCCGCACGCTGTGCGGCAAAGTAACTTTGCCGCACGGTGCACGTCACAAGGTTGCGAATTCTTAGGCAAATCGAATCTAGTCTAAATAAAGCGCCAAAGGCAAAATTTTTATAGTAAAAAGAAATCAAAAATGTTGATTTTTTCACGTATTTGTTTTTTGTAAAATATTAAAAAAACATGGGTTGGGTTAGCTGTCATGGGAGGCTTAGTTGGGGGATGGGCGAACTAGATTCAATTTTAGATTTGTTGTCAAAATCATGTCATGCACCGTAGGCAACAATTATGATTTGTACACGTTTCAAAATATCTTAACATTAAAATTATACTGAAATTTAGAAGTTTTTTGAAATTTATTTAAAAAGGGTCTTAGGTTAGCTGTCGACGGACGCTGGATTGGTATGAAATCTGGACTCAATTTTATATTATTGCAAAAATTTTGATACGAATGCGCCGCAGGCGAAAATTAAAAAGACATTGTAAAAATGCAATTTTTCAACGTTTTGTAAGTGAGGTTATAGCACCTCAAACAATTACTTTGTAAGACATTTATGACCAACGGGTCGTTAACGAACCAGCGCCTATGTTTGCAAAAAGTTTTTAGTATTTATAAAAAGCTACTTTTGACCAAATTTCTTTCTTTAACTTCTTTATCCTAAGGTACGCATTTCTATCAACCAACAAAATTTTCATTAAAAATCCTTTCAAAAATTTAATATAATAAAGTTTACCTATCTACATATGTGATAAGGATTTTTTCTTTGAATAAAATTATTATGACACTTTCTAAATGATAAAACCTTTTGCGCAAGTTCTCCCCAGCAAAAAAAATGACACGGCCTCCGGCCGCCCTGGGGGATCACCTGATCGCCCGGGACCTGAAGACGCCTCTTTTAGTGCATTAAAAAGTTTCTAAATTATTTTATTTCAGTGTAATAATGGGAGTTTAAATAAAACATTTTTGTCAACTCTAATGTCTACACTAATGTTGATATTCTTATATAACTAGCGCGGTATGAGCTTCATTAAAGTAACGAGTAGGAAATATTGCGAAGACGATGTCGTAGGCCAAGTCGCGTTAACCACAGGTGTTACCGCTAGAGTTGCCATATTTTTACTTTCAAAAAGCGGGAGTTTTGAAAATTTATGCCTAACTTAATTTTGATTTCCAGAAGCATCAATAGCACAACTTGCTTTTTACCGTTTTATACTTCGTGTTTTGCAGTTTTAACCCACAATAAAAAAACTGAGCCCCGACCAAACGCAAAGTGTTAAAAACATTTCCTCTTTACCGTTAAAAAAAAAGAAGATGTAAGATCTCATTAAAATTGCTTTCGCATTCACCGTTATTTAAGGTAAAAATTTGAAAACTGTTCAGAGCCGGACTCTAGTGAAAGTGAAATAGAATAGGTGTCAAATAAAAAAATAATATATTTAGAAAATAAATTAAAAAATTTTATATTATGGAAAGAAATTTGTTATTACTCTAAACAACAAACCAACAAAAAAACAAATAAATAATTCTACACCAATTAAAAGTATTTTTCGTTAAATTTATTTTTTTTCAAAAGAGTTTTACCTCCCTTTTTTAAATATTTGATAAATTCGGGATAACTAAAGATGTAATTATATTTGATCATGAGTTTTTGTTCCAGTGTTTCAATCCTTAGCTTATTCCTCTCTGTTCGCCAAGCCCTAACCATCAAACTAAAAACTCTCTCACTCATTGCACTTCAGTGGGGTAAAGGAAACGCAAATCGTGCAATTTTTGAAAAATTAGGGACCTTGAATTGTTTAAAGAATAAAACCCACTGCTCGTCAACAGCTTTCTCCTCTAAGTCTGAATCGGAAAAAAATTCTTTTTAAAATATGTATTCATCAAATAATAGGTCTTGATTAACAGGAATGTGGAATTGCGTGGATATATTCAAAAATTATTTCAACCCACAGCACACACCTTCGGTTTGTATATTACCATCTTTTTTTACATTATGTGACAAAGAGTGAGAGTATTATTAAATTTCCGAAAACGACTCAGAGATCAAAGAAAGTGTAAAAGACTACATTCGAAACTTATAATGCAAGAAGATGGTGTGTCTGGTTATTAAGAACAACATCACCAGTGGGATAATAGTAAAACCTATTGCAAAGTTGAAAATCGATTATATTTTATACTTTTAACTTGTCTCTAATATCTCTAGTCCGCGTCTGACGCATATCAGACTGATGTGGCGTAATCAGTGTAGCTTTCTCAATTTTAAAAAAATCGGATTATACAGTTATTTAGGTATTAAAATTCAAGAAAAAAAATTGATATTTTGTTTAACTTTTTTAACCAAAAATTTGGTTGGTTAATTAAGTAGTAAGTTTTTACCAATTTGTGCGACTAGATACCTGGGGTAGGTATATTATTTAAAGAAATAGTTGTATCCGAGCTAGTAACTTAAAAATAACATTATTATGATTGCAACAATATTTTTCCAAAATTGCAAATATTTTAATGAAGAAAAAACACTTTAAAAATAATAAAAATTTCGCATTAAAATCAATATAAAAAGCAAAGAAAAGCTGGAAAACGTATTAATACCTAATGTTTACGGTTCTCTCGAGAGAAATAAGTATAAACGCTACGAAAATAGAACGTCTTATAAAAATAAAATTTTTCATAATAATCTGACATGTTTTGATTAGAAAAAAGTAAAATGTGCTAAACAAAAGTCAAATTTTTTAAAAGATCGGTAACTTTTCGATGGAAGATTAAATAATAAATAATATTATTTCATGTTAAAATTACTAAGTCACACTTAAATTATACTCTCAGCTGCAAGCCTGCAATTAATAAGAGTAAACCCATCCTAAGTCTACTTACATTTTTGTACGTAAACAGTACGTCCCTAATAATCAGGTTTCTTTGGCAGGGACACATAAAAATCTATAAAATGTTGTAAATTTGTCTCACTATAAAATCTATTTAAAGACTTACAAAAAAATTGTTTTTACCAACTCATAGAAAATTGTAAATGTACATGGAAATCTGTCAAATTATAGGAATTTGTCTGATCATAAAATATCCCAAAATCTTATGAAAAACATTTTTTTATAAACTCTTAAAACATTATAAAAGAACAATGTTTTTTTGAGAGTTTGAGACAATTATGTGTTTGAAATTAACTTTATGTTTCGGACTTATATTATCTATATTTTATTAATACACGACGTTTCGATCAGTGCAATATACTGTGAGAAATCACTCAACCTTGAGGTTTAAGAAGTTGGCTCCGCCCAAGGAGGGGCTTCCAAATATTTGGGATTTTAACACTTGGTTTACTGAAAATACCCTGATTCTGCCCAATAAAGGCAGCTTCAAGGAATTTCCGTTTCTTCCAGTGCGACTCCTTGCACAAAACCTTTGCTTCTGTCCACTTCATTCGGTGTTGTTTTAACCATGCATGTTCGGCGATTCTTGATTTCGTTGTTTCACCTTTTTGGGTATTCGTCTGATGTTCTTTAAGCCTAACAGATAGTGGTCTTTTAGTTTCGCCTATGTATGATTCACCACACTCACAAGGAACTTGGTAAATGCATTCCTTATTTTGTTTGTTCCCCCGTTTTGTTTTACTAAGAACGCTTCGAATTGTATTACCAGATTTAAAAGCTGTTTTAGTATTAAAGTTTTTCGCTACTTTTCGAATTTTCTCTGATACTTCTTTAACGTATGAAATTGTAATGAATGCATTTGCCTGGTTTTGGTCTTGTAATCTCTGTCCTGTTTGCTGATATTTAGAAATAGTATCTGTTCTAAGTTTAAGGCTGTAACCATTCTGCTACAGATCCTCCTTAATGTTTCTTATTTCGATTTCCAAGTCATGAGAATTGCTACAAATTTAAACGGCTCTGTTATACAAAGTTTTGATTATGCCTCGTTTGGTTGTAGCAGAATAATTTGAACCTTGATTTAAATATTGCCTGTGTGAGTAGGTTTACGAGACTGTTGTTCTGATGTCGCTTTCTACTCGTGTGACAAGTACATCAGGAAAAGAAATTTGACAATTTTGCTTCAACTCCATTGTGAATTTAATGGTGGGTTTTATGTTATATAGCTGGTGAAGAAATTCTGAAAGTTGTTGGTCATTCCCGGTCCAGACAATAAAAGTATCATCAACATATCTCAGCCAGAGCTTAGGTTTATATGTTGCGGTATCAACCGCTTGTGATTCGAACCACTCCATGTAAATATTGTCCACTACTGGCGAAAGCGATGAACGCATTGGGAGACCGTCATCTTGACCGTCATCATTTGTAGAAAATTCCAACCACTTTGTTAATATTCTTAAATCTTTTGTTTTAGGACCCGAGGATAGACTTGTCAGTTTTGATGTCGAAAGTCTATACACCAATGTCCCGATAAAGGAATCGCTAGATATTATTAGAAAGAGACTGGTTGATGACGAATCCCTTTATGAACGTACCAGCCTACCTCTGGAGGGAGTGATGGAGTTGTTGGACTGCTGCCTACATAACTCTTATTTTCAAGTGAAAGATAGGTTTTATGCTCAGAATGACGGTCTTCCAATGGGTTCATCGCTTTCGCCAGTAGTGACCAATATTTACACGGAGTGGTTCGAATCACACGCGGTTGATACCGCAACATATAAACCTAAGCTCTGGCTGAGATATGTTAATGATACTTTTATTGTCTGGACCGGGAATGACCAACAACTTTCAGAATTTCTTCACCACCATAAGACCCTTCATTAAATTCACAATGGAGTTAGAGCAAAATTGTCAGATTCCTTTTCTTGATGTACTTGTCACACGAGTAGAAAGCGACATCAGAACAACAGTCTATCGTAAACCCACTCACGCAGGACAATATTTAAATCAAGGTTCAAATCATTCTGCTACAACCAAACGAGGCATAATCAAAACTTTGTATAATAGAGCCGTTCAAATTTGTAACAATTCTCGTGACTTCGAAATCGAAATAAGAAACATTAAGAAGGATCTGCAGCAGAATGGTTACAGCCTTAAACTTACAACAGATACTATTTCTAAATTTCAGCAAACAGGAAAGAGACTACAAGACCAAAACCAGGCAAATGCATTCCTTACAATTGGATACGTTAAAGGAGTAGCAGAGAAAATTCGAAGAGTAGCGAAAAACTTTAATATTAAAACCGCTTATAAATCTAGTAATACAATTCGAAGCCTTCTTAGTAAAACAAAACCGGAGAACAAACAAAATAAGGAATGCATTTACCAAGTTCCTTGTGAGTGTGGTGAATCATACATAGGCGAAACTAAAAGACCACCATCTGTTAGGCTTAAGGAACATCAGACGAATACCCAAAAAGGTGAAACAACGAAATCAAGAATCGCCGAACATGCATGGTCAAAACAACACCGAGTGAAGTGGACAGAAGCAATGGTTTTGCACAAGGAGTCGCACTGGAAGAAACGAAAATTCCTTGAAGCTGCCTTTATTGGGCAGAATCAGGGTATTTTCACTAAACCAAGTGTTGAAATCCCAAATATTTGGAAGCCGCTCCTTGGGCGGAGCCAACTTCTTAAACTTTAAGGTTGAGTGATTTCTCACAGTATATAAGTACGTAGCCTTAGGAGTTGATTGTAGTTTTCACCTGAAGACGATCAGAGATTTTGCTGATCGAAACGTCGTGTATAAATAAAATATAGACAATGTAAGTCCGAAACATAAAGTTAATTTCAAACAATGTTTTTGCTATAAAATGTCTCAGATAAGTCATAAAAACAACAATTTATGTAATCTCATAATACATTATAAAAGAAAAAGTGTGTAATTGTAGAAACTCATAAAAGTGGATGTGTCGGTTTGATTATAAAATTCCTTAAAAAATGGTGCTTTTATAAAAACATAAAATATGTTAAAAAAAACATCTGCACTGCAAATTTTATAAATATTTATAAGTCTGTCTGATTATAGGTTCAGATAAAAAACACACATATGAAACCACATAAATTCCTACCAAAATCAAAGACATATCTCAAAAATTATTACAAACTTATATGATCCTAAAATTTTTCCTCACAAAAGCTTCTAAACCTTATAAAAACGGATAAAAATCAGGTGTGTTTTTTATGAGGTTTAATGCGGTTTTTTGGCAGGGCACGACAGACATGGGATTAATTTAGACTTAGAATTAGTTAAGCTTTAGTAAATTCGAGGCCAAGAGACGAAAAAGAATTGTGAGAAATTTCATGTCAATTTCAAAAAAAAATTATCGATTCATTCTGTGATTATTTTCGAAACCGGTGTTTGGTGTTGAAAAAAAATTAATTAACAAACACACCAGAAAAGTCCATTGCAGTTTTTAAGAAGTCATGACTCTACTGCTCGATCGTGATCAAGCTATATCTGAAACAATGCAAAAAAAAGTATTTTACAATTTGTATTTTTGATCAAAAATGAGTTTCACAAAATACAGTACTTACTTACTTACATAAAAGGCCTACTAGATTTTCAAATTCTCGGTTAAATGAACCCCTTCAATTTCTTATGTAGCATTGGCACCCGTTAATTTTTTTTAAATTTTAATGTTTTATAGGAGAGGGTCAGACAATTTTTGGAGTACACGGTGAGCCACAAAAAATACGGCTAAAGTTCAAAAATTGTCTATTTTGTGCGTCACTCTATCCTTGTTTTTATGAAAACTATATAATGGAGAAGAGTGAATTTCAAGTATGTTATTTGGTAAAGCACGACTTACATTTTTTGTATTTATACTTTAGCCTGTATTTAGCCAGGAGAAACAAATTGTTCAAAAATGGTCAAAAATAAGCAATAAAGCAATAAATATTATTTGATGATGTTAAGTGTTAAATAATCACCTACCGGCTGCAACTTTTGCACAAAAATAAATCTGGTCGGTTGTAAAAAATAACCGAGCAGGTCCCGTTAAGCCTACGTAAGTAACGTGTTTCGGGCGGTTATTTTTGGATACGGGAGAAACATAACCGATTTTTCCTACGGTATCACCAATTTTGATTGTCTGTTTACGCTCTATTAACTTAAATATACGCCCTACCCAGACCAAACTTGTGAGCAATATTTAGAATCTAGCCAGCTATAGAACTAACAAAACAAAAGACATTGGTCTAGCTCCGGCCTTTTACACATGCGCGAAAATTTATCAATCCGAGAGGTTTCTATCAGTTTCGGCCGGCTTTGCGGCCTACGTCATACTTCTTCAATGGTGGTTTCATTTGTGCTGCGCATATTTTGGACTGTTAAAACTTGTACAAAAGTAGAGTAGAGGACATTAGATAACGAAAGGGGAGCAATACTATCGAATGTATCGAGTGGACTGTACCTCCAATTATTGTAATGCATAGTGCAAGAAGTAGTTTTTTGTCTTCTTTCAAAGAAATACTGTCTTTAAACCAAGAAGTCCTGGGGGGTTGCACCGGGCACCCATTAATTCCTCCTTACTTCTCTTATGTTACCTCAAACTTATATCCATGTCACAATTTTTAATATTCATTCGATGTCGACATTCCTTTTAATTAACAAAGGCTATCTGTATTTTACTGGAAGTACTCCTAAATGAGTTTATCGTTTTATATCAGTGAATATACACTAAAGAAGCTACAATTTGCAATGAACAGCATCCAAGTGTCATAAATAATCACGTCTGATCGATGATGTCATAAAGGATATCCATGAAAAATTACGTCAAAAAAACAGGATTTTCACTGGATGTTTTATGGATTATACATGATATATCCCTGTGCTTGTCATGTATATTCATTGTATATATATATATATATATATGAAATAGTGAATTCTTTTTATCAAACAAGAACGACAGGCTTTATTCGTGGCATGTACAGACAGCGTTACTAAGACAAACGAGATAATAGGGATATTTTGGAACGCTTATTTGACACTTCGTAGTGGTTGTCGTCTGCGCAATAGCTAAACGTCATTCCGTTGTGGTAATTAACCACTACCACTGTCGTAAGCTACGAATGCAGTTCATTGGGTTTGTGATTATTTTTGTGGTTAATTTTAGAGTACGTTGGCGCAATTTATTTTAAAAATTAAATATTACCAGGTTCCAACATATAAAACAATCATTTTGTAAAATTAGACCAAATTTTTGATTTTTTACAAGTCACAGTTTTTAATGTCTCCCAAAAACTCTGGTAAAACCGATGCGTGGTGGTGGTTGTTAAATACTACCACAGCGGCTGTCAAAGCTGTCAAAATTTAAGGCGTTGCAAAATTTCCCTAATAGAGAGAAAAAGGGAGGTAAATAGGAGAGAAAATACTTTGCTTACAACTTCGTGCATACTGAAAGAATTGAAAGGGCGTATATATATTCTGATAGATATATGGGTAAAACAATAGCTATTAAAAATTGTATGCAGTAATATAATTTTTACTTAAAACAATAAAAATATGTTCTTGTCATAGCGTCTCTTTATTGCCTTGGCCTGTCCAACACAACGTAACGAAGAGAAATACCTACTACTTAAAAAGGAATTTTAAAATAAAAGGACATTAATCCTGCTTTAGAAAATGTATTTTACGTCAAAGAATTTAAAAAGTGAAAAACGTGGTCAACATTTATAAAACAGCTACAGAGCTAATTAGTTTTTTTTAAATAAATAAAAAAGTATGTTGGAAAAAAAGACAAGTCATAAACGCCAAAAATTAAAAAAAATATATTACTTAGGCGAAACAGGGCAGGAAAATATAGAAAAAAAAAAATTTGGACACAAGGACCGCAGCACACACAAACTCAATGCTATATTAGTTATTTTCGAAACTAGTGTAAAAAGTGATATTTTCTCACACACGACGGGATAATTGGGCAAACCGTTAAGGACCGAAAAGACGCTAGGTACAAATTAAAGAAACTCAATACCCATACAGAAAAAGTACATTCATTGGATGTGATGTGAATAACCAGTAGTAGTCCATTAGATGGGATATATAATCACACTTGAATATCCATTGCATCTCTATCAGTGCATATTCACTGTATATTTTTTGCGGCCATTTTCATTAGAATGTTTATATTATATAAACAGTGAACATCCCATGGTTGTCTATGAATATATTTTGAATATCCACTGGACATCCCCAATATATGTCCATGACTTTATGGCTAATAACACAAAAAATTTCAAGAGCAACAGGTCTCTTGAGGTCTTCATAGGCATGTCTGTTTGAGAGCTATTAATAAAAAACTTTTGGTTTTGGAACTACTTCTTGCACTATGCATTACAATAATTGGAGGTACAGTCCACTCGATACGTATTGCTCCCCTTTCGTTATCCAATGTCCTCTACTCTACTTTTGTATAACATTGAAGAAGTATGACGTAGGCCGCAAAGCCGACCGAAACTGATAGAAACCTCTCGGATTAATAAATTTTCGCGCATGTGTAAAAGGCCGGAGCTAGACCAATATCTTTTGTTTTGTTAGTTCTATGGCTGGCTAGGTTATAAATATTGCTCACAAGTTTGGTCTGGGTAGGGCGTATATTTAAGTTAATAGAGCGTAAACAGACAATCAAAATTGGTGATACCGTAGGCAAAATCGGTTATGTTTCTCCCGTATCCAAAAATAAGCGCCCGAAACACGTTACTTACGTAGGCTTAACGGGACCTGCTCGGTTATTATTACAACCGACCAGATTTATTTTTGTGCAAAAGTTGCAGCCGGTAGGTGATTATTCTATTAACATTGGCAGTTTTTATGTGGGTAAAAGAATTCGAATACGATAATTTGTGTTTGTGATTTAAAAACTCTTTTTAGCATCTTAATTACGGTAATACGGTAAACACATAAGGTAACGATAAATTAGTAATCTATTAATTCTCTAAAAGGTTTTTACCGGAGGTGAGCAACTCACTTTGGCAGTTGTTAGAGAAATATTGACAATTTTTTTGCATATATGCAGTGATACTTGGCAACCACTGACAAGAAATAATTTTATCACCGTTAAATCTTGCATTAAAAACTTATTTCCATGCTGTGAAAATACTTGAGCCGACGACTTTGCATTGTTCCACTGTCCAATGGAAAAATAAACGCAAGAAAAACTGAAAATTAATAGAGGCCATATTCATAGTCCTTTCTTCACGAAAAAAGGGGTCGTTTATGTGTTTTTGATCCGAGACGGTATTCATAGACGCGCAAGATCACCTTGAGGAAGCCTTAAGGCCTCCGTCTTCCAAGGAATACGAAATCGAAGGACACCTCGAAGCAGTCTTTTGCAAGGAAACCTCAAGGTTCCCTTCAATGCAAAAATATGAATATAGTCCTTGCCCAGGGCGAAACATCGTTTATTTATTTCTCTTTTCGCTTTGGTCTTCTTCGTTTTTCCACCTAAGATCTGTTGATCTTTCCCATTTAGATTTTTTCGGGGCTTTTTAAACTTCTTTTCCTTCTTTCTTTTTTGTTTTAATTGCCTTAGGAGCATATTCCTATTTGAAATAATAACACGCCAGAGCGAACCCGTATCAGGTGGCTTATAATAAGTGCAAATACGGAACGATGCCTATTTGTGAGTGATTTCAAAGTTGAAAATCAAGTGTACGATGGTGTTAAATGATGTTTCTAGAGGGTAACTAGTGAAAACACTGATGAGCCCGCGCTGGCTGCCCAGCGTGGAACATCGTTTAATATTATATTCTTTTCGGCTGAAGTAACTGATTCGGAGGTTTTTAAACTTCTTTTTCTTCTTTCTCTTTTGTTTTAATTGCCTTAGAAATACATTCCTATTGGACATATTAACACGCTAGGACGAACCCGTATCAGGGGGGCTATTCCAGTGGCTCATACCGATATCGTTACGTAGCGAATTCGTTATCGCGGCAACACCGCGGTTTGTTTTTTTGTTTCACAATGGCCGCGGCCGTGTCAATTCAACTTTGACAACTAAACTCGCACAAAAATATAAGTTTTGATTTGATTGAGAAAAATTAACATGATTTCTTCTGCGATGGTTGCAAACATCGGGAAACAAAATACTTTTTATAATTCCTGCTGCCTAGTTTCTCCTGTGATCTTGTGTTCTCCAACCACCCGAATGGAAGACGAAAATAAGTTCACACCATATTTGGAGCCCACAAAGAACGGCACAGTAAGTAAAACTAGCTTTTGTTATGGGGAAATATTTGTTTTACTTATCCCAAACTTGTACATCACTGCTATTTTAAGCTGGGTTTATATTTTATACTCTTCTGTAAAGGGAATCGCAAGCCCTTATGATAGAATATAGATAAGCATGGCCCAACTAGTTGAGTTTATCACCCACTTAAATTAAAGTCAGGCTTGGCAAGAATGTGATACATTGAGATAGTTTATTTAAAATGAAAACTACTGACTTAGATTCTTGCCGTTCACCAAAGAAAAAATAACTACTTAAAGCTGTGATCAGATTTTGGATAAGTACTATTTTGATAAAACTTAAAGTGTATACTTCTTTTTAGGTATAACATGCTAGGGTATGTGAATGGAGCTACATGTGAGAATCATTCTAGTAGGATAGTACCACACAAGACCACAACTCGGGCCATAAATTAACTATGGATAGATTCAAGTAAGACACAGACCAACCTTCCAAGACACTAAATGAAACTAGACAAAGATTCGATGTTCAATAGACATAGTGAAACTAACTTTCAGAAGAAACTGATGCAATATACGTGTATGCTAAATGTTATTTGTTCTCCCATTAAAAAATAATAAGATAACTTTTAATGAATTAAAGAGTTGTGTAAAATATAGTACAGAAATAAAATTTTATTATTTAATTCTGTTAGGCCACATTTGTTTAAATCAAAAAATTTAAATGTCACTTAAGTGATAGAACATTGGACCTATTGTAACTACGATTTTAGAACTTTTTCAAAAAAATTCGCAGATTTTTTGGGGGAGTCATCGAAAAAGTGTGGGCCACTATATATTATTTTAAGTTGCAAACTTTTTAAAATAAGGCAGAGTTTTTTTTCAAGAGCCTTTAGATTGGTTTGGTGGGGTAAGTTAAGTACAGTATTAAGTTATTTCAAGCTCTGATTGCTATAAAAAAGAATTGATGAAGATGTTTTAAAAAATTGGACTAATGTGATTTAATATTTACCTAAATGATATTTCTTCATTATTTTACATCCATTTTTAAATTACCTAAATGACATTTATTCCCACACACACGTAGCATAGCTTGATATTTATATAGCAGTTGGCTAATTAAGCAAATTATTTTAATTTTTAATATTTGAGTAATATAATTTAAAAAACCTACTTAGTACCTACTTCAAATAAAGGGCCTTAAATGTATGCTGCATTTTTAAATTAACTCTAAAGTTTTACTGACTGACATGGCAAGTTTTTTACAATGCATTTAGATAAAGTTATTTTTTTGGCTAGATTAATACTTTATACTAGTTTTTAATTTAATATTACCAATTTATTATATTACAAAGAAAAAATTGATTTGAGTTGATTTTGTCACTCTTAACATTGCTATTAAAAAATAATAAAATTTGGGATAAAAAAACTGATTTATTTTACTTATTGGTTTAAATGTTACTTAGAATTACAAATTGTTTTCTAATATTTCAATAATTGGTGGATTGCATCTTTTCTTTCATCAGCTTGGGCACTGCTAACCTGAAACAAAAAATAAGATGTATTTCAAAATGTAAGCCAGTGAAATGGCTACTTAAGATTGAAAGCTTTCAGGTTTGGTTTATAAAATCAATCAATTACACCAATAGTAACTTTTAATCACCTCACTCTTTGAACAAGAGTATAATTCGACTTATTAGACTTACATCGACTATATCTCACCAATTTTTTGGCCACCAGTTTTATTGCTGTCTGCCAATTTAGATTCTTTTAGAAAAGGACGGACCAAGTTTTACATTACATTCTACTTTGAAAATTTTATTATTGACTATCTTTTGTTTACCCCACATCTTAATATTTAAGGTAAAGTAGAAACTTAAGTGATGGTCAATGCTTGTGTGAATTTGGTCCAACGCACTTTGATTTAGAAACTAAGCGAGAGGATAAAACAACTTTCTGGCTAAGGTCGTAAAAAAACTTCCCTGTTAAAAAAACGATATGAATTTGGCCCTTGTATATATTATTTAGAAAAAGTAATGTAAACTGTCGATTAAAAAAACTATCAAGATAGTGAATAATAATTAAAAACCTTGGAAAAACAAAGGGAACAAGTTCAGAAAATCTAACAAGTTGGGATCCAAGTGGAAAAAGACTTAAGTTTTTCTTGTAAATTAACGAAATAAGTGTGGCTTATCCCCTAGTTACCCCAAGATCTTTAATTATTATTTAATGTTTTTTTTTTTAAATATCCTGTGGACATAAAAAGTTACCTTAAAACTTTATTCCTCCTTGAATTTTACTAATGAAATTTGAAATATTTAGGTTTTGGTGGCTAAGAAAAATAGTAGAAAACAAAAACTTAAATTACAGCAATAAAGAAGTGGAAATTTATGTGTGGTTGAAACGAAAGTAGCCAATTTTTTTAATTTTACTGATGAATTTTTGGATTTTAAAATGGTTTCTTTTTAATGTGAAGGTAGCTTATCATATGTGTTTTGTCCTGCTAAAATGTTTAGTTGCGTAGGTGGGGTGGGGTGCTGCCTGCTTAAATGTATTCATCATACATCTTAATAATTACGAGAAATCATTGATCTGAAATTAAATGTAAAGTAATTTATTATAGGTGTGATGTATGCAAATCTATAGTCTAAGCAGCTAACCAGTTAGTTCACTTGAATTAATACTTCAGACAATAGCAATACCATGTGCTATTTTTTTTTTGTTTTTTCCCAATAGTTTTCCAATTTTGTGCCAAATTTAAAGTTAATCTTCTCATCTAGGCCTGAATCAAAATGAATGAATGACCTTTCAATACGAGGAAAAAAGTGAGCTAACTTTTTCATGTAAAAAGTTTAGATTTTATAACATATTTTAGGTACTGTATTATCAATTTTACTTATTCTTTTTATTAGTGACATCCATAAAATCTGCATAAAATATGTAACGTGAATTAAATAATCCAATTTTTTAAACGTTATCTAACAAAAATGCATAAGATTTGTTATATAGGTGTATATGGTTACCCAGTGGCGTCACAAAGGAAGGGGGAGTCGAGGTAAAAACCCTCTGATACCGGTTAAAAAAACGAAATTATCTGAAATTATCCCAATAAAATGATTTCTGAGTAAAATTACAATTTATTATTATTAAATTTTTTAAACTTTACCAATTTTGTGTGATGATGGGTTAAATAATTTACTGATAAGAACTAGTAAACTTTGTAAAACAGTAGATAAAAACTAAAAGAGTTTTTAAGACAGGAATTTGATCAACAGTAGAGAGTTTGAAAAGTTAAAAGTTTTATGCATTTTGATTTTGACAAAGGTGAGAAACTTGGTCTTAAAATTATGTAGAAACGCAAAGGTTAAATATTTAAAAATGACTATTTATTACTGACATAATTGCGAAACTTAAAATGATGTTTCGTCAAAAACCACAATACTCTACTTTTACATAAAAATATTATATTTACACAAATTTTTTTGTGTACTAGATTTAAGTAAACATTTTTAAAACTCAGAATCTAAAACCGAGAGGCAAACACCTCCAATAGGTGTACGAAAACTCGATAATACCTGACAATACTTGACTGTATGGGACAAAATCTTAGGATAGTTTGCATTACTTGACAATAGGTGTTCCTACAAATTTAAAATCGGGTGTTGGAATTGACAACTTACCAAAACTGATTTCTATGGATAATTTATCAATATACATTGAGCAGCTACGGGAAGTGTTTATTCCCAAACTTCATAATTTATTTTCTCTCTTATTAGCACTACAGCATGGGTCCTGCTCTTGGAGATTTTCATCAGTTGAACTAAAAAAAGAACAGTAAATTACATTACATTAAAACATTAAAACTTTGAAAACCTTAAAAAAAGGAAATGTGTACATCAAAATTTGTTTTAGCAAAATCAATTTGAATATATGAAAGTTAGGTACATGACTCTTATCTGTCTGTCAGAGGGAGGGAGTTCAAAAGATCTACTATCCTGTGCAAATAAAATAATTGAAGAAGGGGGGACAGTATGAGAAGGGATGCAAAATTTTTACTTGATCGTGCATAGCAGTTCAGAATCAGCCGCCTCTCTTCAACTAGGTACTCAAGGCGGTCTGTTGTAAGTACTATTATTTATACAAGGCATAATATTTAGTAATTTGGCTATAACCTCAAAAAATACAAACATAAACTGTCCAAATAAATAATATTTGATTTTTTCTCGATATATAGGTAGATATTAGTTGATGTCAGATTTTTTTAAATAAAAAGTCAGTGTATGGATGGATATGGATCAAACAAATCCTGCATTCTTGAATTTCCAACTTTTTTTTCTTATAATGTATGAATATTTTGTAAAATTATTTTTCGGTTTTCTGGCCACTGGCTCACGTCTTTTCAAAATGTATAAACTGAACTTAAAACGGACCTACTATATCTTTTTGTTTACATTATGTAAGTAGTGTTCTTTAAGCACTAAAAAGAACAGAATAGAATATAAGATAAAGTAAATATAAGTACTTACCCAAACAAAAAATCTGGAGGCACTTCCACACAAGGCCCATGTGGATTTTTCTTCACAGAGAACGTGGCTTTTCCAAACAAAATTCAATAACGGTTGACCACCATCACATTGTGATCAAATTTTTAGTCCATATTGCGTGCAAAAAGCTCATGAAAATTATTATTTTCCCGAAATTTCGCCGCAACAAAAATCTAAACAAACTTGACTGACTGTCGGCATTTGACAGTTGTTTTGGGAAAGTATTGCTGGTTGCGTGCCATTTAAGCCTTCTTTTTAATTAATAATAAGCGATGTTGCCGTAACAGTGAAAATAATGGCGATAGCGATCGTTATCTCATAACGATAGCCCACTGGAATTGCCCCCCAGGTGACTTATAATAAGTACAAGTGCGGAACGATGCCTATTTGTGAGTGATTTAAAGTTGGAAATAAAAGTGTACGAAGGTGTTAGATGATAATAGGTGACTAGTGAAACCACTAATGAGCCCACGCTGGTTGCCCAGGGCAAAACATCGTGTAATTATTTCTCTTTTTGCTTTGGGTTTTTGGGTGTTCCTTGTGGAATACTCATCCAATTTTGAATTTTCGTTTTACTACCCAAGATCTTTTGATCTTTTCTTTTTAGATTCTTTTCGGTTGAAGTAACTGATTCGGAGGTTTTTTAACTTCTTTTTCGTCTTTCTCTTTTATTTTAATTGTCTTAGGAGCATATTCATATCAGAAATATTAACACGCGAGGACGAACCCGTAACAGGTTACGTATAATAAGTACAAGCACGAAACGATGGCTATTTGTGAGTTACTCAAAGTTGGAAATCAAAGTGTACAATGGTGTAAAATAATAACGGGTGACTAGTAAAACCACCGATGAACCCACGCTGGTTGCCCAGGGTCCAAAAATCTTTTAATTATTTCTTTTTTTGCTTTGGTCTTTTGGGGTTCCTTGTGGTATACTCATCCAATTTTGAATTTTCATTTTTCCACCCAAGATCTTTTCATCTTTTCTTTTTAGATTCTTTTCGGTTGAAGTAATTGATTCGAAGCTTTTTTAACTTCTTTTTCTTTTTCTCTTTTATTTCAATTGCCTTAAGAGCATATTGCTATTGGAAATATTAACACGACACACACAAGGATGAACCGGCATCAGGATGACTAGTGAAACCACTGGTGAGCCCACGCTGGTTGTAAAGGGCAAACATCGTTTAATTATTTCTCGTTTCGCTCTCATCTTTTGGGTGTTCCCTGTGGGATACTCATCCAATTTTTAATTTTCGTTTTTCCACCCAAGATATTTTGATCGTTATATTTTACATATTATTAATTACTATTATTTATTACTATTTCGGGGAAGGGAATGCTCCCTGGAATCAGAAACGCACTTGATTGGTCGAAATATCATTTTTCTGTCACTATTATGTGTGTTTTGGCAATAATGACTTTGTTGGGGAGCGGTTTTGTCGTCAGTTTGTTCTCCTTGTATAAGGAAGAAGAACAAAATCGCTTAAAACTAATGCCATTACTGCCAAAACTGACAGCAATGTGAGAAAAGAATGAGCACTCCCTTCCCCGAAACTAAAGAATATAGGTCCTGCTGTGTCTCTACCTCACTGTTTATTTTGTCACAGCTTGACATATTTTACTACCGAAAAACAATTTAAAACTGTCTGAGGAAGTCATCAAAAAAGAAAACAAAACGTCGGTCCATTTCATAAAATCGGTTTTACATGCAAATATGATAAAAACTAGAAAGAGAGGGTAATATGGGTTGCCCATCTCTGGTAAAACAACAACGCCCATTCTTTATGAATTCGTTGGCGTGAGATTTGTCAAACTTTAGAATTTTAGACGGGACCATGGTTATACAATGTTTATACAAACAACTTCGGTACTCTGTGGTTTACACACTGTAGCCATTTAATAACTTTGATTATACAGAGCGCTTCAGGCTACTGCGAACATAGGCCGTAAGAACTCCAATTTGCCGGTGTACGTACACGCAGAGACACCGCACACCTTGCGATCACCGTTCGCGGCTTGCATTTTGTACGCCTCTAACCACGGTACAATGAGAATTGTAGTCAATGAAACCAGAAGTGGGTCAATAAATAGGCAAATTTTGATAACGTAATTTTCTTGTTTTTTGTCAATGATAAATTAGAGCGTTTTATTTTCAACTGCTCAGATTTATTACTAATAACGTGTTACATTGAAAATAATAAGGAGAAACAAAATAAAAGCAAGTTCTCAAAATAAAATAATAAATTCTAAAAACCAAAAAGATTCTCCCAGTCAAAAAAAAATTAGAGCAAATGTTCGAAACGTCCTCCTTGCTCGGGTAGAGAATATTCGAGCCTATTATAAAAAACCCCTTCTAACGTTTCCAACCATGTTAGGGATGATAGTTTGAAAAGCTTCTTCAATTTTAATCCGAAGTTCTTCCAAATTAATAGCCTTTTCATGCCCGTAAACTTTATTTTTGATATAACTGCACAGATAGAAGTCATTAGGAGCAAGATCGGGTGATCGAGCTGGTCATAAAATAGTTCCCCGTGTCTTATAACCCGATTAGGAAATACATTATCAAGATATTCCCTAACAAAACCAACATTGTGAGCGGGACAACCATCTTGCTGAAACCATGTTTCATCAAATCTCACACCTAACAACTGCCTAGCAGTTGGAATAATATGCAGCTGCAGTAGATCCAAGTATCTAGGACCATTCAAATTACTGTCGATAAAAAATGGCCCAATTACGTGTTTCCCTACAATACCCTCCCAAACATTTAGTTTTTGAGGATACTGAGTTCTTACGTCAAAATACAAATGCAAATTTTCCCTCGATCAATATCGAACGTGTGCTGGTTTTGACGATTCAATAATGGAAAAGTGCTTCCATCTGTGAAAAGAATAGATGTCAGAAAGTTTTTATCACGATTAGCCCTTTCCATCATTGTTTCGCAAAGTTCCAGATGAAGATAGTTGTCCTCCGAAAATTTGATGCGTTTTTGATGTTTTGTAAGAATGATAACCATTCTTTTTGAGAACACGTAAGACAGTGACTGAAGACGTATCAACTGGCGTATCAAACTTCGGGCACCGCGCTGATGTTCAGAATCCTTTCTTAAAAATTTCCCACCTCCACCCTCCTTCGGTAGTGCAATGAAGGAGCCATGGCTGCCCGTGAGTGCAATGGACAGCACCTTCCAGTAAAAACGGCCTGCCAACAGTTCCGGCTTACTCAGTTCGGCGTTCCCTGCTGGCAGCAAAACTCTTCCTCCAAAGCTTCTTCGGATGAGGGACCCGCTGGTCTGGTCCCTGAGGCTTGGCTGCGCCCATTTTTGTTACGTCGGTCGCACTGTCATTGGCCGAACAGCTAAATCCAAATCTGACCAATAGGGGCGACCGGATAACCTGGATTCTACACAACCAAACTTTTCAAAATTCTGCACAAACCTATGAATCGTTTGTAGTTTGTTCAGGGCGATTCACAAAATTCTCCAAAAAAAGTTCTTGAAAAGTCTCAATGGTCTGCCTTGATAGTACTATTTGACTATCTGCACTTTTTCGGCAACTTCGTAGACATCCATTTTTAGTTTTAAAAATGTATTATTTCACTTAAGAACTTACCAATCTGTTTCTCGAGCAAGGCAGAAATAAAACAAAATAATAAAAACAAAGCAGCGTGCTTCGACCCCACCTCGGTCGTACGGCACGGAGAGTAAATTGGACTTGATTCCGCCTATGTTCGCAGTAGCCTGAAGCTCATTGATATAACCGCTTAAAGATAGGCGTCCTAATACTAATAAACGACGCACCATTTTTTCTTGCCCTTACACTGATGGGAAGATTTCTGTGTTACTTTGTTACGAAGAAAGAAATTTTTGAATAAGACTGAAAAAATATTTTTTGACTGAAAAAAAAACAAATATTTTGTTTCCTAAACTTATTAAACCTTTGCTTTTTTGGGAGATATAAGTGAAAAATTGCGCCAAATTAATAAAATATTCTTTTTTTCTTCTGTGATAAATAAATATTCGTTTCGCCAATACCCTCATTCAAGAGTGATAGAAAATCGATTAGTTTTCTGTCAATATCGCGGAGAAAGTCGCGACAATAGAACTAAAACGTCTCTCGGCTTTTTAGTTGAGCAGGTGTTGACTCAACTCTCTTCACATAAACCGATCATCTGCAGTTAACTATTTTTCGATATAATATCATTTAGCTTGCCATAGCGGTCATATTGACAGGAAACTGTCAGGAAATCCATGTCCAAATGCCTTTCTTTGTGAAAATAAATCTTTTTATTAGTGCTTTTAGGCTGTGGTGATCAACTATCGATAAATAAGTCACCATCGTTTCCGACCCTCACACACAGCATATTCTAGGACCGAGGGCAGGAAAAAATGTTATTTCGTTTTTAGCAGTTATACAGGGTGGATTCTTTAAATGGAACGGTGCTTCTAGCAGCTTTAAGAAAGAGGTTTTAAAAGAAGCTCAAAGCGAATCATTAATGATTTTTTACGGACTTCCCAACTGGAGGCCCAGGGCCCACCAACTACTTTTTTTTAAATAAGAAGGTACCACTTATCGCACCCCTTTGGAAGCTTGTTAAAAAAGAAATTTAAAGCGCTAGTTTTTTTTTTAAATCTGTCAACCAATGGGTCAAAAATATAAAAAAACTTATTTTTTTTGTCAATTGTTTTAGCTTCAAAATAAACTACATATTTCTCTATAATAGAATAAAAAAAATAACACAAAAGGACATTACTGACGGCCCATTTAGGGGCCCTCACTAAAAGCCCAGGGCCTACCAACATTTTTTTCATGAGGATGTACCACCTTTTTGAAAAGCTTGTTAAAAAAGAAATTCGATTAAATATTTTTTTGACATCTGTCAACTCATGCGTTAAAAATTTTTAAGAACCTATTTCTTTGTCAATTGTTTTGGATCCAAAACAAACTATATATTTATTTATTTAGTAAGTGGAATAAAGAAACTACCACACAAGGATATTATGGGCGCTCCATTTGGGGGCACAGACTAATTATACTTTTCTAAGCGTACTAGATATTAGTTACGCTCAACCGCCATTAACGCAAAAAAAATAGAGTTTCTTAAAACTTTTAACACATGGGTTTACCGATGTCAAAAATTTAATTGAATTTCTTTTTCAAGAAGCTTTCCAAAACGGTGCTACAAGTGGTACCTCCTCATAAAAAAAATGTTGGTAGGCCCTGGGTCTTGAGTGGCGGCCCCAAATGAGCTGTTGCCAATATTGTCCTTGTGGTGTGGTATTTTCTTTATTCCGCTTAGTAAATAGAGAAATATGTAGTTAATTTTGAAGATAAAACAATTGACAAACAAATATGTTGGTTTAAATGTTTGACACATTGGTTGACAGATATAAAATAAACTAGTGCGTTAGGTTTCTTTTTTAACAAACTTTCCAAAAAGGTGCCATAGTTGATACCTTCTCATTAAAAAAAATAGTTGGTAGGCCCTGGGCCTCCATTTGGGGGCCCCAATTTTTTTTTTATAATGAGCAGAAAGTCCGTAAAAAATCATTAAAGATTCGAGTTTAGCTTTTTTTAAAACCTCTTCCCTAAAGCCTCCAGAAGCACCGTTCAAATACAATACCAAATTTAGCGATAGATTACAGGGCAACCAATTGTGTCACATGGGGCAGGATAGTCTCGCACGGAGAGAAGTGTCCAGCAAAGTTAAAAGATTCTACATTTTTGTCATGTTTTCAACAAGGACCGTTTTTATTACTTTTTTTTCATTTTTTGAACTATATTTACGAAAAATTTTGTGGCTAAAAAGGTATTTCTCCTGTGATTCTTCACATTTTGGAGAGCTTTAGAAGCTCATAGCAAAAATCTTATAAAGTGTTTTTTTTTGTCCTTGACGGCTTGCCGAAACTCCGTTTCACGTCGTTCATGCAGCTACCGTCGCGTGCGTACCACCTTCCGCACTTGTTAGGTAAATTACTATTCTAGATTCACGCTTCTTTAAACTGGATTGCCTCTCTGGAAACAGTTCATACAATTTCAGTATGCATGGACGGAACGTAAATAAAAGGTCACTGAAAACAGGAATTAAAATTAAACTTTTATTTCCTAATGAGCGAAAAACTAATTTAAGCACACAGTGACTATATTATTTTTGTAAACATGGAAACAGATAAGCTTTGTTAACTTTAAATTAGTTAGTTAACAAAAAAATTAATATAGACCGACTCCCTTGTCTGCTACCGACTCAGTTAGAGACTCTAAAGGTGCTTTTATATAAGGACGGTTTGAAAATGTTGTTACTAAAACCGTTTTAAGCACCAAATCGACTTTATTTTAAAGGGATTTTAGAAAACCACTTATTGCTTTAAAACCGATTTTAGGGTCATTATAAACACTTTAAAAACGCTTTAGCGCATTTTTTCCAAACTAAAAAACTGCTCAACCCTGGTTTTTCAAAAAGTCTTTTGTTAACTAAGTTGTTTTAATTGGTTTTTTCATTAAACTGATATATTTAATGACATTAAATGAAGTACGTATAAACCCTCGGAGAAATCGATTTGATTTAAAACCGTTTTTATAAAAAAGCGCTTTTAGGTGCTTATGAACGTTGTAAATTAAAAGTTAATGAAGGTAATCTTGGGTCTCCAAAAAGCTTTTGGGAGCAACTTGTTCTTATAATAGCCTTCATATATACCTCTTTTTAGGGACTAAACTGACACTTTTAATCCCTGAGGGATTAAAAATAAATTTAATATCTAAGGGATTAAAAAGAAATTTAATCCCTCAGGGATTAAAAACAAATTAATCCCTGGAAAATTAATTTTTAACTTTATCGCAAGTCAAGCCAAACGGCACTTGCTCATGGCCAAGATTTCGTTTTTAGCACCCTTTCTTGTAGTCGACGAATTATTTGGCGTAGAAATAACATGATCTTAACAATAATCTTTTCCTAGAGTGCATAAAATAGTATATAAACCAGGAGACTAAAGCGTCTTTTAATCCCTTAGCGAATTGTAGCCTTCCCTTTGGTTGTGCTGCAAACCTTTCGCAGTGGCACTTTAGTTCCTAGGTTTATAATGTACTATTAGTCAATAATTGTAGTATTAAATTAGTTTTAAGCACTTTAGGGAATAAGAGGGTACCTTTAATCCCTCATTTAAAGATACTTAAGTAGCACTTTTAATCCCTCATGGATTAAAAGTAAATTTAATTCCTGAGGGATTAAAAGTACAAGAGTACATATATTTTTTCAAATTTATAGTTTTCAAGATTTTTATGGGAAGAGCTGGTCTATAGCTTTTTCGACCGAATCACTAAAAACGAAAGAATGGTCGTTTTTTGCCAAACTTAGATTGCTTCCGTCATGCTGCACATCACTTTTCGATATCAACAACAATATGATAAACACCCAAAACGCCCACAGTTTATCAGAATATGCAAAATCACACCCGTTAAATAAAAAAAAGTTCAATTATAAAATCATTCGTTATAGAAACAGCAATTCGTTAAACCAATTTTTTATCCAAACCTTACTTTCTCAAACCCATTGAATAATGGGTATAAGACCCGTTTTTAATCAAATCATTGTTCATCAAACTCATTATGAATCAAACCCGGAATTCTTAAAACCCGTAATTTATCAGACAATTTTTGCTTAATTAACTGCGCATTTGCCAATACCACATGAACCGGAAGCGTACACGCAGGTGGCGCGGCAACGCGGAGTTTTGATGCATTTGTCGCTGTTACGTGCGCATACTTGTACAGATTGCGTTCAATAGTTTGTGTATAGTTGTCACTTGTAGTCACCCTTCTTGCATTCATGTTTTATTGGCGAATGCGCAATCAATTTAGCAAATATTTTCTGATAAATTACGGATTTTACGAATTCAGGGTTGAAAAAATTGGTTTGAGGAATTGCTGTTTCTATGGTGAATCGTTCTTACGATTAATTTTTTTATTAAATACGGTCTGATAAATTCCTGGTTTGATAAACCATAGGCGCTCACCACCCATCAGTCAGCAGAGTTGACATTTTAAAACTAGAGTACCTACGCTACGACTACGAGAGTACTGTCTTTCATTATTTTTATGATTATTTTATTTTTAGGTCATGCAGTTTATAGTAAAATTTAATTTTAATTACATACAAATATCATTTTAGATGTTCTTAGCTAAGAACTTCGCAGTGCTTTCTTTAAAAAATGCAAGCGACTACGGTTTATCACCGATTTTGGAAAATATGTGATTATTAAGATTATTAAGCAGTTGTAGTAATTACTTATTTATTTTGTGTCGATAAAACCAAAAGGGTGAAAAGTAGCGTATAAATATCTATGCTATGTGCTAAGAATGTCTTTTTGGCGGGTTGCTATCAAAAACCCGAATCCAAATTTGACAGACACATAATTTGTCAGAATTTAAAAGAAAAGAAAATAATTGTACCGAAAAAAATTGTCTCGAAAATGAAATGACGAAAAAATCAAATCGCTAGAAAATACATGCATAGAATTAAATTTAAACGAAAAATATTTGTTTAAAAACGCAAAATGTTAGGAAATATTTTAACAGACACATAATAATGCCGAACCACAAAATTCAAAAACCCCAATCTATCCGAAAATGATGTGAACCGAGAGTCACGAATTCAATCGCTACGTTGCTAGGCTTACGGCAGAGAAGAGTCGAAGTAAGTTGTGATAATGTATTAATTTACTCCCTTTACATCCCTCAACTACCCCAAAGTTTTTCATAATATTAAAAACGGTTCACGAATCGCAAGATCTGATAGATAGTTAGACAGCCAGAAACTGTGAAGTTAAATAAAATCGTTTAAAAAAAATCCCCCTGTCATCTTCCAAATAGATAAACTTGTCAATGCCGCAATCCAGGGCCTACTGCGCTCTAGAGATTTAAATTTGACGCATGCTTAATAGCGATTCGGATGGACTGTGGTTCGGCTCATTTAAGGATCGGGCATATTATTTTCTATCAATTGGTGGTTCGAGTATTTTTCGTTACTAGAAAATTATTTTGGATACTTTTGTAATTCTGATATTTTAAGGTTCGGGAAAATTATAATCGGAATAAATTAAAATTCTATTAAATTATATTCGTATCCATTATTTTATGGGTGTTTTACTTTTTTTCATACATCGTTTCGAACGTTTTATTTTCTGTTCAATTGTGTTTCGGTTATTGTAAATTCAGCTTTTTTATGGGTTCACTCTTTGGCCCTTGACAAACCAACACCAACTTTTCGTCTCCAAAAAGATAACACTTTTATCTCTTGGTAATCTTAGAAAACCCTTAGGCGATTTTTCAAATATTCTCGAAAATTGTTTTGGAGAATGAGTACTTCGTTTCGCATGTCAAGTTTTGGAAGTGATAGAACTTTTAGCCAAATGGAATTTCAGGAGCACCGTGCATACAATATGCTTAATTATTTAATGGTACTTCAAATATGGCAGTCTTAGAAAATCTGCGTATAAATTTGATTTTGAAAATACCTTTACGTTAATTAGGAATTTACATAAATTGGCATGTTAAATACCTATTCTTAAAAATTTGCATTATTAAAATTATTTAAAGTATTTATGATAAAATCACTCCTGCAAATGCTCGGTTGACACAGAGCTGGTCCACATAAAGGACATTGTATATCATGCAACTGAAAACAAGTTGCATGGTATAAAAGTTGCTCCTCTTTGAGTACCAACGAACGTTGGCCATCATCAGCGCGATCTACACTTTAAAAAATTCTTTATTTTCTAAAAAAAACTATAAAAATAATATAGACAACATCACTATTCTAAACAACAAAAATTAAGATTAAATAAAGACTTTTACTCGAAAGTAAAGTTGTTGTATAAAATAAAAATAAAGAATAAAAAAGATATAAATACATTTCTAAAAGGTAAAAACGTGTCAAACAATATCTCTCTCTCTCTCTATATATATACATAAAAAAATGTGTAAATAAAATATATGGTACATATACAAGATAAAAAAAACAAAATTGTTACATGACAAAAAGGACATATATCAGGATGAAGAAAAAACTTATCTTAGTTATTTTAAATGTTTTGGTCGTTTTTTGGCAAGTGGTTGAAAAACTTTAATGCTAAACGGATGAGGCTTTACTCTGTTGTTTGTAATCTACGATGTGGGTAGGGGTATAGTTCATTTTGATATCAATTGTTGTATGTATCGTTTAAGAGGAATGGTCTGAACATGTCAGGATTTCGTTTTAAGACAAGAAGACATTTGGGTAAGTAGACGACGAGAACAGTTAAATATTTAGGAAGGGAGGGGTTGGTAAGTAAAATATTTGTTTCTTTTGAAAATACTGCGACAACTCCCATTTTAAATATTATCCTAATTAATCCCTTCTGAATTCTCAAATGACTGCTACTAACCCATAGCGTAACTCCAACCCTTATGTTTGAACAAAACATTCCGTAATACATAGATATTTCAAAAAAATTTACCAGCACCCTGAATGCGAAGCACGTTTTACCTAGTTTTTACATAGGAATTCGATATGAGCCTTATACGTTAAGTAAATATCCAATATATTCAGTATTTTTGCTGTTTCTACACTGAGAAAACATGGCCCAGTAGGATTCCTACTTAACTTTATTCATTACACAAGTAGCATTTGGACGTCATGCTCACGTAACATTACGTCGGACCAGACAACCGGATGTCGGGATGCCACGTTATTCCGACCTCGTGACAACCGGATTTTGCACCTAAATGGGGAATACAAATTTAGGTCGTAGCGACGTCCGCAGATGACTTGACCTGACCTAATGCAACGTTAATCTGCGTCGAGTAGAGAGACCCAATTACCATAATTTAAGGAAAGTAAAATGAACGTGTAATACAGGAAAATTATTTTGGAAGAATTTTTCACCAGAAGTACAAATAAGTAAACTGGTGTTCATTTTTATTATTTTTATTGAGTTTAAAGTATTTATAATAATATTTATAATTGAAAAATATGGCTTTCTAGACCTAAAAACTGTAAACGAAAATTAGTTTACTGATTACTGACACTAAAAAAAAAACACGCGCCTCGAAAATTCCGAAAAAATAGCAAAAATTAAAATAAATAATATTTTTGCAAAAAATTAAAATTTACGCATTGCACTAGAAAATAAATTTAAGATACCCAAACTAGGAATTTTAGTTTAAAACGACTTCTTACAAGTTAAATAAAACTCATAAAACTAAAAATATTACGTTCTTACGTTATTACTTATCGACGTCGGCATTAGGAACGATTAGACGTCGCAACCTAACTTTAATTAAAGAAAAGAAATGCGACAAAATATTGATCTAATGCAACGTCACTTTGGGTAAACTTATCCTAAAAACACAACTCAGTTACCATAAGCAGATCTACCTATTTGGCTTAAACTTATTAACCCTTATTAATTTCTTATTGGCTCCAAGTGAATTTTCTATTTGTCATACTTAACTTTAATATATTTTATGTTAAAAAGTATTTATCTATGGTAAACAAGTAACTCTATAACCACAAGTGTGGTTATAGAGTTACAAGTTATACATCAAATTATTAACAAAGTCTTAACTCCTAACGATGTTTCTATTTACTACTAAAGGATTTTCCGTTAGTAATTCTATAACCACAAGTGATCAAATTATTTATTAACCAACTTACTATAGCTATTAACCTATAACAATATTTCCATTTACTGCTAGAGGATTTTCCATTAGTAACTCTGTAACCACAAGTGATCAAATTATTAGAATTATTAGAGTGATTTTGGTAAGGTTTTTGGCCGGTCTGTTACCCTTATCTTTATTGTGCGCGGGAGCAGTAGTCTCTGTTACGCTGTTACTTTTATTAAAGTTGACTACGGGCGCTAATTAGCGCCGAATAGCGATTACCTCTGCCGTTAAAAAGTCAACCAACTCCACTTGGTATGATTCTGAATTTTTGATTGTACTTTATTTTAATGTGATTACTAGTAAAGATTTTACAATGAAGAAAAAAAAATATCAAAATTGTTAAGGTTGAGTTTACTGCCAAACGTTATTTTTGGATACGTTCAAAAGCACCATTTTAGGCCTCGTGTAGTTATCTTCTCTGAAATGTATTAAACTTAAGTCAATAAGTTAAAAACAAATGTAGAAACATGTAGGAAAACATATCCCAAATTTTAACCAAAGCATGCCTAAATACATAATTATTTTAGAAATAACAAACATAGACACAGAAACTTTATAATATTAGTAGGATTTCTCAATCGCAAGAAGAATCCCCCAAAACCTTTATATTCTGCTAAAATTCGAAGACTTCTATAGCCGCTGCACAGTGGTTAAAGCAATGCCAGGTAATCTAAAGGTTAACGATTCGAACCCCGTCGTCGTCTTTAACTTAGGGTGTGTTGAGAAGCGTTATGGTTTTGAGAGCACAAAAATATATTTTTTATTTTATTTGAAGCCATATTTTATGATATACTTAGTTTTTTTACCCGACTTTGTGGTTAATAGATAATTCGTTTAAGGCAAGTAGAGAATGTATTAACACCAAGTGGTAATTTTTCTGAGTGTATAAATTTAATTTTCACATATTTAAAGGCTAATATCTCGAGTTGTTTGTTTTTTTCAGCGTTAAATACTAGTTGATTTTTTTAGCCATTCGTTCTGTTTCATTAGTAGGGTGGTAAGTCTCTCTTTCTTACTTATTAGGATAATAGCATTTCCGTCCTCTGCAAAATTTACCATGTGTAATGGAAAGGATAGGTTCTAATATGCTCTCTTGAGATACGCCGGTGGGCTCCGAAAGCACCGCATGGCTCCCCCTGCTGGACAATGGTCTGCTGATATCGTCCAGTAAGATATGAATGAAACAGATCCTGTAGAACATTCCTAACCCCATACGCGTTTAGTTTTATTATAAGTAGCATTTTTTCAAAAAATTATTGTTTTTATTTACCCTCACCCACACTAAATCTCCTTTTCGGAATATGTAAAAGTAATATCTACGCAGTGATTTACCTTTCATTTTCCACAGTCACGATACCTACACAATTATTATTAGACTCTACGTAATGACGTCAACGATTTTTTAAACCAAAATTAATAACCCGGGCTAAATATAGCTGGCCGCGAAAGGGATTGGTAATAAGTACTAGTTTATTTAGATTCACTTTACTGCTTGTTGCTATCATGGAGGATTTTATACATCCTATAATTACTTTCTAAACGTTTAGGTATTGTTTTAATTAATTTAAGGTAGAGTTCCTAATTAATGAAAACTTACTTTTGTATGATTTTTTCTGCCAGAATGACAACATCTCTTCATGATTTTTAGAACGGTTTTATAGGTCGGCTAAGCTACAGGAACCATTATAAGGGGCAAAAAATTTGATGCCATGAATTTTTGCCCATTCTTTACTATTTTATTGCTGCAAAATAAAGTCGTTTTTTGGCGTAGAACACAGTGCTTGCGTGATTTATAAATGTGACGTCACCGGTTCAACCACAACGTCATCGGTTCTAGCTATCGCCAAAATGCACTTCCCAGTGATAGTTTTACAAAACCTAACCTAACTTATTGGCGTTTTGTTTTTCTGCCTATCCCTGCTTTATAAATCCGGGGTTATTTTAACTTATAAACCCACCATTAAATTAGTAATCTAACAAAAGCTGCCTGACTCCATCATTTTATTATTGAAAAAAATAGCAGGTGCTCCATACTACTTGCGTATTTTGACAAATGACAACTCCCGCCATATTGAAATCGTGATTGAAGCGCTTTCGAAATAGTCCGAGGAGCGGTTTTGAAATCTTTTGAAATATGTTACACCATGACGTCACCAGTTCAACGCCAAAATGACATTTCTTGCATGATTTCGAAATGGTTTCTAAATCTTGTCAAGCCAAAAAAAAATTTTTGCTCCAGCTCTTGCTCTAGTGAAATTTAAATCTTTGACAATATATTTATGTATCTCGTATTTCACAATATAACCTAAAAATATTCAAATTGACTTAAATTGTCATAAAATCAGGTATTAAATAAAATATGTTTAAATAATAATTTTTTAATGGACCTCAAAAGTGTCACAAGATTAAAGAAAGACGTCAATTTAAGCAAGTTTTTTTTAAAGTCACAGCGTATTTAAAGAAACAAAACGTTGGATTTCGGCCAAAGAAGGCAAAAAATCTTCTCAAAAGAAGAAATTTTCAAGTTCCTAGATGAAGCGCCTGACGAAATTCATATGCACATAAATGTTTCCAGGATTTTTGGTTTGGCAGCCGCATGTTACCGAGAAGAGCTGACGAAAATGTGTTTGAAGAACATTGAAGACAAAAGAAATATTTTGATCATAAAAATTCCAGACTCAAAAAACCATTTCTTCTTCAGAAACTTTGCTATTTCAGAAG
Source organism: Oxystoma pomonae (assembly GCA_963921995.1). Lineage (NCBI taxonomy): Eukaryota > Metazoa > Arthropoda > Insecta > Coleoptera > Brentidae > Oxystoma > Oxystoma pomonae. Next base: position 66,692,033 of record OY998167.1, read on the forward strand.
AAGCCGAGAATGGAAAACTATTGAATTTTTTCCGAAAGTATGCCAATTTCAGGAAACCAGAAACCCCACATAGCCGGTTCTTCATAAAATACAAGAAAGTGGCATGCACGGTACAATGTATTGGAATAAACACATTTAACAAGCTACTTCAAGCTTCCAAATCCGGAATTATACACGGAACATAGCTTCCGACGTTCTGCCGCCACAATGCTTGCAGATTCCGGCGAAGGAATAACTAATATCAAATGCCTCAGTAGTTGACCGTCAAAACTTAACTGGATTCCAAAAAAATATATTAAATAAGATTTTGAACTTCAGTGACCCTGGACCTTCCACTAGTCAGCAAGTTTTACCTATGCCTCAGTTGCAAGAATTGGTGCTTGCGACCACTTAGCAGTGGGGAACCGAAACTCAAAATTTAAGTTTCCTTCTTCGCTGGAAAAAAACCTTAGCCTCTGCAATTAACTTACAGCACGCTATAAATTGCACATTTAATATTAATGTGAATAACAATAATAATGAATCTTTTAAAATATTTTTAATATAAATAAATCAAGTTTTTTAAATAAATAAAAAAAATTCAAGCAACCTAAAAATTTGTTTGCACATTTTTTACCATTTTCTACACTGAATTTTACAAAGACAAAGGTATCATTTTGATTTCTAAGAAAACCACTTCCACAACTTTATAGAAATCAGAAGATCCCCTTTCCCGACTTCTTCCAAAAGATGTCATGCTGATATACAATTTGTACGAACAATTTTCGAAGAATTCTCATTCAAATTGCCCATTTAGAGCTGTAAGTTATTTTTTATATCAAAACCAAGACTCTCATGAAACTCTGCGAAAACAATCCGTTGATTTTTTGTTAAATGGGAGGATTTTCAAAATTTTTTACGTAATGTCTCTGCTTCTAAAGATAAATATGTCAAAGAAATGGGAAAAGTGAGTCATACGGAACAGTTTTTAAATATTTGGCATTTTCAGAGATCCTTAAAATTACCTTTAGAGTTTATATTTCGGATAAAAGGTACATTACTGATATCATATCAATTACTGCCCCACCAAGGATAATACTCAAAAATGAACATCCAAAATCAATAAATTAACTTTTTTCTGGAAAGCTGGATGCCGCCCATTTTGATTTTATTTTTCCAATTAATTCCGAAGATAACCTTGAAGATACGTTTTGCTGCCCTACTTGTAATAGGAATTTTAAAACAAAACCTGGGTTAAAAATTCATACACAAAAAGTTTACAAATATGATGACTACATTAAGAACCAGTCAGCCAAGCTAGTCTTCTAAGCAACTTTCTACAATCCGATCCAACTTCCATGCAATATTTGTAGAAAATTTTACAAAGGCCAAAAAGGACTTATGCAACACTTCGCTTCGTCCCATAAAGAATTTTCAAAGATACAGAAAAATTTAACAAACGATTCTTTTATTTCTCCTCCGGTTTATGATGACAGCCAAAATTTAAATTTTTCTCAAATCTAAAGTCTTCTGTTCCTGTTATCAAAATCATCCTTAAAGGTGCAAGATTATCAATCTCTAAAGAATTAGCATCACTTTTAACACAATGCGTTTTGAAAAACGATCTACACTCTTGGATTTTGCTTACAATTTTTCCATACGTTGTTTTGGCATCACCTTAACCATCCAAATGAAACAGAAAATCATCTTTAACATCTCTTATCAAGAAAAATCTTTCCTCGTGTATCAAAAATAAAGAACTTTCAATAACCGAGCTTATGGAATATTGCAAGAATTCCTGCAAAAACAAATTCCTGGCAGAGATACAACTAAAAATTTCTGAAAGAGACGTGAAAAATGCTATTAGAATTTTGACCTCAGACGATACTGTTGCCCTAAAAAAATTAAAAAAATTTTACAGATTTTAAAAGAAAAACACCCCAATCCAGATTTTTTTGATAAAATTTTACTTTATGATAGTAAAAAACTAAAAAATTCTTAAACATAACAGAAGAAGAGGAAAAAAATGCAATATTTTCACTTAGTCCTGGGTCCTCCGGTGGTATCAATTTTCTTCGCCCACGTCACCTCAAAGATCTTTTATGCTATAAACAAGGCACTAAAAATAAATCACCTTTTTTGTGACTCTTTACAAGAGAAAGTCCGTCTAAATTTGTATGGAGCCAATCTTTGTGCCTTTAACAAGAAAAATGGAGGCATACGTCCCATTGCCGTTGGGCTTTGCCTTCGTCGTCTAGCTGCCAAAGTAATTTGTCACCGAGTTTATGACAAACTTGGTAAACATTTTAGACCCCTTTAGTTACGTTTTGGAAAAAAATGAGGATGTTTCTGAATTTTCCACACGATTCCGACAAAATTATTTTAAAAATTGCTTACCAAAACGCTTTTAACAGCATGGTCAACAGAAATATAGTTTTTTCAAAAGTCAAAGAATATATCACTTTATTTATCAATGTTATGGTGAACAAAGCATTCTTACTTATGGCAAGGAAAATATTTTTCCAAACGTGGAGTACAGCAAGGAGACCCTTTAGGCCCCCATTATTTTGTTTAGCAATCAACAGCGTCGTAACTGCTTTAAATTCCTTAGACTTAAATTTTTGGTATTTAGATAATTGATGATGATGATTAGAAAATTTTAAACAACTAATTTCAGCAAGCTAAGATTTAGGACTTTCTTTAAATTTTAATAAATGCGAGATTTCGACAACATAACATCAGATTTCTGTTCCGTTGCTCCAAATGTCCTAGAAGTTCCAATTTTCAATTTTAATTTGCTTGAGTGTGCATTTTCTGCTGATTAAATTAGTTTAGCTATTAAAAAGAAAACTGCAAGAAATTAAAATTACTTGATTCACATGTAGCTTACTTTCTTCAAAAATCATTTTTTTTCAATACCTAGAATTTCATACCTTCTAAGATGTGTCCTTTGCTGGAAAAATGCCGATCCTCTTAAAGAGTATCATAGTCTCCTTCAAACTTGTTTACAAAAAATAAAAAATTGTCCAATAAAATTTTTCAAGTACAATTCCAATAAAATTGGGCGGCCTATGAAAAAGAGATACATTAACATTGTCTATTTTTGCAGTTTTAGGTTCTATATATGATTCTTCTACCTTACTGAATAATATTTTACCTAATCACTTAGACTTTGAATTATGTATGACAAAATCACGGTCCCTAGAATAGATACGGTCTAGTAATTTTGCACCACTCTGCGAACCGATGACAACACAAAGATAGCAGCTTGTTTTAATAATTGATGCAAGACCTATTTTTTGCTTGTATCTTTTATTATAACTTTTTGTGTATAAGTCAATATAATTTATTGTTGGCCTGCATGCGTTGAACCAATAGTAATCATTGGTTGAACTTTCACCAAATATAAATTAAGATCATTAGTTGGTAATCGATTCCGTCAAGAAACTCATCGGATGAGTTGGAGTTAGTTCGTATTTTTCCTGTTTTGGAAGCTATTTTATTTTGTACTTGATTTTTGCCAGGCATTTTTGCGAGAGTAATTATTTTGTTATTTATAAGGAAAGACTTGTTTTGCATACTATATGCAATAAATTTAATTGCAAATTTAAAACTATAAGCTTCCTTGCTTTCTTGATTATTTAATGATGAGCGTTTTCACTAAAAAAACGCGTGAATGCACCTACTTGTGACGAAAATAATGTAATTAATATCACTGGGTATTTAATTAGGGCCGGAAGAAAGGAAATGATTAACAAATACAATTTTTATTACAAAATTTTATGAGAAAGCAGGCTGATATCTTTGTGTCGTTATCAGGTGGGTAGAGCAAAAAAATTACTAGACCGTGTTTATTCTAGAGACCGTGTGACAAAATGGCATTTCCTTTCAAATTTGGAGTATTTTCCTTCAGATTTTCCATACTCGCAGAAGAATTTTGATTTGATAATGTGCAAAGAACTACAACAAAATCTTTTGACTGAGTGCCAGAGGGTTGAGAACAGGGCGCGCCTATACCAGATTGATAATTCCACATTTCTGTAGCCTTTAGACTTGGTCTGCCTGTGGCTGAAGAGCATCCCTGCATTTGCAATAAAACAGCTGATAAATATGGCTCTCAAAGGGCTAAGTTGCAAAAAAGTGCAGAACGTGCTTCCAAATATAGTCAGATCAACGATATAATCAAGAGAGCCCTAGGATCTGCAGAACATCTCGCAAAAACATCTCGCAGTACTGAAGATTCTTGGTACCTGCAGAGATGACGGAAAGAGGGCAAACAGGATGACATTGATTCTGTGGAAGCAAAGAAAGCAGATCATCTGGCACGCAGTCACACTTTAGCAAAGTCGTACCTTGATAAAACATTTAGTGTACCCGAGTCTGCTGCTGCCCTTGCCGAGACAAAAAACACCTAAAATATAGAGAGCTGGAGGATCGTTCTGCTATAGAAACGCTAGGTCCTTGGGGTGATGAGGCTAAGAGATTAATTAAGGAGTCTTTTAGCTTCATCAGTCATCACTCAGAGGATCAGCTTAGCCGTGCAATAATGGGCTCCATTGGAGGACATCAGGGACTGAATGAAATTTTTTATTTTTGGGGTTTTGCAATTTTCCTTTGTTTATTTTTATATTTTCGTTTTTTATATTACCTTTTTTTATATATATTATTTTTATTGTGGTAATTTTTTGCAAGACTTTCTACGCTTTAGTGGTTTGCTGTAGCATTTAGAATAATTGTAATTTTACCTACACATATAACACATGATTACCTACATAAAAAAAATTTATAATTTTTTGTGTTAAGTTTTTAGTTTTTTCCTTATAGAAAAAATAGTGTACCTAACACGAGCGTAAACTGACTTTTCCACACTTGATTGAACTCCGCTATCGCGTCGTGTGGCCATCTGCAATCGCGTGCGGAAAAGTGACACTTTCCACACTTGTTAGGTAAACTACTATTTTAATACTAATATGTTGCGGCAAAAATAAAATTAGTTTTGCCGTTTAGGAGAAAAAGTAAAAAAACCTAGTCACGTCATTTTTAGTGCAATTGCTTGTTTACTAACCAGGGGATCCCCAGGTAAAAAAAAACGCATAGGTTCTTTTGAAAATTGGTGAGTTTTTATGCGCTTTAATGGGGTTTTAAAAGATTCTACGAGCCAGGTAGTTTTTCTCGTCTAAACTGATAGAAAAAATCAGTACTTAAACATTATAAAATCTAGTAAAACTTTTGTAAGAAATTTAATGCGGTTTTTTTGGCAGGGTCACGACGCGCGGAATAAAATTTGTTGCTATTGACATTTGGGCGAAACAGCAAAAAAGATCTAGTCACGTGACATTTTTAGAAAAACTTCAATGGTCATCTGCCAGTACGTTAATTTATCAGACGAAATTACGATTTGCGCCTGATCTATGTCGATAAATTTAAAAACTTGAAGTCACTTTTTTGTCCACGACGACCTACTTAACCCTTTCAGTACTTTTGTCCCTTTTTTTTCATTTCGTTAGTTGACGTCAGTCAAACTTTAGGTTAATTTCAAAATGGCCTGCTATAATTTGTTAAGCATATTCAATACATACATGTGGTGTATTATATTATCACGTACGATTTTTTAACATTTATGTTTTCTGGTAATTTTTGATGTTAAGTTAATGCTAGTAATAAAGAGTTAACTTATTTAAAATGTGTCGCTTTTATTAAATTACGAGGTGAGAAAAGTCTAATGTAAAGTAAATAAATGCGCCTGAAAGTATCAGACAGTTTCTACTGACATTCGAGACGTCGCGTGTCGTGGCCCAGCTGGTTGGTTAACGGCCACAGCAACAAATTTTATCTTGCTGTGCAAATTAGTATCATTCAAAAACGTTGTGACCCTATGATTATTAACAGAGGTAGTTTGCTAAAAAGTCACGTGATTAGGTGTTTGCAAGACTCTACTAAAAAAACTTTTTTTTTGTACCTTCATCAAAAACATGATTTTAGTAATTGTCTGCAGATAATTAAAGCATGGCTTTTTTGGTTATCGATGCAAAAAAACTTTTTTTTTTGATCACGGGTACAAAAAAAGATTTTTGTCCGTTTTTTAGCCAAAATCAAGAAGAAATAGCGAAAAATCGTAATATTGAAAAAAATCTAATTATTCTTGCCTACAAATTAAGCCGTTTCCGCCAGTTTTCACCAAATATTTCCGAAAAAATCATTTAAAAACATCGTAAAAATATCAAACTGAACAGCAATGAACGTCACCGAGTAAAATGCACATCGCTATGGCAACCACTGTTATTTCATTTACCAGCCACCTTAGTTTATAGTGTAATGGATATTTTGATAAAGATATTTAAAAAAATAGTGTTCACAACTTGTGGCTAAACTGAGATTTTTTTTCTTCGCGTTTTTAAATACCTCGCTGCGCTCGTTATTTAAACCAACGCTTGTAAAAAAAGCACTATTTTAGGCACTAGTTGTGAAAACTACTATTAACCCACAGCAACAAATTAAGAGAGGGATTTTTATAATATTTAAATACTTTTCGGTTCTCTTTGGACCAATAGAATGGGCATTATTTTGAAAATAATTTTTTTTGTTCATAAAAATATTTGAAAATATTTTTTTGTAATTTTTATTTTTGAATACTGTTGTGCCCCACGACCAACAAACTATGCTTAACTGCCAAGCAACGAAATAGCAACAAGTAAGCAACAAATCGTGGCATCACAATTTTTTGGGCCCCTTATAGTGGTCCTACTAGCCCAACTGACCTTGTTTTTATTGCTATGTCTGGGTTGTATTCGACCCAAAAATCAAACCTCTGGAACTTTTTTAAAAATTGTGAGTTCATTCTTTTGTAACTAAATATTTATTTTAAGCTTTACAGCAAGCAGCCCCGTCTACCGTAAAGTAGCGAACGTTTTCCAGATTTTAAATTATTCCTCTAGCATACTGTCAGATAGCAGCACGCTGCATTTAATTTTAGGAAACTTTCATATCCAGAAAAAAATACGAGAGGCTGAAATTTTATAGGTGCCGAAATTAAGCGAAAGATGGAGCTCTAAAGAAACGTTGCTTATTATTATAAGAGCGGCATCTTGAAGCCTGATGTTTGCGGAACATTTAATTTTAATGCACAGTTCCAATTCAAAATTTTATATATGAAATAAAGGTTTGTTGGTTCTGTGTATATATATTTATTTTTAAATAAATAAAGAATAATTCACAAAAAAAATGTGTCCGAAATGACTTTGCGTTTTTATACACTACTGTGCCTGTGCTCAAAAAATAAAGCAAAGAAGGTAAAAAAAGTGACAAGTGAAGGTCCGAGGCATACGAGTGTGCGATTTTTAAATAAGTTTAAGTTACTGGACAAAACAAAAACACCTGATTGTTATCAGTTTTTATAAAGTTTATAGGTTCTTATGAGGTGAAATTTTAGATTTATTAAAGTTTGTAATAATTTATGATGTATGTATTTAATTTTTGTCAGATCCTATAATAAGGCAGACTTATAAATATATATAAAATTATATACTTAGTACAAACGTTTTATTTTCCAATATTTTATGGGTTTATAAAAGCACCGTTTTTTAAGAGATTTCTTCTTCTTTGATTGAAACTCTGTTTTTATTATAAATTATTTGTTTGTATAAACACTTATGACGTGGGACTTCCGGGAGATTTTATGATTAACCAGACTCATAAAATTTTTAAAGTTTCTATGTACACTCGTTTTGGTAATGGTCTTTTATGGATTAGTTAAAACACACGTTTTTATGTCTTTCTCTTGGGGGGAGCATACCTAATTTCAAAAAAAATATGAACGAAAAAGAACATTTTAAAAGGATTTAGCGAGAGTGAAAAAATACTTTATTGACTACAAACTAACTCAAATAAACATAAAAAATACCTTGGTAAAACATATATGATAAAAAAAAACAAAAAAGCTTAGACCTAAACACTAAATTAATGGTTTAGTGGGTAACAGTGACGCGGTAAACCGTAGTGGGTGTACTTAAGTTAAAAGATGTTTTTGAAATGTGTTTTTATTTGTAAAAGCCAAATTTTGATTTTCGTTTGCGAATATTCAGAGGAACGGGCAATTTCCCCACCCCTGCCCACCCCTTCTCCCCAATTGAGGCCGCTGCTTATAATAGACTTTATAATCAGACAAACTATATGGGTTTGAATCTATCCACCATTATCATGGATTTTCCAGTGAATTTTATAACCTGACAGGCCAATAATATTTTATTTATAATAGCTTAACTATTATTTTATAATCTAAAGCTAGGAACACACGATGAACATTTTCATGCATCAAATTTAGTTTTCACGAGATAAAAAAAGACGCAAGCAGATTGTGTCTCCTTTTAACCTGTTATTAGAAAATTTGATGCATGAAAAAGATGCATCGTGTGGTCCTAGCTTTATACTTACTATCTCTAAGCTATCACCTTTTAAACAAACATTACCACGTAATTTTTTTTTTTTTTTTAAAACTTACAGAATCTACTTTAGAAAAAAATATACTCAGCGACATCATCGTAAATACGCCTACAAAATATTTGTTTTCCATAAAAATTTATCAAACTACATTTCTTACTGCTTTTTCTCTTACTTAAAAAAATATTATAAAAAAACTATAATCAAATCATCTGCCTTACTCATCTGCTTTTGGCTCATAAAATCTTGTAAAATTTTATAAGCAATGCCTCAAAAAAACTCATAGAAATTTATTAAGGTAACATCTCTCGTACAAACTCTGGCGATAAAATAAGTACTTATATGAGACCAATTTTCTATTAGTTATGTAAAGTTTGTGCGGGGCCAAGGTTTGTTATTGGTTATTTTATTAGTGGTTAGGTCGACGTAGTTATAGTTTAGCTTAAATTATAGTGTTGAGTTTGCCTGTATTAATCTGTATTATTATATTATTGAAAGCTAGAGTTGTGCCGACTTTTTTATTTTATAATATTGGGATGGATCTTATAGAATCTTTTAAAATTTTGTCATATTCAAAATTATAAAATATTTTAAACTTTTATAAGCCAATTGGTTGGTGAAATATGATCAAATCCCATGCGGGATTTATGTTTTACTTTCACTAGTCAAAAACTGAATCTTTTAAAATTTTACGAGGAGTTGTCATATTCAAAATTATAAAATATTGTAAACTTTTATAAGCCAATTGGTTGGTGAAATATGATCAAATTCCATGCGGGATTTATGTTTTACTTTCACTAGTCAAAAACTAAAAAATATCATAAATTTATGTAAGCATAATTTATAATCTTGTATGAGGTGTTTTTTGCAGGGGTAACTCCAAAAAATAACATTTAGCTGCAATATAGGCCTTTAACCAAAAAGGGCGACTTTAAATTTCCTTTTGCTTTTATATCCATTTATGCTCCATCGCCGTATATACATTCATTTAGCATCTATTGGAAGTAAAATTAGTATTCAAGACTTGTTAAAAAAGTATATGAATCGAACAATAAAAGTAAACCTTTTGTCAAAACTAGAAAATCTAGGAATACGGGGTAAACTTTTAAAACTTTTTAATGATTACTTGCGCAACCTCAAGCAAAGAGTTAAAATTAACAATAAATTAAGCGAGGATTCCTCAAGGAACAGTAATCGGCCCTATGCTGTTTATAATCTACCTCAACGATCTGTTCGAAAACACAAAAGTTGCAATTATACCATTTGCAGATAATACTGTTATATTCGTAGAGCAAGATTTATGGAAAAGTGTAGAGACAAAACTATTTAAGAATTAATCTCAATAAAATAATATACTTACCATTCAGCACTACCCAAAAAAATCCACCACAAAACCCCCTCAATATTAAATTACCCTTTAGAAAAAATCAAACATGGCAAATTCTGATCTCAACAAAAGCAAAATACCTTGGTATATTAATAAACTACAACCTTAAGTGGAAGCAGCAAATAATAAATTTAACAAAAAAACTAAGATACTTTCTATATTTATAAAATTGCAAATATTAACATTCTAAAAAATGTATACTTTGCCTTGGTTCAGTCCTTATTAGAGTATGGTAATGTTGGGTGGGGCGGTGCCTATGACACAAACCTTAAACCTTTATAGTGGGAATTAGTTAGATCTAAAGTAGTACCCCTTATAGGTCTAAATATATACACCTGTGGGGGTACTAAATGTTAAAACCAATTTTCAAAAAACACTTACCCATACAGAAAAGACACAAAGTTATTGATTATTTTGTATTGTTATTGCGAAATACCACTGAAAAACTGCTTTTTTTCTCAAAATATACCATATTTTGGGAGAAAATGCCCTAAAACTAATTTTTTTTGACAGGTTTAAAAATGGAAAATGTGAATACGCCAAAAATTTGGCACATAATAGCTTCATTATCTGTGTTGGAGGTTATGAAGTTGCTGATTTTTTAGACTACCTCTGGGAGGCGGTTTAAATTTATAGCCTTCAGAAAGGATTGTTTTGTGGCAATTGGTAATCAGTTCATTTATAATTTCTTTAAGTAACAATTTTAACAAGGATTAATTTACCTTATTTAATATCCCAAGTTGTTCGTTAACCAATAAAACAGCTCCAATTTTGTCCAGAAAAACGGCATATTTTGAACCCGTTTTCAGCACAAAAAATATATTTATGAGGGCACTTCGATTATGCACGAAAAATATACCAAACAAAAAAAACCAAAACCACTATATTAATTTATTTACAAACTGAAATTAAAACATTGAGGTTATCTAAAAGCTTAGTCAAGAAAACTTTCCTTACTCAAAGCCCAGTCATTTCAAAGCTGTAACTTTCATCAGTAGAGGTTGGTGCAAGCCAAGGTACAAGCAGAGGTAAGAGATCCGAACTCGCTGTTTATGATTAAACGCAGCTAATATTTTGAAACTGGCATTTCGACAGTAACAGAAATGTAAACAAAACAGTTTTTTTAATACATTTCCTAAATTAAAACACCTTTTAAAATTAAAAAATTAATCTACTCCTTATTTTATTATTACCCATCTAAATCGTTGTGTGACATCAAGTATTGATTGGAAAAATTAATTGACAAGAGTAAGTTTTAATTAGAATGACATATATTTCCAATTTTAATTTGTTCTACAGAGTGTTTACTATTTAAACCCCATGTGGGTTAAATTTTTTAATTTTCTTTTCTTCTAAATTGAAACTTTCTTCTTAAATCCAACAAAGGATTGTATTAAGATGATTATTTAATAAATCAATTTATTAAAATTCTTCTTATAAATTAAACTATGTCCAAAAATCAAGGATTGTTGGTATAAAATGCTTAAAACCAAAAATTTCACTTAAACTTAGGACCGTTCTAAAATAGACTAAACCCTTTTAGTAACTTTAGTTAATGACTGTGCATAGAAAAATAATTAAAATAATCCACAGCCTGGACCAACTATTTCCAACTAGCGTATTATGTTCTTTTACCGGGCTACTAAACATACGTCAAATATTTTATAAACAGTCTCTTATGCAAAATATAAAAACTAAAGAGATAAATTCTCTTAAAATGCAACAAACAACAAAAAGTACTAGGTTAACAAAGCTATTATTATGTTGGGCACTAGACCTGTAATAAACTACCACTTCATCTAAAAGTTTATTTTTTAAACGTTACAAAAATACTTTTAAAATGGTTTGTTGAAAAAAATGTTTTTATTGAAGTCTTAAAGTAATTTAATGTTGCGATCAACAAACACATTTAATTTGAATAGCATTTTTTTTTTTCAAGATTTTTTTGTTTATTCAATTCGGACGGACAGACGAGCACTTAGATGGTTTGTTAAAACAATTTTTTTTCTGCATGTTTAAAATGATTTAGCGCTACAATCAACAAATATAATATGATTAAAAATTACTTGTAAAATCAACACTTTAATTTGATTCTAATTAATTAATTTAACTACCAATTAATAGACCAGTACTATGTTCACAGACAAGGACTTAAATGACTTTAAGTAAACATAGTGCTGGTAATGGCAGCAGTTATTAGATTGGATTAAATGTTAGATATTAAATTAACTTAAACTCAATCAGTCCCTACTTGATGTTAGTAATGCCTGAGTCCTAGTTAATGCCTTGATCATTTCTTTTTTGTAAATTTATTGTGAATGGATTCCATTAAATAATAAATAAATAAATAAATTATAATTTCGAAGATTTTCCTATAATAGGAATAATGGATATAGGGTTTTTGTCACCTATCTTAGAAATTTGCACAACCCTGGATAATTTAAATTAATCCGAAAACACACCTCGATCGATACCAGTGTTTTAGAATTTTATTGCTAAATTATATCCAACCCAAGGAATTCATATCATTGATGTTTAATTTAAAATGAGTTTGGCATAAATCTTCGTCTCCCGTTAAGGTTTCACTTATTTTTTTAGCAAAGATTTTTATTCTTACGCATTATTTTACTTTTGCCTTTACTAAAACAAAAAGAAATAATTTAAGGTTTGTTGACAAACATGATTTTTCTGCAAATACTTATATTCGGTAGTAATAGTAGTAGTAGTAAGTATTCTTTGATGTCGAAGGACCTTTCGACAAGGCGAAAGTGCAGGTAATAACAACAGCCCTGCAGAGAAGAGAGCTTCTATCTCCGAATGGGTAAAATCCCCACACCTGTGGTATCTGATCATGGATACTCTCGTACAACGCCTAAAAGAGGAAGGATTCGACGCCCACGCATACGCCGACGACGGTGTCGTGGAGGTGGTGGGCCACCACCTAAACACCGTCTATAACAGAATGCAAAGGGCGGTACGCATCATAGAAGACTGGCGCCAACAAAACGGTCTCTCTGTCAATCCAGGAAAGACAGAAATAATCCTGTTCACAAGAAAGAGGAAAATGGAGGGATTCAGAGCACACAAAATATACGGGAGACCCCTATCTTTGTTTTCAGAACTGAAGTACCTAGGGGTCACCCTAGACAAGGGGCTCACCTGGACAACACACCTTGCGAAATTGACCAATGGGGTTTGAGCCCCAGAAACCTCCACTGGATGTACACGGCAGTACAAAGTCCAAGGATCCAGTACGGATCCATAGTCTGGTGGCCAACAGTGGAGAAGGTCACCACTACCCTCAAGCTTAGAAGCCTACAGGAAACCATATGCAGAGGGATAACCGGCGCTATGAGGACGGCACCTATACAGGCACTCGAAGCCATTCTGGGACTACCGCCGCTTCCGATCTGGATCAGAAAAAAAGCGATGGCGACCCACCTCCGACTGAGAGATACAGGTCAACGGAGAGGAAGAGGGGAAGCTGCGGGGCATCTTAGGAATGCCCAAATCGACGAGAGAGGAATTCCAATGGAAGCGATCAAAACACAAAGACCAAAAAACCCCTGGAGATTCAACAAGAGGCACAAAGTAGTCATCTCAGACAGGGAACTATGGCAGAGTGAAAACCTCCGCGAAAAGTTCGAGGAGAACGCCGTGATTTGCTACACCGATGGATCTAAACTGTCGGAGAAGTAAACCACAGGATCGGGGGTTTACGTAGAAGACCAGGAGGTTCGAAAGAGCTACCTGCTCGGAGAGCAAGCCACGGTTTTTAGGCAGAGGTGTATGCCATAATAATGGCTGCAACCATGAAGGAAATAAATAACGGTACGGAGGAGCATGTTTATATATGCTCCGACAGCCAATCGGCCCTAAAGGCACTAAGGGCGCCCAAGATCAACAACACCCTGGTGGAGGAATGTGCGGACAAAACAAGTGACACTTATGTGGGTACCGGGACATATGGGGGTGTCGGGGAACAAGAAGGCCGACGAGCTCGGCAGGATCGGGGCAAGCACCCAATATGTAGGGCCGGAACCACTCCTAGGAACAACTAAGAGGCAATTGAAAAGTCGACTCAATAAATGGGCCAACGATGCCATGGTGACCGCTTGGAGTAGAGGAACAGGATGCAGACAGACCAGGGACTTCGTGAAGGGCCCGGATGTAGCCAGACAAAAGTGGCTTCTGGGGAGATCAGGAAGGGACGCTGGTCTGCTGACAGGAATTATAACAGGTCATAACCGACTAAGGAAGCACATGACCTGGATCGCGGTGGAAAATGACTCGACCTGCCGGGCCTGCGGGCGGGCAGAAGAGACATCTCGACATGTTATAGCGAACTGCGAGGCATACCGGAGGACGAGATACCAGGTATTCGTTTCCTTGACCCTGGATGAGGAGGACCTGCACACGCCCAAATGGGATAAAATACTGGACTTTGCAAAAAGAACAGTAAAACCAGATGAGCACACTGTCAGACCAGTGGTGCAGGCGGCGGATTAGGGGCAGGCTCGGGGTAAGGCAGAAAAGGCTCAGGGAGGCCTATTTGCCGCCCCTTCTCTACTACTATAGTTGGTGGTTTTTTATATCTTTTTTCCAATGTATAGGAGGGTTTTTGGTGATTTTGTTTTAACTCGGTACACACTTAGGTATGACTTCGGGGACCACCAAATGAATATTAGTTTCTTCGGCGACGGCGTACGTTAGGCGTCGCGACGCCCTAAACTTTTTTTAGGACATAGTTAAACCTCTTAAAAAGGTATGAAATGACCTTTAATATAGTATGCAAAACATGATATTTAACTTCCGGTTGATTGCATTGGAAAAAAATTCTCTTCTCTATTTGTGAACGGGATTGTGCAAATTCATTTTGACGTGATTATAAGAGGGTCGTATAAAAAAGCTGCAAATTTATACCACGGAAAAATCACAAAAAAATTGGAAATTAAGCCATGTTCAGAAAATTTACAAAATCTCAATTTTTTTGACACCGGCTGCTTAACTTCAAGTTTTTTAATCCACATTCTATTTACAGACCTGCCAAATATGTTTTTTCAAAGGCTATATAACACGCTAGAATATTAAATATAACAAGACACGAAGGGACCCCAACTTTTAATAAAATTATACATAAAAAAAGCTTTTTGCTAAAAACTTCAAAAATAACAAAAATTATATCACGCTTTATATTTGGTCGTGTGTTTAGAAATTTTTTCAGGGGCTTCCTGCAACTTTTTAAAGCTGCTTGAAGGCAATGAATTATCCTTTTAAAACACCAAACTTGAATCTTTAACGCCTTCAGGATTTTTTTCTCTGAGCTGTCAAACATAGATGATTTTTACACGTCGTCCCATTTTACTTAAAAAACCATTGCTTCTTTTGTTATTTTATTTAGTTTTGAGTAGGTAAGTATTTTTTATCGGTGTGAGAGCACCTAATCGGCAATACGTACATAAAAATAACATTTCTTACCGCTCCCTCTTCACTCGTCTCTTCCAATTGATGGTTGAATCCATAATAATATATAAGAAGGGCCAGAAAATCTTGGACTGATTTAATTTCCTAATAACTTTTTTGTTCCTTAGCCGATTTTTATAAAGTTTGGCATTTTAGGAAGATCTAAAACTTTTTTTCGACCTCTCTGTAATTTTGTATTGCCAAAATATGAAACCTTATGCCTTTTCACGTCTGACGAGGTAGCACACATAAAATTTGGTTAGGTAGTACAAAAGTTGCATTGGCGCAAAATTTTGCATATTCTAATCACCCCAAAATAATGTATCTTTTTGTTTCCCAAGAACTTTCTTATTATCGGTAGAGAAAATTGAAAAAATTGTGTTTTTTACGATTTTTACTGTAATTTGAGGTCGGATGACTTGAAAGTGAATTTTTTGGAATGCTCGTCCTCGAGTTATTCGGAATTAAGTATAATAATCCCATCTTGAAATATGAGATCATATCAACCCCTTCTACACGGATACGAACAAGACACCCGGTGTTAAATCCTCATCCTTGAATTTTATTATGAATGTTAATAAACAAGTATAGTCATGCCTTACTGGCATAATTAGAATTTTTTATGATTTCTCAATCGCCATTTTGGGCATCTAAAAAACTTGGTTCAGAATATGATAATGTATATCTAACTTTTGCTAACTCTCTTATAGGTAATGTAAATGACTTTGTTGGCTAGACGTGAGTAAAATATAAAATTCACAGTTCCGAAACTTAATAAAAACAACAGGTATATAGGTTTTTACCGGGGTATAGTATAAACATCTGGTACGCCATATCAAAAAAATGAAGTTTTTATTTATGGCTAAGATGTTAATTTTATCTTCAACACTTTAAGTTTTTCCGTAGTAGTGAATTGGAAAAAACACTACAAAAAGCTGTTTTTTTTACATGCTTTTACATGGAATTTTCAAGATCAATCAAGGCCATGCATCAACTAAACTTTTTTTTTCATATTAAGCGGAGATAAGTCAACAAGAATTAATTACCACCTTGTTATTTTTTCCTTTTTACAAAATTGGATAAAATAAAATAATTTTTTTTTAACAAAATGGTTGGGCTTGACCTTCTTATATTTGTTACCAAATTTAGTCCTCTTCGCTCCAATAGTTGATGAATAGCGCCCCTTTTTTTTATTTTTTAATTTTACTGGGGTATTTTTCAAGGTCATGAAGCTTTAAACTGCATCAAATACTCAGGATCCAATTTGGCATACATGCCTAAGTTTGAGGCATATTTGAAGTTAGTCTGATAAAACGTCGAATTATTAAGATTTTTTGAAGACAAAATGGCAAAAATCTTGGTTTTTGCAATTCTCAAGGTCATTTAAGGTCGGATGTATGTATGTATGTATGTATGTATTCAAAACTGGTGGTTAGCTCTCTACCGAAGGCTAAACCATGCACTGCGGCCGCAAATGGGCCTATGGTGCCCAGGTATCTACTGAGATTTTAAAGATCGCAATTTAAACACATACGACCCAGGAAGCTAAAAAATCCTGCAGACTACAAAACTTGATTTAGGCTAGATCAGAAAGTGAATTTTTTGGAATCCTCATCCTCATGTTATATGAAATCGAGTATAATCATGCCCCGATTGCGAAAATTGTATTTTTTATGATTTTTGACTGCCATCTTGAAAGATGTCATCGTATAAAACCCTTCTACACAAATGCGAATAAAACACCCGGTAACACTTGATTGTGTGACTAAAGAGCTATCAATCCCACATATTCACAAAACTCCTTGATAAAAAATCCCACGGACTTACACATGCCCCTTCTCTATATCTTATTTTCTAATAGGACACTTGTAATAGCTATTTACGTTACTAGACCCGAAACATGAACTTTACTGGGCGACACAGGAAATATACAGGCCGAGCCGTAGGTGACTTCTGTAAACATGTGAAGACCTGTAAGGTCAATTTTCGATCATGTATCGTATGTTTTTTTTTTAACTTAAAAGAAAAACATAAAACTACATTAAAAATTATGAACGAAACTTACTTCAAACCTTTAAAATTCCATCGGTATTAGTTTTTAATTTTTTTTTGACAACAAATAAAATGGCACTCGTAAATCTCCTTATAATTTTTGTCTATATTTTAAGTCGGTTTTAAATAGTAAGTTTATTTTGGTAAATAAAACTCAAATTGACTTAAAATATAACCAGAACAACAAGCAATGCCTACTAAAATAAAAAGAGGTCGTTTTTGAGAACTTTCTATAAAGAAAAACTTTCCGGGATAATAGAGAAACGACCAGGAAGTGCGTACATTCTGGTTTGTTGAAAAATAGATATTGCCGTTACTTCAAAAGGGAACTTTACAGGTCGATTGAGAAAGTTTACAGAGCGAGCCGTAGGCAAGGCCTAAAACTGTGTAGACAAATAATAAAAGTAAAATTTAAAAAAAAATAAAGAATATAAAAAAAATAAAAAAAAACAAAAAATTGTTAAAACTGTCAGCGCAAGTCATAGCCAACTTGACTGAAAATGGGACTAGAAAATAATAATTATCCGGTCTCTTACTTCTTTTTCGGTCTATGTTCTATTTTCCAGTCCCATCTTTATAGTTACACTTTGAATGTTATGTGGCTTCACTGAAAAAAAAATATGAAAAGTACCAAACAAATTACCTAACGTAAGTTTACACTTTTCTTGTAAAAACGCTTTCTTGCTTATTCTTACAAAGTTTACTTGTATTTTTATACATCTAGTTAGATTTTGCTACAAGAATTTTATTTTACATATTAACTTTACTAAATTTTACATATTTTTACACATATATATATATATTTCGATTTATAGCAAGATTTATATTGTAGAATATAATATTCTTCTATATACGGTAATTCCAATGTCTATTTTTGCTGTCGTTTGTTTGAAGAGCACCTCGCAAGTAAGAAATAGTAAATGTGTGATGTGTATGTGTAGCGAAAAGTATTTGTTGTGTTCCATAAGTCGATAAATTTTGAATTTTTAAAGAAATGTACGTTCCTAAACAATTTTTTTCATTGGTGAATATGAAGAAGCAATAAAAAATACTACTAGATACTAGCGATAGAATTTCAAAGTCGTGAGTTAAAATAAAAAGAAATACCAGCTGTTAGTGAGAGAGAGAAAATACCAAAATTTTGGTATTTTTATCTTGTAATTTGTATCTCGTTAACGAAAATCGCCCAAAAAAGTGAGCTTAGAAATCACTGTAATTTGTATTTATCAGCTTGTATTTTTAATTGTGCCTTCAGCTTCAATAATAAAATATCTTCTGGTAAATACTGCATGGTATAGTGCACTCTTATTAGCCCCGGATAACGTAACATATTTTTTTAAACGATCAGAAAATAGCCACTTTCCGTACGATTTTTCGTACTGGAAGCCATACATTCCAAGGCATGTTGTTTCAAAGTATTTCCACTCTCAAGAAAGGACCTTTTTGTTTTGTTCAATTTTCCGGTTCATTGATCTTTTCCCGGTCCCATTTTTGGCCAAGTTGGCTATGACTTCTTATCGACAGCTTTTAGCTTTTGTTTTTTTTTTGACAGTTAAAAAGGCTCTCAATAATTTGTTTCAAAAGTTTTGTTTACAAAAATGGATTCATATCTATAAAATGAGTTGGATCCGGAGGAAATAATAGAAGCTGCTTCAAGAGTCACTTTCGATTCGCTCCCTGAAAAATCTAGAGTGCTACCAGCGGAACTTTGATGCCTTTATAAACTGGTGCGAATTAAAAAACGTTAAGAAAATTAATGAAGATATATTCGTGCCATATTTTCAGAAAAATGGATCACACATTTTTATTGTTCAAAGTAATTATACTATAAATATGGAAAATAAAGGACAAACCCCGAAATCTGCCTCTCATGGGTTGATAATTTGGCCGTGGTCGGCCATATCTGATCGTTAGTCATCACTGTATTAGCTGTGTGAATCTAATAGGCACTACACTATAATTTTTCTAATGTTCTTACAATTTTGCATAAATTAAAAGGACAAAAATCTTTTCTAACCACAAAAGTTTACTTGTTTTATTTAGTTTTGATCTTAAAAACTACTGACCTTAGCGAGGGGTAGATACATGAGGAATTTTGGTGTATAGCCTAGAGGCTGAGAAATTGCGAGGCATTGTGAGGCATTGAATAGGCATTATGTGGTATTGTGAGGCATTACGAGGGATTGCGAGGCAATGTTTGGAATTTTTGGGCATTGTTTGGCATTTTAGAGGCAATATGGAGAATGTTTTATTAGAATTTGATGTAGCGCATGCGTATATATAACAAATCCGCGTGCCACTTGTTTCAATGGCGTAGCCAGGGGGGGTTTTGGAGGTTAACCCCTCCCCCCCAAAGGCCTCTTTTACCCAATCATGTACTTAAAAATGTCTTATTCTCCTTTTTTTTCGAAAAAGTTTCACCTGCGCTGCTATTTCCCCCGGAAAATCACTGTTAGGTTTCACAAAATTTTCACCTACGCTTCTTCTATCATTTCTTTTTTAATTATAGTCTTTTAAACTACTCAAACCCCCCCCCCCCCAGAGCCAGTTTCTGGCTACGCTACTGCGTGTTTGAGCTGTGCAGTGAGCCCGAGTCAGCCGCTTACAGTCAGCTTTGTTATGAATGTGTGTGAAAAATAAATATTTTGAAAGCTTATACCAGTCTTACACCTCTCTCTATACTAATAATAGAACGGCAGTCAACACCCTAGATCGTATATCAACTATAAACGCACAGGTCAAACTACTTGACCTACTACTCCATTCAATCTAGCAAAAAAGTCGAAAAGATAACACATCGTTGATTTTTGGGATAGACCTTTAGAATACCTTCATAAGCCGCCTAAAGTCCTCTAAAATCCCCTCGATCCGAGGTCCGACATATTGACAGTTTTTTGACATATATTTTTTAGTATCGTTGTTTATGGGCGTAATTAGCTAAAATTTGGTATGTAGGTCCACATTAAGGCATAATATGAAAATCAAGGATGGCGTCCTGCTAATGTCAAAAATAGGTCCGCCATATTTGAAACTGCCTTCTCTCATTATTATTATTATATCATTATCACGCAGGCCATCCATAAATGTCCTAATTTAATTTGTCATTTGTCATCTGTCAAAAGTTATGGCGGCCATCTTGCATTAAATGTTGCACATCTATTGTCCTTAAAATATGCTTTTTAAAAATAACCTACAGCCCTGGCATGTGGCATATCATTGAAAATCATTTTTTAAGCAGAGACACGACCAGAAAGTGTCTTTGCCCTGTGGCTTGCCCTGTAAATTTCTTGCGTTGACATGTAAAGTCCAATTTTCCGGTCTAGTGTCGTAAATACCTATTATTCTCGTACGTGTATTTCTTTAAAATTTTCAAAAAAATGTGTAAGATTGTTTTAACTTTTATTACACACCATGACATTTTTACAATTTAAAGTTTAATAATTTTGACCTACCTACCCTTAGAGGGCGGTAACTGAATTTTTAATAAAAAAGAGGACAAACTAAGCCAAAACAGTAGTGGCTCATTTTGGAAAACTTTAAAAATTGTCCCATTATCTTACCTTTCTTTTGCTGTTCAAGTTCAAGCTCCTTTATTGTTTCTAAGAAAAATTTACATTTTCTATAACAAGAAAGCTTGTTAATTGTAGAAGTTAACCTGACACTATATACAATTGTTCGTATTCTAAAAACTATATACTACCAATATCAAATAAATGAATCTTTAGGCTACTATCCCTGCGTAAAAAAAGAGAATTATAAAGAAAACAAAAAAGTGGAAAAAAATAACAAGAATAATATCATGAAAATGACAATTGTGACAAAACGAAAAAGAAATTAATTATTTTAAAAAGTTTTTTAGCAGACTGTGGAGTGATAAGCTCCAAGTTCAATGCAAAATCATTGGGTTTGTCCCAAGGCCCTACTCGTAAATGGCGATACATTGGACAAAGAAAATATGAAACATGGTTTCTAAGTCATTTAAATTACATACACAGCAATTTGCGTTTTTTATTGCGTACATCATGCCGTTAACCGTCAGTTTGAGAAAGTGCCTGGTGCTGAGTCTGATTTGAGAAACGATCCGTACTAATCCTATGGGAGAGCAAAACTTCAGGAAAGGGTAAAAATGAGTGAAAATATGGCAAAAAGTAGTGTACTGAGCGTTTTCGCAGAACCTTTTATCCTTGTTGGCTAATCGCAACTTAAGCCTCTCTAAAAAACTTTTTTTTATTGATTTTAGCGTATTTAAGTCTAAATTTTGCCAAATAACACCCAATTCCACCACAATAAACCATGACTTAACTTGTTTTACCCATTTATGCTTTGTGTCAACATTAATTAGTTTTAGTTGCCTGTTAAAGCACATTTGGGGCAAGCGATCATTTGGCATGTTTAAAAGTTTTATCAAAAAATTTACACGTCAGCGGTCTAGATATGGGTGAGCGCTCGGCGGACAGTGCGCGTAGTATTAAGTATAATGGCTTTTTGTGCTACCTTTAGGATTTCTTGTGGCTTTTAAGCTCACTGATGGTTTTTTATTGGTATGAGTCCATTGGCAGATATAGCGAATGGGTGGATACTAACTTTACTATCGATATATTTAGTAACTTTGTTGTTGATTGCATTCCTGACATTTGCATCTTCTGGTAACGTTATGTCAATAATTTTAGCAGATTTTTCTAGCTTATCAAACAACACTATATCGGATCTGTTGTGAATAGTTTCGCGGTGTGTTATTATTCCTACGTCCCAGTAGATTTTCGCTCTCTCATTCTCAGTAGTTTCATGAGGCTGGTACTTATAGTAAGGGATTTTGTGGTCCGTTAGCTGGTACTTAATGCAAAGAGCTTGACGGAGAATTTTTGCAGCGTCGTTGTGTCTTTTTGTGTAATCCTTCGGGGCCAGATAAGAACATGCTGTTGTTAAGTGTTTTATGGTCTCTGGTTTCACATTGCAAAATCTACAGCGGTCATTTTGGAGGTGTTGTTTTAAAATATATTTTCTGTAGTTTTTTGTGGCTATTACTTGGTCCTGAATGGCCATAATAAACCCCTCTGTTTGTATAATTAATGTTCCTTCTGTTAGAAATGTAGTTGAAAGCTCCTGGTCAAACTCTGCACTGCTCAAACCTGTCAAATACCTTCCATGGAGTTGCTTATTTTTACAACATTCTGTTTCGAGGTCTCTTAAGTAATTTTTGTTTTCTTTTTCAGGTGGTTCGATTCGATTCGATTAAGTGGAGTTAGATTGTGATCTATTGAGACGATAGCTTTATGGAGAGGATGATTCACTGCACTAAGGTAAGTAAACATTTTTTCTATTTTTTAGCATGACTTCGGTTAGGTTTTGTAAATTTCTTCCACTTCTTTTCCTTGGCAGATACATGCAGTTTATAGAGGAATTGTGATGATGCAACCTGTGCCTAGTTAGTGTAGTTCTTACGAGTCGGTCTAGTCTGTCAAGATTTGATCCACTACACTTTATAATGCCAAAGATGTACGTGATGGCAGGAAGACCCTAAATGTTTATTGTTTCTGTTTTTGACCTTGAGTACAGCTCCGTTTTAAGTACTAATCTAAGTTTTTCGCTCAGCGTTGTTTCGATTTGTTTCTTAATCACTGCATGTTAAATATTAAAAGACTGGTATATTCTCAAGTATTCGTATTTTTCGTCTAGTGGAAGTGACGTAAATTGAGTCAGGTCATTCAGCGTAATGTTTTCGGAGTTCCGCATTTTTCCCGCCTTAATATTTATAAAAGAGCATTTTTCTACACCAAAATTCATTCGTATGCCATTTGTGAAAGTAGTGACCAGTTCCAATTGACTCCTTAGTTAGTCTTAATTAGCTACATAAAGTTTAAGGTCATCCATATACAGTAGGTGGGAAATTTTTGTTGGTGGTTATCTAGTAAGAATATATCCGTAGCCACTGAAGCACAGTGTACTACTTAGTGGATTATTATTATTATTATTGTTATTATTATATTTTGTTTTTTAAAGTATTTTTACCGATAACTTTCATTTGGCCATAATTATGTTGTTTTATTGTGTTTATAAATGATTCCGTTGAAATATTTGTGTCTGAAGCTGCTCATAGTTTATATTATCAATTTTTTTAATCTTCTTATTTTTTCTACATTCTGAGCTGCTAATTTCAATATTTAATAAAATAGTGTATAGTGGTTAGTTGTGTCATCTTTTAGAATAAAAGTGTTTATAGATTTGTAAGACCTATACATAATATTGTTAATCGATCTACTCGGATTTCGTACTTGGTCACGACATTTATTAGCGAAAAATAACCGTGCTGGTATTTAAAAATGTATTTGTAATTTCCGTCTGCCGCAAAAGGTATACATTTATATCTCCTGTAAATATTTCATACCCAAATTTAGTATTTGAATTTTTTTTTAGAAATGTTTTAAGGTTAAGTAAAAATTGGTTTTCGGATATTATGCGAGATCCACAAATTGCGGTTAGACCGATTTGCTTGCAATTTTTCCTAATAAAACATTTACTAAAATATTTTGGAGCTAACCAGTATTTCGCTTTTAACTTAAACCACGCTCCCATCCCAAGAATTTAGTTTGCTTAAGTTATACTATAATGTGTATTTCTGTACATTAAATTCGTTTATTTTTTTTGAGTAACGATTTTCAGACATATTTCTTGAATCGAATTGTCTTATATTCTCTAGCAATAAAAGAAAATTGTCAAAGTTTTCGTATATCCCTCTGATATAGTGTTTAAGTCCCTATGTGAGTTATCAAAATATTTATTCTCTAGCAATAAAAGAAAATTGTCAATGTTTTCGTATATCCCTCTGATATAGTGTTTAAGTCCCTATGTGAGTTATCAAAATATTTATGTCGTCTAATTTTGTTGCTTAGTCTATATTCATCAAATATTTGGTTCATTGACGCGATAATAATAATCAAAATATACTCTATAAAAAATACTCATTGTTATTACTAATTAAATACCCCAGTGAAATTATGATGTAATAACTCTTAGTATACGAAAAATTTCCTCTACCTTATATACAGCTTATTTACTTAGATTCTTTCTTATAGTATTAGACTTGGTTTAGATTGGCTTCTGAAGTTTAGGGTCCCAGTTGGAATGCTCACGTCTGCCGGCAGCTTTGTAGTTTTGTTTTCAGCTTTTTCTTTAGGTGTCACTTTGTTGATTTCGGCTTTTACAGTTTTTTCTTCAAGAGTATCAGCTGTGTAGGCTGGGTAGTTTACAAATAATTGATTTTTTCTGATATAGGCTCTATATCCTTTGGTTTTAGTCTCTTT
The DNA here is from genome assembly GCA_963921995.1 of Oxystoma pomonae. NCBI lineage: Eukaryota > Metazoa > Arthropoda > Insecta > Coleoptera > Brentidae > Oxystoma > Oxystoma pomonae. The sequence continues at coordinate 66,716,651 of OY998167.1, forward strand.
AAGATGTTTCGTTAATATTTTTCTATCTTTTCGGTCTTCTATCGATAATTCTTCAACAATATTTATTCTGGTTCCGTTAAGTTTTTTGCCAGATTTTGGAATGGAAATTTTGGTCAAAAAGGAAGTAAACTTTACAAATATAGTTTTTTTGTTGCGGCCTATAAAAAAGGAAAATTCTGCAAAATAGCACACCTCCTTCGGACTCGGGCTATTTCGCCAAAATATGAAAATGAACTCTTGTTGGTTTTAGGCAATACACTTTCACGCACAATTATCGAAAATTTTTAGGCACTAATGTAATTACCTCTGGTAATATTTTAAAAACTAATTGATAAAATTTTTGCAAATATCCTTAAAATAAAAATAAAATTTTTTTAACCAATTTGAATAAATGATTGATACTCGGTTTATACTTGAAAAAGTTTTAAGGAAATCTGATCTTATTCATTTTTGTTTGACAATTCTAAACTTAAACAAAAATGCTCTAGATGGGGTGTCCAGATATGATTGTTTCTACCTATTATTTTACTATTATTTGCTATAACGTAAACAAAAGCATAAATTTTTAATGAAGAATATATTTCTGTTTCATTGGAGACAAATAAATCAACCTTAATCTAATGGTAGCTTAACGACAATTAGTTAGATTTTTTTGTAAATAAAAGGGTAAGATAAAGATTAAATTACCACATTTGTGACAAAGTGATAGGGCCCAAAGATATCAATTTATTAGTCTCAACCAAACCTTTTTATCAGTGTACCTAAACTAATAAATCATTTATTTAACTAAAAAATTAAATATTTCGATATTATTTCTGAGCTGTACTGGTTTCTAGGGTCATCATAAAAAGTACTGCTTTTAAAGCTACTTTCCACAGGCTTGTGAACTTCTTGGATTGGGACAGTTGGCGTCGTCTCGTTATTTTCTTATTTATGTCATTGGAGTCTCTTGGAATAGGAATCAACTTATTTCTTCTTTAAGGTGACCACACGCATAGTGCCTTGTCTTCAGATGGGTGAACTTTTATTATTCTGGCTAAGGGCCATTTAGTGGAAAGACCTGCCCTTAACAATAACAAGCTCTCTTGGATTTTTCTGCTGATTTTGCACACTTGTAGCGTTGTTGCAAATTGTGCAAATAGTCAGATGTCCAGCGTTTCCAGTAATCTTCCTTTATTTTTTATACCATCTTCCATCTTTCAGTGGTCGCAAATTGAGACAGTATTCGATCTGGTGCATCAGCGTTGTTATTTTAAGGTGGTATTTCATTGATTTTTCTGCAGCTTCCCTTAATCCTCCCAAATGGGGTGCTGCTGGAGGTATAACGTGCCATTCCGTTCCTATTGTCGTTAGATCATATAAAATGTTGGAGTTTTTGATTTTGTCGTATTTTTTTTTTGGAGGATTCCGCTGGCTCTAGCTAATTTTTTTATTTATTTATTTAATTTCATTTCATTTAAATTTTTAGGCGCTAATGTAATTGCCTCCGATAATATTTTAAAAACTAATTGATAAAATTTTGCAATTTTGTACACACACACATACAAATGTGCACAACGCCCCCTTCGTTCGACTTCAAGATGCGCAGCTTTGGTGACAAAGCACACAATCCTTTGCATGCCTGATGACTCCATCCCTTTGTGGTCCGTATTTGCAGTGGACCAGCATAATCGGTTGGAAGCTTAACCATAAGCTGTTTTAAGGTTATTGCTTTCATCCTAATACATTTTACGATTTTTTTTTATTTTATTGCTTCTTTGACTCCTTTGATCCAAAATTAATTTCTGCTATATGCTGCCGTTAGCTGATTTCCTCCATGTAACGTTTGACTATGACCATCAAGAACAATAAGTCTTCCTAGACATCATCGAGTACGGGGTTTAAGGTGACAATTGTTCTACTGCGGTCGATTGGAGTCTTATCCTGGATTGATTTGATTTATTCACTGAATGGTGTTTTGGTTCTTGCTTAACCAATACCCCTAATGTTTCTTTGAGTTCGTCAACCGATCGTAAAATATCTCCCTTTATCCAAGCTAAGGTTATCATCGAGTCTCTCCATGCATATTTGTCTGTTTCTTCCAGCGATAGTGTTCCAATCGTTCTCTTCATCAGTTTTTCAAGGAGGACAGCAGAGCAGCGAGGCTTTTTCTGACGCATCGCAGAATCCATAAAGCTGCTTTCGGATGCCTGTAGTCTGGTTTGTGTTCATTTTGGAATTTTCTCCATTTTTTGTCTGTACTGTCTGGTACTGAATTATCCTGTTTTAGGCTCTGTATCTATAGTTCTTGAATTACGAGCTTTGCATTTATTACCACCGATAGAATGTCGCTTCGTAACCTTTTGATTGGCCTTTTTCTGTGTTTTGAATTTAAATGTGTCATCGTATGGGACCCAGTGGATTCCCCACGATTTTCGTGTATCATCTTCGGTAATTTCTTGTGGAGATTTATTTTTTAATTTATCGTCTAGAGAATCAAGTAAATGGATGTGATTTTTGGACCATTTGCGCAATGTAAACCCTCCTATTTAAAAGATGCCTATAATTTATGTTTAGCTTCTTGTACCGTATCTGCTCCTGACTGAAGATCGTCGACATGTTGTTTCATTTAGATACTCTGGAGGCCAATGGAAAATTATCTTTTTCGCCTTTTGCTAATTGCTCAAGTGTTCTTATTGCCAAATATGGAGCCGCAGTGGTCCCATAAGTGACGGTTGTTAGCTTGTGTTCTTGAATACATTGTCTAGGGTCAGATATTCACATTATTGTTTGAAAGTTTTGGTCATCTTGGTAAATTTTTACCTGACGATACATTAATGTCAGCAGAAAATACAATTTTGTGTGTCCTCCAGCGAAGCAGTATATCTGGTAGCTCACGCTGTAGCTTTGGCCCTGCATATAATGCATCATTAAGACTGATTTCACTTGAAGTTTTGCTAGACGCATCAAACACTACTCTAAATTTTGTAATCTTGCTTGATTCCCTAATTATGTGTTGATGAGGAATGGTATTGCCCATTAATTGAATGTGGTCGCATGTGGTTGAGTTTTAGGTATTCCGGCAAATTTTTTTTTTTATCTACTTTCTAGTTGTTTATCCCTTAAGAACCGTTTTTCTAATTATAGAACTCCTGCGGCTACTCTTGATCTAGAAGTGCCAAGATTTTCAAGTTGATTGTTGAAAGGAATACGCACTGTTTATTTACCATCTTTGTTTCTTTAGGTATTTAGTTGGTAATGCTCTTCGCAGAATGTTTCTTCTTCGGTAGCTGACCAATCTTCGGATATTTCTTTTAATTCCCAGAATTTTATAAGTTGTTGATCTTCTTTAATGCACTCTAGATGATAACTTGAAGTTGGTTTTTTTTATGACCAATAGTTCCGGTCAAAATCCACCCAAGCTCGGTATTTTGTCCAAGCAAATTATCTTCTGTTTTGCGTAGGTCTTCTAAAATTATATCGCTGTATTATTTGGCTCAAAGTAAAATGTCAATTTGGCCGGGTCGGTAAAATGTAGGATCAGCAAGCATTTCGTTCTTCCATTGACTGATGTTGACGTCGAACTATTGACTTAATAAGGTATGCGTTAGTCTAGGCAGTATGATACATGGTGCATTCACTCTAAAAGTGCTGGAAGTTCGAGGCGCAAAGGAACCCTCCACCATCCACTTTGCAGTTTGTAGTTCTCTGCTGTCAAGGAGAGATATGTCGGCTCGTATTCATTGTCGAGGCAAAGCTAAGAGGCTGGCAGCTTGATTGAGAGCCTGGATCAAATAGTACCCGCAGATATTCATACATTCCATGATTGTTTGTACCGTAGTTGGGGATGATTTTGCTGATGCGTTGGATTATTTCGAAAGCCATTTAACTGTTGATTGCCTCTTGCCCCATTTTGTTGATTTATTTGTTCTCGAAAGTCTACGTGTATCATACTGTAATGAAATCCTCTGCATGTATAGCACCCAATATTATAGAAACATCTTAGGTGTGATGGATGCTTAAGGAAATTGATACATATCTTCTTTTCCTCATTGGTCTTAATTTAGAGCAGTTGTAAATATTATGTGTGGCTTTGTTACATTATTTGCAGACTTCAGTTGAACTTTGAGTTTGTTCGGTGACTTTTTTTTTATTTGACCAATGGCTTCAAAGGACAGAAATCTTGTTTGTAAGAATTTGCGAATTTCCTCTAATTCTTATAATTTGTTGGGTTCTTGCAAATATTGTTCACAAAATCGGTTTGTTTCGGAGTCCTATTTGCGGCAAATTATTCTTGTAATCAGTGGACCCCACGAAGTTGTATCTTTCTTCATGTAGCTGCTTTAACTTATAGGCTGACTCATTAGCAATCGTAGGAGTGTCCAAAATTTTATCGATTACTTTGTTGACAATCAGTCTCTTATTGCAGCATCTTGTCTCGACAATGGTCCAGCTAGTAGTATAATTTTTACTGGTAATCTGCAGATGTTGGATGACTTTGCTGACTACTTCACCTCTAAGGTACTTTACAGATATTTCATGCGCTCAATGTCGGAAAGATCATCATTTTCGTAAACTATTTTCTTAAAGCTGTCCCTAAATATAGACCATTCTTCATAGGAACCATCAAATATAGGTAATTTTAGTTGTGAAAGAGATATGTTATTTGTTCTTGGTTGTTGGATAATAACGGTTAGAGCACATAGTTAGGGCGAGTGGCAGGTTCGGTAGATGTTTTTCTGATTTTAGAAGTATTAGGATCTGCTCATGTCCTTTTTCGAGAGCCTTGTAGATTGACTTGAGAGGTGTGTTGATTTTTTGAATTTCCAATTCTAGGTATAACTCGGAGATGTGACTCCATTTGTGACTGATTTTCTTTTGCAGCTATCGTTAGCGATTGTTTAGAATTGAGTCATCGATTTCTGATTGAGTGTCAACAAGAAGTTCTTTCATCTGATTGAGTAGTACTTCTGTTTTTTGTTTTTTCGCTTAAATAGCTAAACTTTGATTTTTTTCAGTCCACCTTCAATGTAGTTTTTTGATTCGCTTGTTTTTCTTTTGTATTTCTACGCATAATTTCTCAATTGCTGTGCTTTATTCTTCAAAGTATTGAATTGTTTTTCGACTTGATGGATCTTTCTTCATATTGACAAAATAACGTTGAACTTATTTTCCATATAGCTCCTGCTCTTTGGCAAGATCATTGATTTCTTCAACTGTTGTCGGCATTGTGGTGAACTTGCGTAGATTTGAAGTTGCTTGATAAACTTTGATACTTTTCTAAAGTAACAGCTTCTCGGAACTGACTAGTAGGTTTGCCGTTGCATATCGTTTCCGTTGTGCTGAAGTTTATTAAAGTTGACTTTTAATTCGTCGTAAAGTCGGAGTTGACTGAAGTTTGTCTAAACTTGATTTAGTTCTTTGTTAAGGTTGGAGTTGATTGAAGCTCGTCGATGTGGTTGAAATTGATTGAAGTTCGTCGTTGAGGTTAGACTTGCTTGAAGTTAGTTGTTGTGATTGAAATTGATTGAAGTTCGTCGTGGTTGACGTTAAAGTATATTGAAGTTCGTCGTGGTCGATGTTGAAGTAGATTGAAGTTCGTCGTGGTCGATGTTGAAGTTGATTGAAGTTGGCTGATGACTGGGCTGCTTGTTGAACTTGGCAGGTAGAACCAGTTGTCGAAATTTTGGAATTCTTGGTGAACTTGAGTAACCTGTAACTTTTAAATTTGATATACATTTTTGCTCGAAGGATCAATGAAAATGCTACTTTTTTACTGTAGGTATAATATTTACTAAATGATGCAATGCCCTTATAATACTTACCGATTACCGATTACCGATTACCGTACGAACATGTGTCTTGTTTATAGTCTCCAATAATAGTTTAAATTTTGGCAGTACAAACTACATTTCAAAAAATGAATTTTATATGGTTATAATCAGTGAAAAAAACGCTTCTTGGTGTAACTATTTAAGAATGTGTAAAATTCAATAGTTATAGACAAAATAGTGAAAAAAGTAAGATTTAATTAACGATAAAACAATTGAAAAGTGGAGGTGAAAAAAAAAACGTTAAAGATAAGAAGCATCAACTCGACTCGGAACAATAAATTTAAGTAAAAACCGTAAGTCAATGCTTTTATATTCTTAGTAATATTAGATTTCTTTAAAAATGGACACAAGGAACAAAACTAGGACAAAAGCCACACAAAAAACATCAAAACCCACCGTAACAACTAGAAGACCATCCCTTAATACTAGTATTGTAAGTATTATCTATGACAAAGATCAAGATAATCAGCTACAGACAACCGAGACTATACTTTCCGACCTAAGAAATAAACTTGCTGACAGCTTAAATGAACTTGACGAACTAAATCTAAAAAACCAGGCACTTACAACAGCGATTGAAAAACTTAATTACCAAATGTCCTTAAAAGACGAGATAATAGCATTTCAAAAAAGCACGATTACAACATTATCTCAAAAAAATAATGTAAAATTATTGGATGCAACGACGCAAACAGAATCTTCTACTCAACTGCTAGATTGTGAAGACCGAAATGAAATATTGGAAAACTTGTATGAATTAGACCATATCTTGAAAAAACAAGAAGTATCTTTAAGACCTTGTACTACCAATATGGCCACTCAAACAAATCTTTGCGAGACTAATAAAGAACTCAACAAAGAAAATACGAGAACACCTTTCACAATAGTAGACAAAAAAACCGAATGTACACAAACAACACAACAACAACCAGGGAAAATGCAGCAACAAATTTTGACGCCGCTACCTAATTTGAAACCAGCAGACAAAAGCGCATCAGAAAACATCGAAAACAAGTTAAATTTCGAGAAAAAACGAAACATTCTGCTAGTCACTGGCCGAAGAGGAAAAGACCTTTTCTCCAACATATCTAACTCATTAGGAGACACCCACAATATTGTCTCGTATGTCTTACCAAATGCAGGAGATGAAGAATTACTTTCAATCGCAATCAAAGAGGCAAGTAACTTTAACAAGTCAGATACCATAATTCTATGGCCAAATAGAGTGTATAACAAACTTATAGATAACTTTACCCTAGAAACACTGCACACTAATTCTCTAATACTAACGCAACCTTACAGATACGATGACAGTAGGGAGAACGACAAAATCTATGAAAATAATATGTCAATCTTTAAAGAAATTCATTTAAGAAAAATCAATAATAGCTGCATTATCGACACCAACAGCATTCTTAGGCGAACAAACTACTACCGTGATCAAAAAAACATATCGAAAATTTGAAAAAAGTTTTTAGCTAAAGCAGTGCTTAATCATATAGCAAATTTTTTTTGGAAACGAACACAGTCAACAAATCAACAGTAACAAGAACTTCCTGTACAAATGACCATCCAAATAAAAACAAAACCAAAAGTGACAACAATAAAACAACTAACAAAGGCGCTAATATCAATAATAAAACTTTAATGACACAGAGCAACCATGGAAGAAAGAGCATGTCACAACTATCGATTTTTCACAACAACATTCAGTCCATAGGAAATGGTCATAATCAACTTGAAGTTTTACTGAAAGAGTTAAATTATCCTGAGCTGGTATGCATAACAGAACACTGGAAGACCAAAGAAGCACTCAGGCATATAGCTATTCAAGGTTATTCATTGATCTCTTCTTACTGTCGCCCAGCAGAAAAACATGGTGGTTCATTAATCTATGGAAGAGAAGACATCATTATTAAGGAAAGAAGAGATGTTTGCAGTATGTCAGTACAGGATAGCATAGAATGTTCTGCCGCCGAACTTTGCTTCAACAAAAAAACATATGTTATACTTAGCATATACCGGTCTGGGCTATCGGGAGATATTAAAATATTTTTTGATGTTCTAGAACAAGCATTAGAGAAATTTGAAAAGGAAGGCAAAACAATAATAATAGCAGGAGATTTTAATATTAGACTTGAAAAAGAATCGTCAATTAAAAGCGATTTTTTAACACTATTAAACCTATACAATCTTTCTCCGACAATTTCAGAATACACTAGAATAGTCGACAACCAAAAATCCTGTATCCATAACATAATTTTAGATATCTCCAATATTAACTACAAGACTAAAGTTCTTTTTGAGGGAAAATCTGATCACACTGCGCAACTACAGAACCTTTTCAGACTGCAGTATCTTGGCATTTTGTAATCATCTTTCAATAGTACCTTGGGCAAATATATATAGTTCTAATGTTTTGGATGTTAACTTTTTATGGAATACTTTTATAGAAATGTTTCTAAGTATTTTTAATCAACATTTTCCATTAAAAGAAAGTAAAAGTCAAAACTACAAAAATTCATTAAAACAAGACTGGATAACACCAGAAATTCTGGAACTTAAAAAAAAAGTCGTGTCTTTGCAAATAATGTCAAACGCAAATCCTTTATACAAAGAATCCTTCAAACAATACAAAAAAGAGTATGATAAACAACTTCAAAGCGCAAAAAACAATTTCTTGTTGAACAAAATACGATCCAGTGACAATATTTCCAAAACCACATGGAATACAGTAAAATTTTTAACAAAAAGTAACAAATCAATAAATGTTCTCCCTGATATACAAGATAGTACCGTTTTAGCCAATTCTTTTAACAATCATTTTACCAATGTAACACCAGAACTACTAAAACAAAACAACATTAATATAGACGAATGTGAGTTCAAAACAACCTTTCTCAATCCCAAATCAATGTATTTTAACCCAACAGATGCAACTGAAATTATTAAAGTATCAAAAAAAATGAAAAATACTAAAAGCTCAGGACATGATAATGTTCCATCCGATCTCCTAAAAAAAGTAATCCCAATAATTGCAGAACCCCTTGCTTATATTTTTAATACCAGTATGAGTACAGGCGAATTTCCCGAACATCTCAAAATTGCAACCGTAATCCCAATATTTAAAAAAGAAAACCACAATGACCTTAATAATTACCGACCAATCAGTCTTCTATCTTCTTTTTCTAAACTTTTTGAACTGATAATCTTTTATAGACTATTTAACTTTTTCCAATCGTGTTCCCTTTTTAATGACTTTCAGCACGGATTTCTACCTGGAAAATCGACGGAAACTGCTCTACTTGAACTTAACAAACAAATTTTAAAAACTTTGGAAGATAAACACACAGCTTGTGGATTACTCCTTGACTTATCCAAAGCTTTTGACTCTATTAATCACAACATCCTTCTAAAAAAACTAAAAGCTTATGGAATAAGAGGAGTCGTGTTAAAATGGTTTGCGTCTTATTTAAAAAACAGAAAGCAAAAGGTCCAAGTTAAACGTGATAGTTAAACTGCTGAGTCTGTTTGTGACTTAAACACAACAGGGGTTCCTCAGGGAAGCATTTTAGGACCTCTGCTATTTGTCATATATTTAAATGATTTTTGTGATATAATTAAAGCACCTAATTCGGCCGTTAATTACGCGGACGACTGTACAGCTTTAGTACCAGTTAAAAAAAGTGAAAATCTAAGTGAAAAATGTCAAAAATTGTTAGAAGATATCCAAAGATGGTTAAGGGAAAATCAACTTTTATTAAATGTTAATAAAACAAATATAATATTGTTTACTAATATCGGTAATACTACAGATCAAGTTAATTTCGAAAATGAGGAGATTAAAATAGTTCAAAACCTAAAACTCTTAGGAATTACAATAGATTCGCAGCTAAACTATAGCGAACATATTCAAAAACTATGTGGTAAACTAAGTTCAGTGACTTACGCCATGAGAACCATATTTAAGCACTTGAAAGATACCAAAATTTTAACTACCATTTATTATGGTATGTTTTATTCGCATATTAAGTATGGAATTTTACTCTGAGGTAGCAGTAGTCAAGCTGAGAGCGTTTTTGTTCAACAGAAAAGAGTTTTAAGAATAATGTTTTCTTTAGGACTGCGTGAAACCTGCAGAGGCGTTTTTAAAAAGAATAAGTTTTTAACTCTACCAGCAATTTACATTTTTCACTGCATTCTCTATCTAAGAAAAAATCCCCAAAACTTTTTTAATTTAAAACCAAAACATAATTATCAGACGAAGCATAAAGAAAACAATTATAATTTTCCCAAACATAGACTTCTATCTACTCAGAAAAGTTATTTCTATAACGCAGTAAAATTTTATAACCAATTACCTGATAGTATTAAAGAGATTGAGAGCTTCAAACAATTTAAAAAAGAATGTTTTACTAGATTATGTCAAATCGAACCATACACTATCGCCGAATTTCTTAATTTTTAGTGTTTGTTTATACTTAAGGTTTCCTGTTAACTGTTGTTTTTAACCAACATCATGCCTATGTGTAACATGTAAAATTATGTAATTATTTTATTCTTGTTTTTATTTTTATTTTACTCTCTAATGTTTGTCTTTTACTTGGCTTGTAAAATTTTAGTTTTATATTATGGTTTTTGTTTCTTATTGACAAATTAACTAAGTCATTTTTGATATTATGCAGCCTAAATATACTGCTACGTTGTCCTTTTTTTATCCATTAATTTAAGTTAAATCATGCAAGCAAACATGTACTTTGTCGATTACTTCAACACTCAATTATTTTAACTTAAATTTTAAATTAGCTAATTACCCAACTGTTTTTTAATTTTTTGTGTTATGTGTTTTCAAGCCTTATTAATTATAATAACTGTATTTTAATATTTTTTGAGAATTTTCTAAATTAATAATTATCTATTTTTTATTTCATTAATTTGGGATAAGTATGACGAAACATGTATATGTACTCTACTGTATAAATACTTTGTAATAAATGAACTAACTAACTAACTAACTAACTAACTAACTAAGGTGATAACTACAAGATATTATTTACAGTGCTTTTATACTGATTTATTAGGTATGAGATACAGCTATTTTTACTAAAATATTGATAGTAATATTAACACAACAATTAGCACAGCCCGTATCAAACTGATGGGTCTGCAGAAATAATTTTGTATCTGCATCGGTCAGTGTGTCCTGGATCTCGATAATGCATCAATTTTGTTTATAATATCATCCTAATTACATCAATGGTAATTGCTGTGACTCGGTCGGTTCTATTCCATTTTTTATTACTAATAAATAAATAAATTAATTTATGACTAATTTTTAAGATTTTATAAACAACCCGTAGTTCACTGTGATTTTAGCCCTAAAAAACATACGCGCTTTCAATTTAAGATGATTTTGTGAAATAGAAAAAAATATACTCAATTATAAATTGCTTGAAAAAAGCTCTAGAGATGTTGTTTAAGCTTCCTAAGGACAAAATACCAGCTTTTACATGCAAAAAGTTCCGAATTTTGTGTTAATGTAAATACTCAAATCATTTTTAAATTTTGTTTACAAATTAACATCTAATGGCGTCTCACCTAGTAAGCCAATTTTATCGAATCAATCATGGCGGCACCTGTTATACTTTTTACTACAACCAAAAAACATTTCTGTGTCCTGACGGATTGAACTACTATACTATATAACAGACGCGAACACGCCTCAATTTTATCCAATGGAAATTGACACAGAGAAGTGCTTCGAAATTGGTTAGTTGCAAATATAACATAAAAATTGGTTAGGTAAAAATAGTCGCACTCGTGTCTACAATAACCCGGCCAGAAAATGTCGCATTTACAACTAAGTAACTGCTGAAAAAATGGTTACTAAAATAGACGGTCATAAATAGTAGTGAGTAAACTAGAGTTTCGAACTTCCATTGTCTTCATTTTTTACCTTTTTACAACGTTTAGAATGCTTATGTATCTGCAATCGTCATTAGGTGAATACTAACCAAAAATATGACTACCTAATCCTATATACTAGCAGGTGTTCAATGAACTATAAAACTAACCAATTCAGTGAATCATGAGGTTTACACTTGGTTGGTTTCGCCCTTTTACAGTTGAAATCTGTTACCTTATTTGGGTTGCTCGGCTTGAAACTATTCCTGCCTCTTATTAGGAAAGCAATGTGTTTCTTCTTTAATCAGTTTAGCCTTTGCTTTTTCGTAGTTTCAAAATTTGTTGTGCATACCGGGTCCGTAACGTTTAACTGCGAAAGGGCGGAACCAACCAAGTGGAAACAACAACTGTAAAATGTAGACTCTGCTATATATTACCCTAACAAATATACTGGTAATGTTCCATAAAATATCAACAAAATCCAAAAATATAAATTATTTGCTTCATGAATATTAAACACAAAGCTGCTATAAACCCTAATAAATTTTGGAAGTCAATTAAAACTGATTTAATTTCGCGTGTTTTAAAACAATTTTTTAAGAACGGCTGAATTTGTTTTGGTCATAAAATTAAAACGTCTTTTATTCTCAGAAAAATGAAATTAAGGAATATATAACCGTGATATTCAGAGCCAAATTGAATTAAACATTTACTCTCCATGCAGTTTTTAATAAGTCTCTTACATGATTTTGAAAGCTTTACAAAATTTTTTTTTACTAAAGTACCATCACCAAACTGACGATAGTGTGTGAAGTCTAAAGTCCGCTTAACATGGAGCAATATAATGAGAATGGCATAAATATCATATCATTTCATCTCGCTTTACCAGTAGCAGTAGATTGAGATGAGAAGTCACAACTTGCATGCAATTTATGATTTATTGCATTATTTTAAGCAACCTTTAATCTATTTGATTGCAGTTTTTTGTTGCGCTTTTGTGACTTGGATAGCTTAAGGAAGATCCAACATCCTATAGTGGAGAAATTTGCCAAGATACTAAGATCTCTGAAAGGAGACAAACATGTGACACTGATGTGGGTACCGTGCAGCGACGAGCGGTCCATTTCTTCCCTTAACATATCACAAAACAAATATTAAAATTAAAATATTCAATGGGTAAACAAAAGAAATAATCCGCGCGCATACTCCACATGCAAGCGGGAAGCAGCATTTCAAGTTAAATATTTCTCAGTATGCAACAAGAAGAATAAAGAAAAGACAATGAGGTTACTTTGTCTTTGTGGTACGCATACGAATGAGACTAACAAATTGATGTGCTTACTAGTTAACGTATATCATTTTCGGGTCAAGCGCATAATTCAAGTCGCGGGCGGTTTGTCAGTAAATAACATCGACATATTAATCTTAGATAGGGAATATCCAAAATATGTTGACTCCAATATAAACAAAGCTATTTCACGAAACATATGTCTTGAAAAAAATCTGTCCTTGTCTTGTCTTTGTCTAATTTGTAATTATAAAAGCAAATTGGTCATGTTTTGCATACATTTTTCAAAATTTTTTAATTTAAATATTATAGCTCAATAACAAAAACAGTTTGTGACGGATATACAGTATTTTCGAAATTTATACATCTTGATTGAAATCAACTGTCAAACGAGAATTTTCAGTCTGACGTTTATTTTTTTGTTTCTCCCTATATTTTTGGCCACACTGAATTTTATCATGAGTATTGATTGTAATAGAAGGTTTTTAAACCATTTTGTTGCCATTTTGTTATTGTTATCGTAAGACAGTTGATCTCAGTGTACTAGATATGGCCAGGGCCGCAATTATAGTTCGGGTGACAATACAATAATATGGTACTATTAGGCAACCCATGGAGGGGGAAAAACGCCTAATTTTGTGCAATTTCATCGAAAATTAGTATACGGGGGTTTTTGGGGATAAGCAATTCAAATTTTTAATCAGATTTTTAAAATTTAATATGGTGGATTCAAGATGGACGATTTTTGTTTTGCTAACCAATATGATATTTTACACATCCCATTGTCTTTAAATTTGGTATGCATTTATAGTTCCGGTAACAATACGTAATATTACCATATTATCAGGCATCGCCCTCCCCCCCTACGAAGGGTATGGAACACCTTAGCTTGTCCGATGTCAACAAAATTGGTATAAGGGGTTTTTTTGGGGATAAGGAATTCGAGTTTTTGATCAGAATTTGAAAATTTAATATGGTGGATTTAAGAATAGACGATTTTTGTTCATGATTTGCTAATCAATTTTAACTGACTTATACACATCCGACTATCTTCAAATTTTGTACGCGTTGAAAGTTCCGGAAATACTACAATAATATGGTATTATTAGGCACCTTCCTTCCCCCTACGAGGAGAGTGGAGGGGGGAAAGCACCTAAGTATTTCCGATTTCAACAGAAATTGGTATACGGGGATTTTCGGGGGTAAGAAATACGAATTTTTGATTAGATTTTGAGAATTCAATATGACGGATTCAAGGTGGATGATTTTTGCCCTTGTTTTACTATCCAATTTTAACTGACTTATACACATCCGATTGTCTTCAAATGTGGTGTGCATTTATAGTTACGGCGAAAATACAATAATATGGTATTATCAGGTACTCACCTCCCCCTAACGAGGGAAGTAGAGGGCGAAAATTATTTAGTTTGTTCGATTTCAATCAAAATTGCCATACAGGGGTTTTTAGAGAAGGGGATTATGAAATTTTGATAAGCTTAAAGCTAAAAGCGATGGCCTCAAATTAAAACTAAAAATGCCCATCCATATATCAGAGAAATTTTAGGGTAGCTTGGGTCGAGTTGGGTTGAATTTACTTTATAGTGAATTCAGATTCTTGCGAACAATCATAATATAATCAATAACATTAATTTATCGAGTCAACATGGCCAAACTTTCTAAAGTCTTCTAAATTGTCTATTTTGAATCGGCCATATTGAAATTTTTAAACCTGATCAAAAAATCATAATCTCCTTCTCTAAGAACCCCTGTATGTCAATTTTGAATGAAATCGAACAAACTAAATATTTCCTTCCTCCACTTCCCTCGTTAGGAGGAGGTGCGTACCTGATAATAACATATTATTGAATTATCACCAGAAATATAAACGCATATCAAATTTGAATATAATGTGTATAAGTCAGTTAAAATTGGTTAGCCAAAATCTGAACAAAAATCGTTTATCTTAAAAATTCTTATTCCTTATCCCCAAAAACCCCCGTTTACCAATTTTGGTTGAAATCGGACAAACTTAGGTGTTTTCCCTCTCCACTGCCGTCGCAGGGGGGGTGGAGTTTAATAATACCAAGTTATTGCATTGATACCGGAACTTTAATCGCATACCAAATTTGAAGATAGTTGTGTCTAATTAAGTTAAAATTGGTTAGTAAAACATGACTAAAAATCGTCCATCTTGAATCCGCCATATTGAATTTGTAAAATATAATCAAAAATTCGTTTTGTTTATCCCCAGAAACCTTTGTATACCAATTTTGGTTGACATAAGACAAACTTGGATGTTTTTATCCCTCCACTACCCTCGTAGGGGGGGAGGGGGTGCCTAATTTACCGGAACTATAACCGCATGCCAAATTTGAAGACAATCGGATGTGTATAAGTCAGTTAACATTGATTAGCAAAACATGACCAAAAATCGTCTATCTTGAATCCACCATATCGAATTTTCAACATCTGATCAAAAATTCTTATTTCTTATCCCCAAAAACGCCCGTATACCAATTTGGGTTAAAATCGGACAAACTTTCCCCCCCTCTAGGGGTGCCTAATAATACCATATTATTGTATTGTCACCGGATTTATAATCGCATACCAAATTTGAATCGTCGTGAATTTTTAAACTTTTAAATTGAATTTGAATTAATTATTTTTTGGGTGACTTTGCTCACCAGTCTGGGTCTCCGTCAGGCAAATTGGGTCTGCATCGCGTTTTCTTTGTTATGTTCGGTGTACAAATAAAAACGAATATCATGGCCGCTTTAACAGGCACATAATATAAGGGTTTAGCAGTGTATCTTCATTTTACTCTGGAAGTTATCTGTTTAACCTGCTACCAAATAAATTAGAAGAATGCCCAACACTTAGTATTTTTAAGTTTCGTTTAAAAGAGCTACTTTTTAGTAATAGTTTTTATACATTCCTGAAGTTTGAAGCTTTTCTTAAAATTAACCAATATTAATTAGCTGCTGCTATATGTACCTTTGATCTTTCTAAATACTTAACTTTTTACGTAAATATATATTTATTTAAATTATAGTTTTATTAAGTGTGTTGTTATTTCAATATTGTATTTAAATTTTTAGACGTGGCTCTGTTTGGAACAAAATATTGTATGATATCTGTGTCATAAAAACCTTAAGTGAAGTGTTTATACATCTTAACATTTAGTTAGTTTAAATTATATTTTTATTAAGTGTGTTTTTATTTTAATATTGTGTTTACATTTTTGGACATGGTTCTGTTTGGAACGAAATATTGTATGATATCTGTGTCATAAAAACTTTAATTGATGTGTTTATACATCTTAATATTTAATTAGTTTAAAACTTTCGTAAATGTACCTACCTAATACTTTACAGCTGAAATATTTATATTATTTAAACTACTGTACTCTAGAGTGCAGGAAATTTTATACAGTTTTTTTTTGGTTTACAATAAGTGCACTACTTTATATTTGACGTTGTCTATGCTATGTTTTTATAGTTAATTGAATTTCTTATATTAATCTATTCTATTATATTGATATAAAATAATGGGAAAATTTGTAAGATCAACAAAATTTAAAAAAACTAAAATTTCAAAGAAGTTATTAAAGAATCGGAAATCATAAATATGCATATGCATAAAAAGACAACACAAAGAAAAACATAATATAATTTACAAAAAAATTATTAGAACGACAATTATATTTTAAAATAATTATTTTTTGGAACGACTTGAATTGGGAAATTTTAAGAGACTTTTGCTTTTAGAGGAATGGCATTGTATAGCTTACAGATGTTATAGCTAAAACTTCTTTCATAAAATTTTCCTTTGCTTCCCCCTCCCCTAAAAGATAATTCAACCAACATTTTTATCTAATTTATTTTAGATCCTAGGGGTTATACTTCAGGTCAAAATAAATAAAAAACTTCTTATAAATGTGGGTCCTGTTTGCTACCGTTTATGAGTAATTAATTAATTATTAAAGTAAAACTCGTGGCATATCGGACAAAGCGTTTTTGTTTCTCACTTCATTACGACCAAGCCTCCAATGTCTAATGGAGGATCCAGACACTCTCGAATTTAAAACAAAAAGTTTGTAATCCGCGGAGACGTGGTACCTGTGTGCTGCGAACGTTACCTCTTTTGAAGAGTCATGTTACAGTGACCTTATACTTTTGCAGGTTTATTCCTATAATCTGCCGAAAGGTATAGAATTCCGTATTTACGGTCTTCTGCACTTTTCAATTTTGATGTTTTTGTTTCTCAGATTATTCGACAGGTGGCGCAGGAGAGGGGGGAGTAAAGAAAATTTTTGTGAAAGGGCAAAAAAAGTTTTGGGGGAGGGTGAATTTTTTTTAAGGGTGATCAAAAATTTTGGTACAAAATTTGTTGAGGGATGTCAACATTTTTTTTAAAGGTTTAATCAAATAAAATTGATTCGAGGGGTGTCGCAAAAAATAGGGGGGATATTATGGCGGACCAAAATAGGTAATACTAAATCTGTGATCTTCGGTGCCCATAATTTAGCAGAGTATTTTAATGCTTTAAGTAGCTGCTAAGAATTGTGTAAAGTTTAACTAAAGTTGTAAAGAATAATAATTTAGTAGCATCGCAAGCGAAATTTTAGAACTTTTTTAAATATTATTTTTATTTAATTGTGATATGGGGAAAAAGAGTATAGTTCTAAGTTAATAGAGTATACAGGACAAAGCTAAAGCTAAAGCTAAAAAGGAGTACAGTACCTACTCTCAAAAAGAATATAAATGGTCACATTATATAAATCGTAGATTTAAGTGGAGCGGTGCAAATACCCACATAGCAAGCCATGGATATGGATATCCCCTGGATTTTTATTTGATATCCATGAACTTATATATTTTTTTAGTAATATCCAATATCCAAACTCTATGTATATTACTTATATGTATGTTTTTTCATATTCATTGCATATTCATATATGTTTAACTAAAATGGCCGAAGATTTTGATTATTCATGGAATGTGCAAAATATATACATTTTATGGATATAAATAGACGTATGTATATATTATATCCAATCAAAAATATGCAACCCAGGTCTTAATTTTGAATATCCACAATAAATATACATAGACGTATTTCCACAAATGGGCTTTAATTTTGATTATACAGTGGATATGTAAATATATTTGGCCAATTAATATACATAGACGTATTTCCACTGCATATCTATATATCTGAATATACAATGGATATGTAAATGTATTCCCATACTATCCAGAGCCGAATGTCCAGTGAGGTACATGCAAAACAGGTCACAATTTTAAATATCTACTTGATATCCAATAAATATATATAGTAGTATTTCCACTGTATATCCAGCAAAGTATTGCATATCCAGCGAGGTATATGCAAAATATTTCTGATTTCGCAGTGTTTTTCGATAAAATGATAAATCATCGTCGAAAATTACTCAATCTGCAGAGCCTGTGGAAGGGCGAAAGAGACATCTGGACACGTCATAATAGAAAGGATTTGCCACCAGGTATTCCGATCTCCGAACCTGGATGCAGAGGAACTACAAATGGTTACTCTACTACTACTTAGTGGTAGCTTAAAGTTTTGAGAGGCCTGTGAACCACAGCCAGTCGTTCTTTACTTCTGGAAATTGTTATTAAAAATAGGGACTTATTTATTAGCTTAAAACTATTTAAGCTCTTTAACTAATAAATGTAGTGATTTAAATTAAGGCGCACAGTTTGGCTTGCCACAGCACAAGGAGACCGTAATTCCAAGGGTGCGTTCACAGTTAATGCCGGGCATACGACGGGCGCGCCGGCCGTGCGTCGGATATTTGTTTACGATTAGGAAGGAAAAACGCACGGCAAAATTTTTCCCGTTCACTATCTGGTTGATGCGAGGAATACGACACACGGCAAAACTGACAAATCGTTTGAAACTGCGCAAATTTTACACCGAACAACAACATTTTAACCAAATCTCGAGTGGCTAAAACTTTAAACTGGAACGTGACGTCTGAAGTGAATATAACCAAACTTTAAACTTAACTTAAAAACTTAACCTAGGCAGACTGCGAGCAAAAACTAAGGTCTCGACAACCTCGGTAATCGAACTGCAGTACGCCGATGACAACGTCGTAATGGCCGATACAGAGGAAGGTCTACAACTGGTAATCAACGCATTTAACCAAGTCTACAAAAGCATTGGCCTAGAGGTCAATCTTGCCAAAACGCAAATTCTTCACCAACCAGAACCAGATACGAATCCCCAAGCTCCAAACATTTTCATAAATGGCCATCCTCTGCAGAACGTGGAACATTACCCATACCTTGGGAGCCACCTATCATAAAATGCAACTATTGACGCAGAAATACAGTATCGCCTAAAATGTGCTAGCGCAGCGTTCGGACGGCTTTCGGAGAGAGTCTTCAACAATCACGACATCAATGCGGAGACCAAGCTTCGTGTCTACAACACAGTTATAATACCAACTCTAACATACGGATGCGAAACGTGGACCACCTACAGAAGGCATATCAAACGACTAGAAAAATATCACCAAAGTTGTTTAAGACGAATACTGAGAATCAAATGGCAAGACCGACGAACAAACATAAGTGTTTTAGAAGAAGCCAGAACAAGTAGTATAGAAGCCCTTATCTTCAAGCACCAGCTTCGTTTGACTGGTCACATTATCCGTACGCCTGAAACACGTCTCCCAAGGCAGATATTTTATGGACAACTGAAGGAGGGAAAGAGAAATCAAGGTGGTCAACAAAAAAGGTACAAGGACGTTCTCAAAGGCAATATGATGAAGGGTTACATCGATATAAACAACTTCGAGACCACGGCAAACGATAGGGCTACATGGCGCCGAACAGTCCATGAGGGAGCACAAACTTTTGAAGAGCAACGACGTAGACTAGAAACGGAAAAGAGAGAATGTAGAAAGGAGCGACAAAAATCATACTCGGTATCGAGTGATTGCCTATGATGATGATGATAATAGACCAAACTTTATTATTTTGTTGTGGTGGAATTTAAAGGTGGTTTTATTTTTTCTCCACCATCTTTTTCAGTGAGTGGGTGAGGTTTTTTTGTGGTTTTCTACAATTTTTAGTAGGGAAACGCATTATGTTGTATATAATCCAAATGGATCTGCATTTTTGGTTGATGATGGAAAGTTTGTCCTAGTTTGTAGGATAAGCAGTAAGTGAATATTTTTAGGTACCTAGTGTCTAAATTATTTCCGGGGGGGGAGGGTGGTTCATGAATAATAGTTTCAGGAAATGCAAAACTGATTAGATAATAGCAAAAATATTGAGGGACCGGTCGACTATTGGGAAATCAATTTAACCGTGGTTATCTGATTTTTTTGCAAAACTTTACGTCATTGACTTTTTTTGTGGGACACCAGAGCTTTTTTTGCACCGGGTCAAAAATTTGGGGATAGTTTACTTATTTTGATTTCGCATTCCGCGCCGCTAAAACACATAAGTTTTTTTTACTTTCGCTTCCGTGTAACGGCCGCTGCACGGTACCACCGCGCAAATAAACCTTTAGGTCCATGTGAGTGCGTGTTTATTTTTCAGACAAAAACAATAAGTTTTTTTATTTGTGCCTCGGTTTTTGCTAATGTAGTACATTATTTGCCTCTTGGTGTGCTTAAAGACTCCGAAAATATGCAATGGATCAAGAAAAAAGAAAGCAAATTCTTAAGATAAGACCTCGGATTGACTATACAATTTTTGAATAAGTATTGTTGTCTTTATAAGATTTTTCCCTTGGTTTTTCCTTGAAAAGAAATTATGCACTATACGGTTTTCTGCCATTTTTTATTTTTTCTGAAAAATTCTTGTTAATTATGCAGTATACGGTTTTCTGCCATTTTTGATTTTTTTTTAAAAATTCTTTATGGGGGCACCTTCTAGGGTCCCTAGGACCCCAAATGCGCCTGCGCCCGATTGTTTTTTTTACGAGAAGAAAGGGTGCCCAGGGGGGATTGTAATGTGTTTTTTTTATTGTTTTGGGTTGGTTTGAATTAGGTTGGGTTGGACTGTGTTGGTTTGGGTTGTTTTAGTGAAAAAAAATTAAAAAAAAAACAAAAAAAATCCAAAAAAAAACTAACGGGCGCAGACGGATTTGGGGTCCTAGGGACCCTGGAAGGTGCCCCCATAAAGAATTTTTCAAAAAAAAAATGGCAGAAAACCGTGTACTGCATAATTACCAAATTCTTTGTGGGGGCACCTACTAGGGTCCCTAGGGCCCCAAATCCGGCTGCGCCCGATTTTTTTTTAAAGAGAAAAAAGGGTGCCTGGAGGGGGGTTGTAATGTGTTTTTTTCATTGTTTTGGGTTGGACTAGTTTGGGTTGGACTGTGTTGGATCAACACATTTCTCAACTAAAAAGCCAGGTAACTCATTTTCGTTTTAGTATCCTTTGGCCTATGATCGGTGCCATATTGACACCAAACTGACAAAAAATGCATATTTTACTTGTCAATTTGGTTATAAAAATGGCAGCCACAATAGGCTAAAGGGCACTGAGGCGTTAGGAGTTAACAGGCTTTTTAGTTGAGAACGGTGTTGGTTGGATTGGGTTGTTTTGGTGAAAAAAAATTAAAAACAAAAACAAAAAAAAAATAACGGGCGCAGGCGGATTTGGGGTCCTAGGGACCCTAGTAGGTGCCCCCATAAAGAATTTTTCATAAAAAATAAAAAATGGCAGAAAACTGTATACCGCATAATTACCCCTTGAAATAACTACAAGTGACTAGGCAACGTTGTTAGGTACTCATTTTTAGTTTAAGGAAATTTCTTCTTTTTAGATTTTTTTAAGGTGTATTCAAAGTTATGGTGTATGCTGCTGTCCTCAGTTACTACGTTTATGCGCACCTAAAAGCGCTTTTATATAAGGATGGTTTTAAATAAAATCGCTTTCTTCGAGGGTTATGCCCTTCCTCAAATGTTAGTTTAAAGAAAAAACAAATAAAACAACATAATTAATTAACAACAGATTTTTTGAAAGACTAGGGTTTAGTATTTTCTTTAGGTTAGAAGGAATGCACTAAAGTGCTAATAACGACCCTAAAATGGGCCAACACTGTTCATAACTAAAACAACCAGTTAACTCATTTTCATTTTAGTATCCTTTGGCCTATGATCAATGCCATATTGACACCAAACAGACAGAAAATCTATGTTTTACTTGTCAATTTGGTTATAAAAATGGCAGTCACAGTAGGCTAAAGGGCACTGAGGCAGTAGGATTTAACTGACCTTTTAGTTGAGAATGGTGTTGAATGGGCTTTTGAGTGATAAACCGCTTCCAAATAAAATCGATTTAGTGCTTAAATCGGTTTTAGTGGTGTTTATATGACAACATTTTCAAACCATCCTTATATAAAAGCGCTTTTAGAGGCCTATATAGACAAAGTAAGTGTTCCGTAAGCCACAAGCGGTATGCCGTAAGAGCAGCATTCATTTGTTATTGTTAATTTTCCTTGAATCTTACCTCATACCACTTGCCTAACACAACACTAAATACGCCTTTATTCCTCTGCAAAACAAGTTATTTTATGTAGGTACCTATATATAATAAGTATGTTTTTCCTTTTTGAAGGGTGGACTACTCAGTTGACTACCACTAACATATGTGGAATTAGGTACCATACAAATTAATAGTCCCACAGCCCATAACTTAAACTGTTAAGACCTTGCCGGACTTTGCATAATATTTATTCTTTATGTCCACTCAGATGACATTTTAAACATATATATTCTTAAACTTGTAACTTTTTTTAACAAGAAATAGACAAACATTTTCTCAAAAAAAATATATTTTGCCATTAACATGATGATAGCATTGAAAAGTTAAATTAAGCTCCTCACAGCTGATTTTTCAAGGATTGCTTTATAAGTATTTAAAACACATGGTCACATTATCTAATTTAAAAATTTCTGAGAAATTCTGTTGAAAGGACCTTAACTTAAGGGCTCAGTTAAGGGTTAACTTTGGAGGGGTCTCTAAAAATACCCCTTAGAACATCTTGAAGAACACATACAAAGTCTCAACGGTGAGGTAGTCATAAATTTTCATAGGCCTGGGCTCACGAACTATAATGAAAATATTAGGTAAAGAATAAAAACATTATACAAAAAAATAGTGAGGCAAATTTTGCTCACTTTGGCTCATTTACTTATTTCTAAGTTTTCTCTACAGTAAAGCTAGAGAAAGTCCAGTTTTTAATACCTACCTCTATGCACTTTTTAAGAGTTGAAAATAAAATTAGGACCTGAATATTTTTGTAAATTTAAGGTGTCCAAGATAAAGGACCGTGAGGTGAGGTGAGCGAAATTCCCCTCACGTTTGGCCTGAGGAAACTATCTAGGAGGGAGGGTTCCTGAAAATACTAATAAGAAGGCTGCTCCACCTGGCAAAAAAACACCTATGTGAACAGTAGAAAAGAATATGCAATGAGGAATACAATAAGCCTTGCAATAAGCAAGCAAACTAGCTGCAGTGTCAGGGATTTCCTAAATCATGCCTTATTGTAGGAAAGAAATCTATCAAGATGGAATGACACTGCTTTTCTTGTCTTCAAGGTATATATATAAAATTCAAAACTAAAATTCTTATTGTAACAATTTTAATCAGTCAGAATATGTATGGAACTGAAAAACCAAGAGAAGTTGAGAAATTTATTATTTGAAAAGGTCAGGAAATTTGACAAAAAAATATACAAAAACAAGGAAAATCTGGAAGCCCATCTTGAAAAAATTGATTTAAAAACAAATTAGAATCATGAAATTTGTCAAAATAAAATTTTGCGCCTGTTTTCTTTTATACAAAATTCTTGAAAAAATTATGATAAGTTTTTTACAAATGGTTAGGAAAAACTGGGAGACATCAGATAATCCAATTAAAGGTTTTCTGTACAAACTCTGTTATTATTCATTTAAATCCCTTACCCAAAATTATT
Source organism: Oxystoma pomonae (assembly GCA_963921995.1). NCBI lineage: Eukaryota > Metazoa > Arthropoda > Insecta > Coleoptera > Brentidae > Oxystoma > Oxystoma pomonae. The sequence continues at coordinate 66,740,636 of OY998167.1, forward strand.
ACTTCTTGTGCAAACTCAAAAATAAATAATTCAAATAAAATCCAAAAACTTAATATTTAATATGCTTGCACACACAGAAATACTACCTCTTTATTTTTGTTGGCATATAGGTAGGTACCAAATGTAATGTTACATCTCTTGCTATCTTTTATGTAAACTTGTGTTTTCTGTTAGTGAATCATTTATTGTGTAAAAATGTGAAATATGTAGCGTATGAAAGAGATACCTACAGTTCCAAAAATCTCTATAATTTCCAAAATATATCCTTTAACTAAAACTCTAATTACCAATGTCCAGTGTAGTTAAAAATGCATAAGATAAGGTTGCGGCAAAGATAGGGTTGCAGAAATACTTTCTCTTTTTTGGATTTCTGTTTTGGTTGTAAGTTACTAGTACTAAAAAAAGCGTTGTAGCTAAATTAGACAAATGTTTACCTCTAATTTTTTTTATTTTCAGATTTTGGAATTTAGGCAAGAAAACTACCGGAATGAACAATACAATTTTTATATATTTTAGTTATTCACAGAACAATAACAACTATATGGGTAGAATACTATAGAATTTTTGTATCGTAGAAACATTTTTAGCAATTTTAATTAACTATATATAATAAAATTTTAAAAAATATGCTGAAAAATTACATTTTTACATATACACCTCATTCCAAATTCTCCGGACACATTTCAATATGGCGGCTGATAATTAAACACAGAAGCTAAATGGAACTGTCATTGTCAGTGTCAAAAACTGGTCTGCAGCAATTTGGAATAGAGTGTATAAATATTTCAATGTAAAACATAATTAAATGTATTTGGTCTTTAGAATGTGACACCCTCCTATTAACACATTGCGCATGCCCACATGTGGGCATTTCTGTTTTACGTCTCAGGACCGCGTGCCTAACGATGGTCACAAAACAGCGAAGGATTTGTGTCCTCCGGTGGGCATTTGGTCCTTGGAAGTAAAACTAAATGCACACATGGCTTAACTTGTTGAGGTGATTATGGCCACAACATTATAAACACCTATAGATATGCAATTAAATAAATTAATTTAAAAACTTATCTCAAAAATACTTATTAATAATTATTTAAATTAAATCTAACTTAAAAAAGAAAAGAATAACATGTTATTTTGTCCTTCTTTGGAACCGCCAACTAGTAGCTGTAGTTTCAAATATCAGGCTTTACGTGGTTAGGTTCTGAAATTTAAAAAAAAAACAAAAGTATAAGTGTATGAACTGAAAAAATATTTTCTTTAAAGAAAACAACAAAATTAAAGAAAGAGCTTGATAACAGATATTTTTTTACTGATTTTGGAGAACTTGAATCCAGATATTCAAGGTGGTGACCATTTTTTAAAAATAACTAATAAAAAAAATAAAACAAAATATAGGCATCTGATTCAATTCAGGAGTTTTTGGGTTCCTGTAATCCATTTATGTGATTTAAAAATTCTTAGAAGTATCTAAGGGTTCTAGTAGCAGTTTTAAAAGTAAACATTTTGCATGCATGGTGGACTAATTTCAGTTTTTTTAGTTGATTTTAATTGGTACAGGTGTACATTTTATGAATCCGATTAATGCCACTCTGATACCCTTGTAAAACTTTAAGATGGGACACAAACATTTTAGAAGAAACCAGATCAAATACAGACATATGATATATCAAATTGAGGGTTTTTGGATCCACTGACATCATTCTTTAGATAAAAAAAAAAATTTTTGGAGACAATAGAAGGATCTTAGGACAAAATTTTGGGACCCAGCCCAAACTTATATTACCTCTTAACATATATACAACTTTAGAAGACTTAAAAATATCCAAATCGATATATTTCCCTAAAACTACCTCTAAATCCTCGTCTGAATCCCTATTGTAATAACTGGAACACCAAAATTAATTTTGGAAGACCCAAATACCCCTAAATCAATATATCACATATCTTTTACACCAATAATTTTTTATGTTGCCCTTTCAGGCTCCTTACATTAACCCTAAAAACTGTTTAACCCCCAAAATGAATTTAGTTAACCCCAGAATCTCCAAAGTGATGTCTTTCTATCAATAGTATGTTGTTTTTACCACTTTACCCCTAAAACTCACCCTTAGGCCCCTTAAATTACCCCTAAATTTTTTTTTACACCAAAAATGAATTCAGTTGATCCAAAAATTTCTTAATTGAGGTCACAAGTTTTTTTATCATTTACGATTCTTTTTGCCCCTAGGAACCTTAATTATATTATTTTCAAAAAATGTATATTCTAAAAAATGGAATCAGTGTTTCCAAAAACCCCGAGGTTAATGTATTATACGTGTGTACTTGATCTAGTTTCTCATCAAAATTTTGTGCTTCTAAGTCGCCGTCATCGCCATCTGGAATATTTGGAGTGTCAAAAAAAGTATATATTCTGACAAAAATGGATTTATATATAGTCCATTTTTGATGTGTTTATTTAAAAAAATGTTTATTGTTAAATCTGTTCTTGGAACCCTTATGGTGCCAATATTATGTTTTATTTTTTGGAGTTCTCCCAAAGGAGCCAGAGTTTCATCACTTGGATTTGTAAAATAGACCCCCTTAGCTACCAAAATCCGTCAAAAAACCTTTATTATCAAGCGCTCCCTTCAAACATGGAAAAAAGCCCATTGGCACCTTGACTTATGCTTGAAATATTTCAAATTCATGTTCAACGAAATCATAACAGAGGTGTTTTTGAGTATTTGGTGAACACTTGAAAAACATTATATAATTTTAGTAGTCTAGAAATTACTTTTTAATATATTTTTTTCCATAAACAGGCTTTTTGGGGGTGACTTGAGGGATATGACTTTTTCCAGGAGAAATTATATAAAAAAAAGTGGCTCGAATGACATCTTATTTAGAAGATCGTTTAAATTGCTTTACAAACATGCAAGATATTAAGTTTAAATTTGTCAAGGAGCGACAAATAAACAATTTCTTGTACAAAAGTCAGGAAAAAACGTTGGTTTTAAAGTTACATTTTTTATAATAAAAAAGGGAATAAACATTTCATGATTTTTTTCTGATTGTTTTCTCAAACATATCATCCAAATAAGCCTACTTTTATTCTTTAAATTTTGGTGGTCAAACTGATCCGCTGAAAAGGTTCAAACCTTTTCTTCATTCCATACCAAATTTAAAATCAAATATCTTACACCAGTCATCCTAGCTTTTTAAAATTTTGACATAATTAATAGTAAAGACGTTTAAAAGACCATTCCCTTTTTAAATTCCAGAGATAAAAATTACCCTATGAAATTTCCAACAGAGCCAAAAAGTATCTGTGAGTGTCCCTTTTCAAAATTGTTCTCTGTTTTGTTCTTTGTGTATAGTTTTTCTGTTTTTCCTAATGGAATTGAAATAAATGAGGGGAGGCTCAAAATATGTCCAGAAATAGGTTTAGAAAATGTGCAATAAACAATAAGAGTTAAATTAATTTTTGATATCGGATCTAGATTATAATAAATTTTGTTTATTTAAGGAAGTTTTACCAAATATAATTGAAATCAGAAGCAAAAACTTACTTTGAGTTTATTATTCTTTGTTTGGTGCTGACTCTATAGAACCATCTTGTTTAGCTATACATTTTAGTTGGCAAAATATCCACTGCTCTGTATGTTTGGGTACAAATTGTAGACTTTTTAATTTATAGATTATTATTCTTCTCTGGGTGGTGGCACTTTAGAATCTTCTTCTTTTTCATTTTAGGTAGTTGCCTAAATATCCACTGCTCCATATGTTTTGTTATTATATACAGCTCCTAAAAGAATATTAAAAATAACAAGAAATATTTTATCTCTAAATTTTATTTTTATATTTTGCACTTTAGGCGAGGACAACCAATATTTCTTAAAAATTTTCTCTTGAGTGGCTTTTATCTAAGTTATAAGTTAGAGACAAAAGTAGCAAGTCAAAGTAAATCAAGTTTTATAATCTGCAGTTTTATTTTCCTGTGTTATATGAGTTTCAAAATCTAAGCACGTTCACAGTGCATGATTCAACTTTCATAGAAGTGTTCACTAACCACCAGTTATGATATACAGACATAGTATTTGATCCTGTGTAATTAATTTAATTTTAATTTATTTGAAAGATGAATGAGCAGCTATTTATATTTTAAAGAATTTTTCCTGATTAATATTCTCCAATTCTCAAGTCACTAACCTATTTTATTCAAAAAACAAGAGAGACTAAGGGCCGGTTTCTCAAAAGCGAGTTTGTGTTAACTCAAGCAACATAACCTAGTAAAAATGTTTAAAAATCAGGTTAAAATTAACTCCAAGATAACCAGGGCTTCAAAGTGAGGGTAAGTTACCTTACCTCAAGGTTAACTTTAAAAAAATATTGGCTTAAAAACAGCAAGAAAACTGGGATTTATAGCTCACGAGTTACTTTAAGTTTTTGATAATCCGCTATTGAGAAACTGGCCCTAAGAATAACTTTTTATCAGTAAAATTTTCCACAGTATTATTTCATGCTGCTCACTTAATATATTAAGGCTAAACGGTATTAGTGTAGTAAACAGTTTTCTTTAGATACCTATTTAGCACTTACCTGAGCCTCTAGGAAGTTCAAATTTACCAGTGATGAAACTTTTTTCATTTTTTTAAACTAAAGCGGGAACTAAACCACCCAAATCCTGAACTCAAACCAACCCAGCACTTTTTAGCAATTCCAGCGCTCATAAATTTTAACTCTTTAGGGACCCTAGTCAGTGCCTACATACAAGATCTTTTTCATAAAAAAACCGAGTAAAATACTAAAATAAAAAAAAACCATTTACTGCAGAATTACTTGCTAAAAAAACGCTACCCAACTACATATTAAAGTAACTGGATGTAGTATTTAAGGTTGCATTTACAAGTGCATTTATAATTAAATTTGAAACACTCCTGCTAGCTGTTACCATTGGTTTAAGAACAACAGGTTACCTTAAAAAGCATGCAGATTTAAAAATCGGCTGCTGACGCTAAACGAAATAATCATATTCTATTTTAAACGGGAGCATCAACGACTAGCAAGAGTCTCTTCAACCTCTAAATGGAGCTTTACTGACCTGTTTTGTTAATACTCAAGTATCCGTGTGTTTTTGAAACTACTGTTGGGATCTAAAATATATCCTTAGGCCTCTAAGATTTCACTAGTAAACTTGCACATAACTTATGCCGCATTCATTTAAATTTAAAAAAAAATTGAATCAAAATACAAACAAAATTATGTGAAGTTATGGGAATGTTTCTAAGCGAATTCCTAGTAATTCCAGCGAGCCAGTAAAGTTCTCTTGGTTCTTTGATAAACTCGGGGTAATGCTGGCGCAGCGCTAGGCCATTTTCGGCGGGCGACCGCACACGCGGAGTGATTTCATATTCGTTTTTGAAAAAATATATTTGAAAGATAAACATAACCTCGAATGGTTTTCTGTCAGAAAACGTAAAAATACCCTTCTGCCTACTGTGGGCCTTGTTGACGAAACACATAGGTTAGAGAGCGCTTTGCTTATTTTGATTTCCCAATACGGAAACACGATTTGGACAAAAATTTGTTTTGGACCTTAAAGTGTTAAACTGTTTGATGGGTTATTCAAAAAATTATGTGGATGAATGGGTGATCCAAATACCTTAAAAACCAAATGCCACATAATTTATGTTGCGTATTTATAATTTAGGGGCGACTCTCACTCCTCAAACGGGGTAAGGTTTACAGAAAATATCAAAATAAGTACGAGATGTTGTCCTCTGTTGTCCTACTTTAAAACTTTTCACAAAAAACAAACAAAAAAAGGTAAAACAAAATAAAATTAGGTTAGGGATATTATGTCATCTGTCACTTTGTACACCGCGCGAATGCCGGGCGTCAGCGAAAATTTTCACCGGGTATATTTTAACTGGCTATGAATGCACCCCAACCATTGAATGTACCAACTGACATAGGTTGAAGGTAAGGTGTCAAACCCAATTTATTTTTTTTTAGTCTGCAGTAGTTTTTTCAAAAAACTAACCAGCAGTTTCGAGGGTAAAAACTTTAAATAGAAAAAATTTCTCTCAGTTTAATTACCTGTATAACAGATATTTTTTCCTATTAGATTATTTTTGTAAATCGATTTACTTTGATTTCAGTAGACTTGTGGACTGGTTAATATCTACGATGATGTTTAATTTGAGAATCAGGCGAAAATCAATCAATTCTTATGTTAACAGTTTTTTGAGATTTTAGAGTTTGCTATAAATATCTACATAATCTAATAAACTTCATGGAAAGGGGTGCCTAGTTTCATAAAAATGAAGTAACAAAATAAGTTACAAAGAAACAATATAAAATTACAGGGGGGGGGGGAGTCTAAACCAATTTACAATAAATTAATCATAATCAAGACTGTCACGTCAAGGGCACCAGGGAAGCTATAGCCACCACACTTTTTTGACTCTTTACTCTGGTTTGTGACGTGTGATTTCGTGTGACGTCAGTAATTGTTACAATTTTAATTTAATTTTTAAGTAATTTTTATCACTAGCATTCGGAACATGTAATAAATGTCATTTTTAGTATATTTTTTTTTAATTTTTCTCTGCGGCGCATTAAAATATGATATGATTTTGGCAACAAATTAATATATATATCAGCGCAACCGTAATCAAAAATATTTTACAAAAAACCGACATCAAAATTTTTAAAGAGTTTTTTGTTCTTTGCCAAATATATCGCGATACAACGTTATTAATGGTTACAATTTTGATAAATTTTAAGCAATTTTTTTGTCAACGGCGCATTTAACAGTTTATTTTGAAAAAAATCTGAAAATGAGATTAAATCCCTACACACTATCCCAACACCTATTAAACCGTCCTAATTTTTTAAAATTTACAATAAGTAGGCAGATGATTTTTATTAAATTACAACTCCCCCTCCCCCAGGGTCGGATTCTAACTACGCCACGGATTCATACATGATAATTCTCCTTTTTGAAGCGTTATTACCAAAATAGCTAATTATAGCAGTGGCATACGAGGGGGTTTGAGGGTCCTGGGGTCTGTCTCATATTAATATTTTCTTGGTAATTTTTGGGGAATTTTCAACCTTTAGTGGCTCTGGTCGCAAACATAAGAAGGCATGCATATTCAAGTGAATTTAACACTTTCTTTTAGAAAAATACGAGGTTCAAGGTAGAACACAAAAATTAGCTCTGGGGACTTTGCTGATTTGGTTATGCAGCTAGAAGGCCAGTTAAGAATTAGAGGAAAAAACTTGAATTCAAAAGGGTATGTGTGCATCGTTTGTTATCTTCCCGCGAACGCGCTTGGCCCAGGAATGCCATAACGTTGCGGTAAAGTACTACTTTCCGCACGCAAGTTAGTGCGGTAAAGTACAAGCAAATCAGAAAATACTTTTCCCAGCTGAAACTCAAGTTAAACGGGGATGGCCCAATCGGTGCTGTTTGGAGCTGATGTTTGTTGTCGCCAGCATTTCCAATAATTAACTGCTTACTTTTAGTCGTGTAGTGTAAAAAAGTGGATTTGCCGAAATTTTGTTTTTTACACAGTGTGTGGCAAACAAAAGTAGGCATTGAACAGTATGCTGGGTGCATATAACTATGAGATAGTGTAATGTCCCAAGGATTGCAAAATGTGTATATAAATGGCGAGGTCAACAGTGACTTTTTGTAACCCACATGCGTCCAGATAAGAGAGTTAAGTTAAAGTAAAAGTGCCTTAAATTTTATCAGCCCAACAAGTCGTTACCAAAAAAATTAAAAAAATAATTAGTTTAGACGGTTCGTTAATGTGAATTATGTGATATGATATGTATGGGAGAATAATCAGGAGGCAAAACTATTAGCCATCTTTTAACTGGATTAGATGTTTGAAAATATTTGTTATGTTTTTTTAAGCCACTTTCGTTATTTGTATAGTTTTAGAATAGGTACTTATGGCCTAGATGCACCGCGATTGGTAAATATTTGTGTGCAACACAATTTCTGCAAGAATATGTTTTTTCGGGTTCCCTTATATTACTTGAAAGGTCCCCATTGCAAAATCTATTTAAAAAATGTTTAATAAAGCAAGTCTGCCAAAATTAAATCTATCTGAGGCACCACATCACTGCTACTGCAACAACGACATTATGGTAGGTGAGGCTTTTTACTTGAAGTACAGGAGGAGCACAACCCACTTTTCTTAAAAAAAATGTCAAAAAGGTTTGTTTTCAGTTTTACTCTTTTTTTAGTGGATTGGATATTAACACCAATCTAGGAGATCTGTGGGTAATAATCTTTTGAGCTTAAAAGTGATTTATCTAGGATGTTTGTTAATTTTTAGATATATTGAGTACCTTATAATTAAGAAAGTAGTCCATAAGGTTGAGATATTTTTTATATCAAGAAAAACATGCTGCTCTTCCAAATTTTATCGAAATTATTTTAATTCTACATTTTTTGACATTATTATTTTGAAACTATTATCACCAAACATTCTGCCCGAGGTGACAAGACCACTCTAAGAAAAAAGAGGTTTTAAAGTTATAAAAATTAAAGAAGAAAAGTAATGAAATATGAATTTAGATAAGAAGTTTATAGTACCTCGACTTAAAGGTTGCAGCAATGAAGTTTTGTACACATTGGTTGCAGATTTGTGTATTTAATTCTCTATTTATCTTTTTAAAAATTTTTTGTCTTTCAAAAAAATATTTTTATATATCACAAAGAGGAAAAATACATCAAAGTTTTACATTAAAATGTTTAAAAATCTTTAAATTTTTTTTTCTTTCATTCTAATTTCTTTAAAATTTTATGTAGGGTAGACTTTTTATGATGACTGATGATCGACATTGTCAAAAAGAGTTTTTCCTCGAAGTAACCACAAGTTACAAGGTAAATTGGTTGCTCATTTGCAGTTTTTCTTCGTACAGTAACCCAAGTTATGACGTCACGAGTAACCAGACTATGTTACCAGCCTAGGGGACATAGTTAGTTGAAAAATATGAGGTCAAAGTACTGTTTATTGATTGTTTATGGTTTTTTAATTTGTATTTTTTTAAAAATCTCATATTTTTCTATCATGATGTCATAACTATGGTCACTGAAAATAACCGTGACGTCATGACAAGTAACCCAAACAAGTTACTATTGTCCTTGAGGAAAAAGCCTTTATGTAATACTGTTAAACCACGAAGACAGTTTTAAAAACTTAAATAAAATTGGTTTATTAAGTTCCTAATTGATGAGGTTACTAATTTAGGTGTATTTTCTGCTGTTAAAGATAATGTTTTTTGTGATATGAAATATTTAACTGACCAATGTGATTTATTTAGGCATGTCTATGTGCAATAGTTGTCTGCATTTGTTCTTTGTTTTATTAATATATTTATTTGGTTTTTAGATAAATAAAACATCTACTTCCGTTTTAATTGTATTTGTTTTTATTTGCTGAAAATTATTACCTGTAGGTAATAATTTTCCTTAACCTTAGTAGACTAAGGTTAATCCACACTTAAATAAAAGGTGAAACAAATAAACAAAAACTTAAAAGAAGCTTAGGACAGTAAAATAAGTCTAAAGTCTGAAAACTTTGTGAGCCGAAACCTTCTAAAGAACCCCATATTGTCCATAGTCTGAAAATAATTTGTTCTCTCATTCTATCGCCTTGAAAGTCCATCATTGATTATGTCCAACACATCCAAATAGTCATTATACAATATGTCTTCCATATTTTAAAAAAACAATTCAACAAATCAAACTGAAAATCAAAATAAACAGAAAACATAACGAACCAAATGCAGATGACAGCGACTTAATTACTCGATTAAGCTTTAATCGCCCAACATCGGCCGGGTTGCTAAACGGCGCGAATGACGCAAACATTTTGTTGATAGATAACGAATTTACTCGCTAACCGCAATTAAAAGTTAATCGGAGAAAAAATGCGTTGGTGGATACGGGCATAAGTACATTAAATCATAAAAAAGCTTATTTAAAGTAAAATACTTAACATATGGACAAAATAAAGTACATTAGAAAGACAAACATTTTCAGTTTAAAACAGCTTATAACTCTAAAAAATTAAAATCACTAGCAGATCCTCCTCGATAGAGTAGAAGGCGTTTCTAGACAGATAACTTCTCACTCTAGTTTTAAAGTGATCTAGATTTAGATTTCTGATCTCTGATGGTAGAGCATTAAAAAATTTTATGACATGGTAGTCGGTGCCCCTTCTTGTAATTTGCAGTCTGTGGTAGATGGGAACTAGTTCTGTTCCTAGTTGAGTAGAAGTGAATATCACAATGTGCTATGAATTTGTCCTGATTTTGCTTCATATAGATTAAACAGTGAAAAATGAAGGTGCAAGGGAAGGTAAGCAAGTTCAGTTTTATGAAACTATTTCTACAACAATCACGATACTTTATGCGTCCAAAAATTCTAACACAGCGGCGTTGTAATTTAAAAGTTTGTGCAGAATGGGGTGAATGGCCCCGGTTTAAGATTGCATAGGACAAATTGGAATTAAAGTATCCATGATATATCATTATTAGTGTACCCCTAGATACATCTTTTGACAGACTTCTTATGAGGAAAGTTATTTTTGACAGTTTCGAGCTTAGATGGTTAATACGCGCCTCCCAAGTCATTCCTAGGTAGTTTACGGATTAGTTTAATTATCCGTTTTTGAGCAATTTCCAATGAGTTCATTACATTTCCGTATGCTCCACCCCACGCTACAATACCATAAGTAAGCAGTGATTGTACTAATGCAAAATAAAATGTCTTACTGATTTTTAAAGAGACTATTTTAGAAAGTTGATTAATCATATAAAACAGGGACCTTAATTTTTTTGTAAGGCTTTCAATTTGTTTGTCCCATCATAAGTGAGAGTCGATAATGATGCCCAAATGGTGTATAGAGTTCGATTTTTTTATTTCCCATATCTTATTTCTGAAAATGACGTTAATTTTGATAAAGTTATTGTTTGGTAATCCCATAATGTAGCTTAAAAAAGGTACATAGAAGGTTTTTTCGGGATTTATTGACAGAAGATGCATATCAAACCATGTCACTATTTTATTTATATCTTCTTTAGTAACGGTTTCTACGGTCATTAGCGTATGCGATTACTTTCTCTTTTAGAGAAAATTTTAGTAATTTATCGATATATATTATAAAGAGGATGGGCGAAATGACCGTGCCTTGGGGAAATCCGTAATGTACAATTTTTTCTTCACTGTATTTATCTCCAAGAGTCTTGAAAGAGACTAGTTATTACAGTCCGCTTTGAAAGCATGGCTCCTTCCCAACTTACAATGGCTGTTTCAGTACCTCGCTTGCGGACTGCTACGGTTATGAGTCAAAAAATTCAGAAATTAAAAATATGATTTGTTGCCATAGGAGGATCAATTATTATAAAAATTTCGTCAAAATCCACCATGTAATATATTCATGTTGATGCCACTTCCAGTAAGCCCCAAGCTTTTCCATAAAATTAATGTAATAATTTTCTTCTTTTTATTTATTTATTTCTTATTTTCATATGTTCAAATAACATATTGGTTTATTTCATAGGCGCAAGGTAGTTTAAACATGTACATCACCAGCCCACCTAAGTATACAACCAAATTCGAAGCCTGAGGAAGACAAAAACTATTGTCGAAACGTTGCTTATGATAGACGTGTACAACAATAACAAGGTGTTCTTATTCCCAATAATTTTTATTTTTCTCCACATTATTTTTTTCTTTAACAGGTATTTTTTTCTTTTTAGAATCTGGCTTTTTATCATTTTCTTTGTTCTTTCTCTTTTCTACATTGAGTCACTAAGTCTTTTTTTTTCTTTTGCCTCCTCTTCAAAATTTTTTCGCCTTTGATATTCAACAAATTTATCGGAAATGCTACTACTAGGGCAATCTTTTTTTTTGTACCCGGTTTTTTGGAACATCTGCTTTTTTTGGAAAGTAACGTAAAAGCATCATCAATTTATTTTAAAAAACTACGAAAAGACTTACACCATTTAAAGTAGTTTTTGGAAGAGCACTAAAAACTAGGTTTAACCTTTATTTTAGAGTAAAAAATTATTAAACTATTGATACGCCGTTAATAGATACGTTAAAAAAAGTTGTTCCTTTACCGTCGTATGTACTTTTTTTCGTTTTTTGGAACATTTTCAATATTATACTCAAACCAAATTACAAAACACAAAATCTATACAATTTTTGACAGTAATCTTTTAATTTTGGGTAACGAGCATGGATATTTTTTCCTTTTTTTTTAATTTTTTGTCTCTGGAGATATCCAAATTGGCTATTTTAACTCGTATATTTTAAAAATTCCTAATAATTTTTGTGGTAAAAAAAGTATACGCCGTAACTGGATTAATAAAATCATTTATATGTTAACTATTAAAAAATAAAGAAAATATTTAGTAACAGTAACATTTAGACAACAAAAAATTATTTAAGAAAATGTTGACAAAATTCCAAATCCGGCGTAATACGCCGCAGTTAGATACATACTAAAAATGTTACTCTATTACCGGCGCATTTTTTTCTAATTGTTTATAATAGTTTATCCACAAAAAATAATAACAAAAACATGTAAAAAAAAATATTTTTAGGTATTGTATTAATGTACTATCAAACAAAAATATGCACAAAATAATTAGATCTATTTTATTTTTAAAACAATCGTTAAGGAGGTAAAACAATTTCCTTACAAAACTAACAAAGTTTGGCGCCAAATCGGATACCTACACTGACCTCTTCCAGTTCAACACGGATGCAATTGTCGGCAGGTGCTCACATTTCCACGAAAGTTGTGCAAATCAGATGACCAGTAAATTTCCTTCTGAGCAAGTGGCGCCTCGACGTAAGATTAGACGCCAATATTAAATAAAAGGCACTTTAATTTCGGAAAAATAGTTACGCCGGTAATACCTTACCTTAAATGGCTCAATTTACCTTATGCGTCGTAAATGATAAAAGTGTGGTTGAATACTTACAGCTAGTGTTGTTTAGAATTAGCCCCTTTCGCTCCTTTAGGGTTTTAATACAGTCGTTGCCAAGGCTTCATCCGTCCTTGAATAGCATATATTCTAATCGGTGAAGGAAGAAGGGACCCTTGAGGAACGATTATGAATATACTTCCCTTTTAAACTTTATTTAGAAAGAACTTAGTTTAAGTCATCTTTAAATATGTTTGTGCAACTGGTCATAAAATTTTTGGTGAATGCTCCAAAAACCAGAAAACCAAGAAGCCCGGAACTAGATCCAAACAATAGCCCATATATGGGTTACCCCAGCTTATTTGAACTCATTGGCATAAATAGTTCCATTGTGTAGTTCTATTGTGTTAATATTCTTTTCCACAGACCCAAAAAGTGAGCTGTGATAATTCATAAAACTAAAGCATAAAGTGGGTTATCGTAACTTTAAAGTCAAGGTCTTTCGAAACTTTAGAAAATTACTTACTGTTATTCAAGGTCTGGGCTGTCCTCCATTTAAACCACATATCTTGGTTAAAGCAAATCATATTTATACGGTGGCCCCTATCTGCCTGCTCACTTCACGGTTTGCAGTTCTGACGTCATAATCGCACTTTTGACGTCATAAATGAGAAATTTCTCATTTCTTATGTGTCCCTATCCGCCTGCTCACTTCGCAGTTCTCACTTCCCATTTATTACGCCACAACCGCACTTCTGACGTCACAAATAAGAAATTTCTCAGTTCACTGGTTCCTACGTGCCTCTACCCGCCTACTCACTTGACAGTTCTAACTTCCCATTTCTTTTCGTTACTTTATCATGTTTTGAGGTTAAAAACTTAAACACATTTGAGAACAAACCGCAGTTAAATGAGGTGTTAGTTTTTAAGGTTAGCTCTCAGCTGGATGCAAAACCGTCGTACCTCGGGGTTTATATTTATAATCCACAAAATTGGGGGTTTTAACCCACTATAGAAATAAAAGAGTTTGAAGAATGGGCTTTAACCTTCCCAACAGGATCAATAAGAAGGGTAGCCATTTGCAACTATGAGAGAAAAATAGTTTATTGAATATACAATGAAATTAAGAATATAAAAATGATTCATTTAATAAAGTTTTTATGGTGTCATTTTATTCAAAGTTAGATTTTACAATTTTTACTTTAATTTATGTAGTTAATTTAAAAGTTCAATTTTATTTGAAGTTCGTTTGTAAACAAGGGTATGCCTACTTGACAAGAAGAAAATTTAAATATGCTATGGTTTTTTACAGGTACAACACCAAATTATATTTCTATTTTTTATTCTATTCTATATTTCTATTTTCTTTTCCAAACTATTATTATTTTGGAGTTCAAACAGAGAGAAGTTTTTACAGGTTTTACTAAACTGAATAAAACAAATTTCTCTAAAAATATAACTAAATTATAAGTCTTTGAACCCCATTGTTATCAGGAATATTTTTTCCTTTTTTGGTTACTTTCTATAAATCATGGTGAGTGCGCTGTTATTGAGATTGAATCTTATAGTAAACTTAAATATTTCAAATAAAACATCATTAAAAAACTAACGTGGCTAAGTGCAAAAATAGGCAATTTGACCATTCTTAACTTCTATTTCTATGCAACTCACGTTAAAAATTGCAATCGGAAAACGCAATAACAAAGAAATTTGGAAGTGTGAAGTAAGCAGGCGGGTAGAGGCACGTAAGAACCAGTGAACTGAGAAATTTCCCGTTTGTGACGTCAGAAGTGCGATTGTAACGTCATAATTGTGGCGTTGGAAGTGCGATTCTGACGTTATAGTTGCGAACCGAGAAGTGAGAAGTGAGCAGGCGGATAGGGGCCACCGTATATTTGAGCTCTGATCCCAATTTTTATTGCACAGTGTAAGAAAAAAATACGCAATTTCTTATCAAAATCCTCGGATGTGACAAATACAGTTTTTTGGTTTACAATATTTTGATAAGTGGAATAAAACAAAAATAAATTAATTAAACTAACATCTAAAACTAACAAAAATGTAAAAAAAGTTAGGTACAATAGAAGAAAGTAAATAAATGAAACGGCATAATACTCAATAATGTAAGATATGCTGACGACACTGTCATAATTGCAGACACGTTGGAAGGACTGGAAGAGTTGTTGAATCAAATTGCAATAAAAAGTTCGCAATTTGGGATTAACTTGAAACAAATATTGAACTTAATACAGAGTGGACTAAATTCGCTGGGATTTAAGAGTTTTAGGTACTTCTATATCTATATAGCCAAGAAATAGTATACATGGCCAGAGCTCGATTTTTGAGAAATTATTATTGGTAAAAACCTTACGTCAGTATGTCCACCCGTTTTTGAGCTACGGGGGATTTTTAAAAAATATGTGCTTTAGTACTCCTCCTATAAGTTTTTGATCAACGAAAGTTTATTTTTAATTGCTTGATTTGATCTGTAAGGTTTAGTTTTTGAGATACGATACAATTTCTTATAGAATAACAATTTTGGACTCGATTTTTGAAATCAGCATGTTATTTAATTTTTTGTTTTTTTTATACCAATTTTAACTTTTTTCATTTTTAATTTTTTCCAATATTTACTTATGATTTTTTTTAATACTCTTTACGACGACAATAAAATGTAATTAAAAAAGATTCAGAAAGACATGCAAAATTATTAAGAAAAAAATAAACAAACATATAAATAAATTACATAATAAGTGCGATACATTAAAAATTGGTCATCCCATACGAAATAGAACAAGCTAGTGTTAAGAACCAAACATGACAGACAAAACCCAGTTCGACAAATGAATTTTACATTATTTTCTAATTACCTACTTATTTATTTTACTATCTGAGTAAAAGCAACTTCTACCAAAAAGAAATTTTAATTAAACAAAATGCATATTTTTTTATATATTTTTAAAAAAGCTTCCGTAGCTCAAAAACGGGTTGGTATACTGACAAGCGGTTTCCACCGTTAATAATTTCTCAAAAATCAAGCCCTTAACATGCATATGTTTCTTGGCCATCTGTGCTAAAAGTACCTAAAAACGCCAAATCTGTACGTAATGTGATCTTTCCGCAATTTTATAGGTAAAGACCTTAAATCCGATGGGCTTCTCCATAAGTACAAATGGGACAGCTATATCGAGGATAATTTGTTATCTGTATTCGAGACTACCGTATAAAGTAGCAGTGGCGTTCTCAGAAATTGTTCCGGGGTAGGGGGTGAGGCCTGACTAACAAAATGGTTTCAGAATAGTATTATCTTCGTGATTTATGGTGAAAATTTAATTTTTAGCAAGTGATTTTTAGTGGCTCCCTCCCTCCGTACGCCGCTGTAGTAGAAAAATGATATAAACTTCATAAGGGGCACTTTTATAAACACTTTACAAATACACATAAGGGAAAAATATCTCTACATATTTTCTATTCGTAATATACAGAGTATTCCAACACATATTTAGAGTCTCATTTTGAAACAGTCCTTGAACACGACGATTTTTTGTTCGAGGGACACACTTTATGGCGTTCTTAAAATATTTGTAGCAAGCATTCCCTTTGATGGGTAAATTTTACCCCTATATTTTAAATAGAGAAAGTGGTACGAGTGATACCTTGAGGTGCAGTTAGACTGTGGTAGTGTAGTCGTCGTTGCATTGCAGCTGTAGTGAATTTTTTTCCGTAGATAATGCAGAACAGGATATTTTACAGATAAATAGTTAACAAAATTTTTTGGTACACGCTTTTTAATATAATTTACCTTTTTTACTCTTGCAAAATTTTTGAACATGTTAAAAGATTCACCTTTCATATTTCTTTTGCATTAACCCAGGAAGATCCGTTTTTTCTTAATATAAGTTCAAAAATGTTTTAGTTTTAAAATTACAGTTGATTGGGTACCAAAGATGGACAAAATAAAACTCGGGGAAGAAAAAAAGTGGTAATTTTGCATTTGCATACATACATACAGTCAATAGTGTGTTCAGTGGTATTAGCGACAAATTAACAAGGTACTATAATAGTTATATCTGATCCGCTGATTAATCATTCTGGTTTATTATAGTTGCAAAGAAATTAGAGCCTTTTTTCTAAGTGACAAAAAGCGCTTACTTTTAGCATTACTTCGCTTGCATGGACAAATTATATCAAATAATTTTCCTTTCTAATCTTATATATTGCTTTAGTAATAACCTTTAGAAAAGTTATAATACCGTATTATCAGGGGTGCACGGTGATTGTAGTGAAAAAAACGGCTCAGTTAAGTTTGCCCCCCCCAGATCGATTTTCTCAAAAATTTTTATGCCAAAATTTTGCACACATTTTGCACAATTTTGCACACCACAAATCAAATTTTGCACACCTTCCTACGAGAAACTACAGCCCATTTTCTGTGGGGGGGGCAAACTTGACGTTGCCCCAGTCAATATTTTTCAAAAATTATGATGTCATTTGAAAGGTCTTATTTTGCACAATTTTGCACACCCATTTTAAAATTTTGCACACCTCCCTGTAACCCACACGAGGGTTCTGAAAATATCAAGTTTGCCCCCCCCCAGTCAATATTTTTCAAAAAGTTTGGTGTCGTTAGAAAGGTCTTATTTTGCACAATTTTGCACACCCATTTTAAAATTTTGCACACCTTCCTGTAACCCACACGAGGGTTCTGAAAATATCAAGTTTGCCCCCCCAGTCAACATTTTAAAAAAATTTTGGTGTCGTTAGAAAGGTCTTATTTTGCACAATTTTGCACACCCATTTTAAAATTTTGCACACCTCCCCGTAACCCACACGAGGGTTCTGAAAATATCAAGTTTGCCCCCCCCAGTCAATATTTTTCAAAAAAATTGGTGTCGTTAGAAAGGTCTTATTTTGCACAATTTTGCACACCCATTTTAAAATTTTGCACACCTCCCTGTAACCCACACGAGGGTTTTGAAAATATCAAGTTTGCTCCCCCCAGTCAATATTTTTCAAAAAGTTTGGTGTCGTTAGAAAGGTCTTATTTTGCACCATTTTGCACACCCATTTTAAAATTTTGCACACCTCCCTGTAACCTACACGAGGGTTCTGAAAATATCAAGTTTTCCCCCCAGTCAAAATTTTTTAAAAATTTTGGAGTCATTAGAAAGGTCTAATTTTGCATCATTTTGCACACCCATTTTAAAATTTTGCACACCTCCCTCTAACCCACACGAAGATTCTGAAAATATGAAGTTTGCCCCCCCCACCGTCGATATTTTTCAAAAAATTTTGTGTCATTCGAAAAGTCTATTTTGCGCAATTTTGCACACCCTTGTAGCCCACAAAAGCGTTCTCAAAAAAGTTTGCCCCCCTCCCAGTTAATATTTTTCAAAAAATTTATGTCATTCGAGGAGCGTAATTTTGCACAACTATTTTTAAATTTTGCACACTTCCCATGCCGTTTTCTTTTTGTGGCGTTTACGGTTACACTTGGTCCTAAAATTTCCCAGAAGTATAAGCAAACGAAGGAGACCTCGATTGTGTAATATCTTTGAATATTGTTAAAATTTACAGATAATTGTTTATGTTTACATTTGTATATAATCAAAAGTTTTTAATTTTTATGAATTTCCGGATTATACTTAAATTTTCATATCAAAAATGAACAGAAAAAATCGATGTAGACAGCGCATCCTGTCATGTTCGATGCCTTGAGAATCGGAACCAGCCTATTTTGGCGGTTCAGAATGGTTGCGGTTCTCAAGGTATGGATCTTCACAGGATGTGCTATCTACGTCCATTTGTTAGATGATGTCATAGCATGTGAAAAATTAAATATAATCCGGAAATTCATAAAAATTAAAAACTTTTGATTATAGTCACATATATGTAAGCATAAGCAATTATATGTAAATTTAAACCAAGGTTAACCGTAACCGCTACAAAAAGAAAACAGCTCCAGAAACTAGTAGGTAGGTATATGCACCTATATCTGAATTCGGGACAGGCATCCGCGGGAGGCGGGAGGTTGTACGTGCCGTAAAGAGGAATGCGTGCGTACCTACACCTACCACGCGCGAAGGCCTTTTATGTAATATATTGAAATGTCGCTTAGCAATGCCTAGTTTTATTTGTGTTCATGATTCAAAATGACTTCGGGTGAAATTTCCGAAGTTTGCAACGTGTATTTTAAATGGTGGCGTTCCATTTCGGCAGGAAAGTCAATGTGAACGCCTCTATTTAAAATACATAACATTACGTAACGCCTGGTTCTCACCTATGCGTGCCCACCCTGACTCTAAAAATGCATCACGTGATCAGCCATGCATTTGCCGATTTTTTAAAAGTGTCGCGTGATGCGTTTTTAATGTCAGGGTGAGCACGCATAGGTGGCAACTAGGCGTAACGCTTATAGGGGTTATGTAGGGGTGAGCGGGGTTTCGCGGTTCCGTTACGTAACGCAATTTTTAAATTATTATTGTGAAATAAAACAACTTTTTGGATTTTTCGAGTGAAAAAGAAAAAAAAGAGGGGGTCTCTGGCAGCAAAACGTTTTGTTATTTTAGACTGGAGTAGTCCCAAACGTTACAAAGCGTTATATAGGGGGTCGCGGGTTGGGGTTAAAATTGGGCAAAATAAGGGTTACGTAATAAGTGCACTACCTCTCAGTTTACGCAATTACTTTGTGGTTATCGGTAAATATAACCTAACGTTCTTACTTACTTTTTACTTTTTTTAGTCGATGATACGTACCTCATCAATCAATTTTCCAAAAATATTATAATACGAAAAAAATAAAATAACGATAACCATAAAGTAATTCCTCCGGAAATTCCGAACTCTGTTATGGAACTGCGCAGTCGCAGAAGTAACAATAATAATAAGGAAAGAGACAAAAACACTGACCAATTAAACAAAGACCTTAAGTGTGAATGGAACTTTAACTTTCTACCTATTGGTGTCATCCCATTTGCAGCAGGCGTTGTTTCCGTCTTTGGGTTGAGAATTAAGTCAAATTTACATGAAATATATTTTTAATTCGATTTGATTTTTTTTTCGATCTATAAAAGGAATAATAATTTTTTTCTTATTTGCCATTTTAAGTGCATGAAATACAAAAACAAAATGTCTATGTTCATGTGTAGAAATAAATAAACGACTTCTTCTAATTATAATTATTGACGGACGGAATTTTTTGATGTAAACCTAGTTAATGACACACCAAGACACCAAACGCGTGGTGTGAACTGCAAAATCAAGGCGGGCGTCATCACCGTAGCCGCTGTCCGCAAATAGCAAGGTGTGATCCCACCATTATCCAGATAAAAATTTTCGGACGCACCCATGAAATCGGAGGCGCGTTCGACCTCGATTGAAACTTGCCCCAAAATGGGTAAGTGCAGCCCTCTAGAAATTTGATAAGCCTTTGGTATTCTTGACATGTAAAAGAGAAAGATAGAAATGCGGCGTTATAGGCGTTCTTAGTCATTTTCGGTAAGAGCTTCATAGAAAGTGACAGTTTCCTCTTCCTTCACTCCCCAAATGGACCTACCTAAATTTTTGGGTGTTCTGCACCAAATTTTGACGTTTCTTGGACCTTGGTCATGTTGTCTTTACACTTTGCAGTGTGTATTTGTGGAAGAAATGAATTTAATGGACGAGAAGCACGAAAACGTCTGGGCGTGAAAAAAATTCTGTTTTTTTTTTATAAGTTAACTATACAGGTTAGAAAAGTGTAGGTTGTATAAAAACAAGCTTACGGAACCGTGGAGTGAATTAGGGCGTACTCCTATTAACTCCACGGTCCCGTAAGTATAATATATATATATATATATATATATATATAATAAATAATAATAAAATAAAACAAAGCGTCGTTTTTTTTTAAAGAAAGTGTTTATTTTATCTATCAACGAAGTTTACTATTAGAAGTGCAACAACACGCAAATACGATTTACTTACTTTCGACTAACTTGCGTGACAAAGACTTTTATGGAACTTAAAATTAACGTTTTTATTTTATTAGACACATAAAGCCAATTATCAAAGTTAACACTATCCTAAGACGTATCTCTGTCGAGTGGACCAATCAACCATGTACAGTTTTAAATATATGGGGAATGCGAGACAGCTCCAGCTGATCAAAGTACCCCTGGATACCCATTCTTCAGTTTCTAGACAAACTTTCGTGTAGGAACGATCACATTTCAACCATTAGGCAAGCCCCAATGTGGTTACGAAACGTTCGATAAGCTGAAAAGCTCCACGGCGCCCGCGCAGGAGAACCCGCTCTCTTCCTCATAACCAGCAGATGTAAGTTGTAGGAGAGTTCTCTTGATATGCGGTAGCCCGGTAATGTCCGGCGGTGCTCGACTGATATCGGATGGCTAGTGCAAGCAGTCAAACTATCCTATTGGTCCAAATCACTAATGTAAGCATTCCTATAGGAGTGTTCTCTCGAAACTGAATAATAGGTACCCTGTCCTGCAATACGTGTCAGGATAACACGTAAGAAGACTTGACGTTACGTATTTTTCACCCAAGACGTTGCTCTATCAACAAAAACGTGTCATTTCGATCAGGAGATGTCATGCATTCGCCATAAATTTAAAAGTGTACTTGGTTAATTGGCCGACAAGACAGAGATACGTCTTAAGATTTTTTTAGGGATGAGGTATTTTGGGGGTAGTTCCGAAAGGAGAAATGGAGGAAAGTTCAAAAACAATAGGGCTCCGCGCGTCAATACACGTAATCGTTGTGTAAAATTTCGTTATGATCGGTGCAGGAGTTTTTGAGTTACAGTGGCGCATATCGAGGCGACGGACAGACAGACAGACAACAAATCAGTAAGGAATTGGGTTTCATCCTGTGAAAATCCATACCTTGAGAACCGCAACCATTCTGAACCGGCAAAATAGGCTGGTTCCGATTCTCAAGGCATCGAACATGACAGGATGCGCTGTCTACATCTATTTTTTCTGTTCATTTTTGATATGAAAATTTAAGTATAATCCGGAAATTCATAAAAATTAAAAACTTTTTATTATAGAAAAATGTAAACATAAACAATTATCTGTAAATTTAAACAATATTCAAAGATATTACACAATCGAGGTCTCCTTCGTTTGCTTATACTTCTGGGAAATTTTAGGACCAAGTTTAACCGTAAACGCCACAAAAAGAAAACGGCATGGGAAGTGTGCAAAATTTAAAAATAGTTGTGCAAAATTAGGCTTCTCGAATGACATAAATTTTTTGAAAAATATTAACTGGGGTGGGGCAAACTTTTTTGAGAACGCTCTTGTGGGGTACTGAAGGGTGTGCAAAATTGCGCAAAATAGACTTTTCGAATGACACAAAATTTTTTGAAAAATATCGACGGTGGGGGCGGCAAACTTGATATTTTCAGAATCTTCGTGTGGGTTAGAGGGAGGTGTGCAAAATTTTAAAATGGGTGTGCAAAATTGTGCAAAATAAGACCTTTCTAACGACACCAAACTTTTTGAAAAATATTGACTGCGGGGGGGCAAACTTGATATTTTCAGAACCCTCGTGTGGGTTACAGGGAGGTGTGCAAAATTTTAAAATGGGTGTGCAAAATTGTGCAAAATAAGACCTTTCTAACGCCACCAAATTTTTTTTAAAATGTTGACTGGGGGTGTCAAACTTGATATTTTCAGAACCCTCTTGTGGGTTACAGGGAGGTGTGCAAAATTTTAAAATGGGTGTACAAAATGATGCCAAATTAGACCTTTATAATGACTCCAAAATTTTTAAAAAATATTGACTGGGGGGCAAACTTGATATTTTCAGAACCCTCGTGTAGGTTTCAGGGAGGTGTGCAAAATTTTAAAATGGGTGTGCAAAATTGTGCAAAATAAGACCTTTCTAACGACACCAAACTTTTTGAAAAATATTGACTGGGGGGGGCAAACTTGATATTTTCAGAACCCTCGTGTGGGTTACAGGGAGGTGTGCAAAATTTTAAAATGGGTGTGCAAAATTGTGGAAAATAAGACCTTTCTAACGCCACCAAATTTTTTTAAAAATGTTGACTGGGGGTGTCAAACTTGATATTTTCAGAACCCTCTTGTGGGTTACAGGGAGGTGTGCAAAATTTTAAAATGGGTGTACAAAATGATGCCAAATTAGACCTTTATAATGACTCCAAAATTTTTAAAAAATATTGATTGGGGGGCAAACTTGATATTTTCAGAACCCTCGTGTAGGTTTCAGGGAGGTGTGCAAAATTTTAAAATGGGTGTGCAAAATTGTGCAAAATAAGACCTTTCTAACGACACCAAACTTTTTGAAAAATATTGACTGGGGGGGGGCAAACTTGATATTTTCAGAACCCTCGTGTGGGTTACAGGGAGGTGTGCAAAATTTTAAAATGGGTGTGCAAAATTGTGCAAAATAAGACCTTTCTAACGACACTAAACTTTTTGAAAAATATTGACTGGGGGGGGCAAACTTGATATTTTCAGAACCCTCGTGTGGGTTACAGGGAGGTATGCAAAATTTTAAAATGGGTGTGCAAAATTGTGCAAAATAAGACGTCTCTAACGACACCAAATTTTTTGAAAAATATTGACTGGGGGGGGGGTAAACTTGATATTTTCAGAACCCTCGTGTGGGTTACGGGGAGGTGTGCAAAATTTTAAAATGGGTGTGCAAGATTGTGCAAAATAAGACCTTTCTAACGACACCAAACTTTTTGAAAAATATTGACTGGGGGGGGCAAACTTGATATTTTCAGAACCCTCGTGTGGGTTACAGGGAGGTGTGCAAAATTTTAAAATGGGTGTGCAAAATAAGACCTTTCTAACGACATCAAACTTTTTGAAAAATATTGACTGGGGGGGGCAAACTTGATATTTTCAGAACCCTCGTGTGGGTTACAGGGAGGTGTGCAAAATTTTAAAATGGGTGTGCAAAATTGTGCAAAATAAGACCTTTCAAATGACATCATAATTTTTGAAAAATATTGACTGGGGGGGGCAACGTCAAGTTTGCCCCCCCCACAGAAAATGGGCTGTAGTTTCTCGTAGGAAGGTGTGCAAAATTTGATTTGTGGTGTGCAAAATTGTGCAAAATGTGTGCAAAATTTTGGCATAAAAATTTTTGAGAAAATCGATCTGGGGGGGGGGCAAACTTAACTGAGCCGAAAAAAACTCACACAGAGATAGGTAGATATTTACGGGCGCGTATCAAAGAGATGGCATGAATACACCAACTTTAAGCATCGTAGTGATTTCGTGGAAATACAGACAGTCGATATTTTCAAGAAATTAACAAAGTATTATATTTACTTATTTTTCTATCCCTTGACCAACCGAAGTTAATTATTAATAATGGTACCTACCTACAATAAACAGCGGCGCTATATTACACCTCTCCCCTTTTCTACGTCAAACTAGTAATTTTCTAAAATTGTTTATAAAACTGTTTAAAAGTAACTTTTTTAAAGAACATTTTCCCTCAAATATTACTTATATTACCCGCTAGACATATTACTTTTATTACACACTAGACACCCCAGCGCCGATTTGCCTGCGGTTTTACCCATTTTTCCCGCTTCTATTCCTTTAAATGCCATAACTTTTGTTTCCGTAAACCGATTTTGGTGAAATAAATGCCTATGTGTTGCCTAGGAACACAAGGAATGCAATAGTGAAAGTCCCAATGAAATTGGCTGGGCCGTCTATGCGTGATGCTGGAACAAACAGACATACATACAGACAAAAATTGTAAAAATTGCATTTTTGCTATCTCGTATGATAAAACAATGGAATATAAAAAAATAGTCAATGTACAATTCAAAGTACAGAAATGGTCCTTTTAGAAATTTATTACATGTATAGATAAACAACTAATTATAGTCAGGAGGATAAGTGGCGATTTTTCCAAATTTCATAAAATTTCGGTTAAGTGGATTTTGCCTAATTGTCTCCCAAACAGACAGACAGACTTCTTCTTTTTGCCGATCCCATTAGCCTATACTATAGTGGATGGCTAAAATTAGAGTTCTAGATTACTACATAGCCGGTACCTACTAAGTTTTTGTTTATGGGTAATAAAAATAACACGACCGCCTTATTTATAATTTAGAGATAAAAAGTTTGGTCACCTCTACTTGATAGCTGTAGGTATTGCAGTATATCTATTGACTATATAAGACTGTAGGTATTTATATTCTTTGGCTTAAAAAATATTCAATGTACAGAAATTACAGATTTACCAATAAATGTACCAATAAATTTTGGACAATTAATAGTTTAACGTTTACGGGGGTTTACTGTATCGCCACTGCGTATTCTAGGTAGTTAACATTAATATTATTAAACATCTGTTGGTCAGGGGATGGGGACATCGGTAAATATAATACCTTCTTCATTTTATTTTATTGCAAAGATCGACTGTATGCCTTTCCACGAAATCACTCCCATGCTTAACGTTGGTGTATTCATGCCATCTCTTTCATACGCGCCCGAAAATATCTACCTATCTCTGTGTGAGTTCTTTTTACTACAACCAAAGTGCACGGCTGATAATACGGTAATATAACTTTTCTAAAGGTTATAACTAAAGCAATATATAAGATTAAGAAGGTAAATTATTTGATATAATTTGTCCATGCAAGCGAAGTAATGCTAAAAGTAAGCGCTTTTTATCACTTAGAAAAAAGGCTCTAATTTCTTCGCAATTATAATAAACCAGAATAATTAATCAGCCGATCAGATATAACTAGTATAGTACCTTGTTAATTTATCGCTAATACCACTGAACACACTGTTGACTGTATGTATGTATGCAAATCTAAAATTTTTTTCTTCCCCAAGTTTTATTTTGTCCATCTTTCTCGGTTAATACAAAAGAAATATGTAAGGTGGATCTTTTAGCATGTTCAAAAATTTTGCAAGAGCGTCATTATCACCAATATTTGTTTAAAAAAAAATATTGTTAACTATTTATCTGTAGAATATCCTGTTCTGCATTATCTATGGAAAAAAAATTCATTACAGCTGCCATACAACGACGAATACACTACCACAGTCTAACTGCACCTTTAGATATTCAGCTTTAAAATTGCATAGACGCAAATGCCAAAATTATTTGTTTTACTATATTATAATTTTATTTTTAAGAAATCCTGTGACACATTAATTCTGTTTTCGTTAACAGTACATTTTATTATTTAATTTTTTTTGATACATACACAGGGAAGGAAATTTACATGGACAGGTTGGTCCAAATTCGAGAGGATTGTGTGATTTTGGGTATTTCTAAGGAAGATAGCAAAAAATTAATATACATATTATGAGCTTCATTTTTAATAAATTAATAATGGTGAAAATCGCACGTCAGTCAGTGAACCCGTTTTTGAGCTACGGGGGCTTTTTGAAAAGTATACGTTTTAAAATTTGGCCTAAACTTTTAAATAATAAAAATTTCTTTATGGTGTAAAAATCTTTTTATAGATAATTTAAAGTAGAATTCACCTGTCCAACTGGATTTTATCTGTTAAGTATATTTTTTGAGATATAACACCAAGTTGGTAATTTTCTTATCGATTACCTAGTTTTTACTTGGTTTTTTAAATTTCTTTTAAAATGGTATATTGCACATGATATTTTAATGTTTGTTTTTTAACCAATTTAATTTTTTATTTTTTGTTATTATTAAATTACTTACTTTTATTGTACACCTTGTAAAACAACGATAAAAAAAATAATTAAGAAAAAAAAATTGACATAAAAAATTAACATTAACCATCGTTTAAAAGAAAATTTTGAGCTGATTTGAAAAATCGAGTAAAAACTAGGTCATTTCCTAAGAAAATTACCAACATAGTGTTATATCTCAAAAACTAACCGTTACAGATAAATTCAAGTTTAAGAAATAAATTCTACTTTAGTAACAAGTTTTTTACACCAAAAATCAATTTTCATTAATATAGGCCAAATTCTAGGAAGTCTATTTTTGACAAAGCCCCCATAGCTCAAAAGTGAATAGACATACTGACATGCAGTTTCCACCATTATTAATTTCCCAAAAATTGAACACATAACATGTTTGTTTTTTCTATCTCCCTTACAAATACCCAAAACCTCCAATTTCCCTAGAATTTTTACCACCTATCACAATTTGATCTTATTTTGAAAGTGAATATCTCAAAAACGAATTCCGACAATTTTGAAATTTTTACAAGGTTTTTAAGACACTCAAAAGTCTTTCAAAACAAGGTATCTCGACCCACTTTTTCGATTCAAAATATAACCCAGATAGCAATTTGTCATCCTAAGCGGGTGCATAAAATATCCCTAAGAAGAAAAAGGATGTGCTAAGGAGGTTCCAAATTAGCACAAAGATATTCGGCGAACATGGTAAGAATAGATTCTGACACCGACCCTCATCAGATACTTAACATGTACTCTACCAAATATATAAAGTTAAATGCAAGGTAGATGGTTGGCATTCTTAGCATGTACGTAGAATTTTCTTTAAAAAAAGGGATATCCTATGTCTATCGAAAAAAAAACATTCAAAGAATGTCCAGAAAGAACATGCCTGGGATGTCTAATGAGGACATTCTTTAAATAAAAAAGATCACCAACATCTTCATATACTTCATAATAAAAATATAATTGTAGCAGTAGTTGTATGATCGTAGTTTGCAAAAACATAATTATTAAATTCACAGTATAAATAATTTTGCTGTCTATATATATAATAATAGTATTTACAATAGAGAAAAAATCTTTAAACTAGCGCCATCCACCCACAATTACTCTAATGGCGGACAGATTCATTAAACTGCATGACCCCGGGATGATTCGAAGGAGTCGCTCCCAGAATGTATCAAATAGTACATTCATATAATATTCTATGTAAGATGTTCTGAGGATGTACTGATCAAAAAGTTTTTAAAATGTTCTACTGATGGAATAGAATGGATTGGCGGTATTTTTTTGTATGTGCACATGCAAATGTTTATTATATACTTAAAATATTCAAAAATTATACTAAAAATGTTTTTACTTAATGGCTTATTCATGGCATGTCTTACGCACGTCTTTATAATTACATTCTTAAATGGTATGTAGCCAAGGAGGTACTGTAAAGAACATCCCGTGAAGGAGGTAAGACGCATATTCTTATCATGTAAATGTTCTTTTAATGCTATGTGGGAATGATAAAGTTTACCCTTTAAAGGGGGTACGGGCTACAAAAATTTTAAAATAGTCAAAAAGGAATTCCCCTAAAGTTCAATACGTGAAAACGTCTCTGTTTCGTTTTCGTTGGAACACATTGTATAGGCGTTAATGTATTGTGTTGAGAGGTGTACTGAAATAATTATCGTTTATTTTTAAATTTTCACTACATGCTGTTGTAGTACATTATTTTATCGCATTCAAATTGACCGTGCCCGTTGCCAAATGCTGTATATTTTTGTGTTTTTGACGGCCATCAAAGGGTATCTATTATGCATCATGTTTTTTATTTTTAACTTTTCAATAAAAGGTATAATAAAAATGATACCAGACGGAAAAAAGTTATTAGGTAAGTATTTGTGTTGGCAGCTAAAAATTCAGCATTTTTTTAAAATTTTACTTCCTCGGCGAGTTAAGCAATTAGAACAAAACTATCTAAAACATGGAGACTATTGGAAAAATATAAAATAATTATTAATCATGATGTTTAACGAAACCACTATTCATTAATGCGCATTTTGAGGTCTTACCGGGAGTCAAATCTTTGTTCGAAAGCCCGTTTACTGGTGAAACCTGTTATGGTACTCGTTAACTACACCCCATTCAACATATTTCGATATTATATTTACTTTTTCGAAAGATTATTATCCAAATAAATGTTAAAACACATATTTAACCGATCGCCATTCAGCTTATGCATATTTTGTACTGTTTCTAAATGTCTTTTGATTAAATTATTGTAATAACGTATTCGAAAATTTCCGTTTACATAATATAAACCTGGCTGCTCAAAATATTTGACAGGAGCGTTTTTCGTTTTTAAACAGGTTAACCAATTTGTCTATGAGTTGTTTCGGGTATTTCTGGTAGGCAACTAGAAACATATAGCAATTTTTGTGAGCTGAACATTGTCACTATTGTTATCTTCTTTTAATTGCATCTCCCGCTGCATCTCTCTGCCCGTAAAAATCAGTATAACATTTTAAAGGATATTAAAAAATAGTTCATTCTGTGAAAATAATACTATCATGGTGGTATATCTTGAAAACTAAACGCTATAGATAAAATTCCGTTTGGCAAATAAATTCTACTGTAAATTATATACAGGGTGATTCAAAATTCCCTAGAAAGACTTTAACTGTAGGTAGAATTTGTTATTCTGAACAAGAATTAGTAAAATATATACCGGGTGTCCCAAGGTGAGTAACCTTAGAATATTTTGTTTACTATACGATGGAAAATTTTTAAACTTTCTATTCTAACATAAGTCCATGTAAACTATCTTTATGAAATACTCTCATATTTGCAAAGTTGCCATTTGCAGGAAAACTCATTTTTGGTGTAAAATGCTTTTTGTAGATCTTTTAAAGCAGAATCCAGATCTCAAACTGGATTTTATCCGCGACTTTTAGTTTTCAAGATATAACGCAAAGCTAACTTTTTTCTTTTGGAATACCCTGTTAAGTAGTTTTTCAGATATTCAACATTTTCTATTCACAACAAGGTGGCCATGGCCGGATGTGGTTTTGACAATAAAAATAAAGTAGGTCATGCACTAAAGAGCTGACGACTGGCATAATATGACGTCATAGACTAATTCTTTTAAATATTTGGAGCAGTCGGAAATTGAGACTTCTTCATAAAAAACTTTAATGGTTTGAAATTAATTTTTTTAGGACTCATAGTTAGTTAGGTTGGTATCCGGACATGACCCTCTGCGACTATTACTTATGTGGCACATTAACGGATAAAACGTTCAAAGATGGGTGACCTGCCAACAAACAAGACCTGGAAAATCATTTTATGGATTGTGTTAATGATTTAAGAAATGTAGAACTTCTTAATGCTGCTATAAGTGCCGCCGCTTATGTCTTGGACAAAATGGCGGACATTTTGAGCACCTTTTTAGTCTTGTTTTTAGTTTTTCTTTTAATTAGTTTCTTTGAGATTAAGTTGTCTCAAATGGAGTAGGGTAGAGGTACTTTTTGTCATTAATTATTATTTTAAGATTAGTTAGAGTCAAGAACTTTTTCATCTATTTAGTTGTATTATTAATTATAATATAAAGTTTAATTGTCGAATAATATAAATATTTAAAAATATAAGAAAATATAAACTTTAAATTGAAATTGGTAGAAAGAAGCCTTGTTCAAAATGAACAATGTAGTAGGCCATGACATATTTGACATATTGACATGACAATTTTTTTGTCATGTCCATATCCGGCCATGGCCACCTTGTTGCGAAAAGAAAATGTTGAATATCTCAAAAACTACTTAACCAAAATCTCACATATTATAATTTATTTTGATTAGAATTTAATTCTGAACACAAAAAAAAAATAAAAACCAGAGTTTTCCATAAGAAAAAAAGTAACTTTGCGTTATATCTTGAAAAATTCAAGTGGCGGATAAAATCCAAAAAGCAATTCATATCAAAAAGAAACTTTCATAAATAAAAAAGTTACTGCGTAGCTCAAAGATGGGTGGACATATCAAAATACGGTTTTCACCAAAAATCTTGTTTTGAAATTTGAGCCTCGCAAATAAGGGTTGGTGTTTCTCTATCTCCGTTAGAAGTATCCGTACCCATATAAAAGTGCCCAATTTGAATCGCCCTGTATAAGTATATAAGGTAAGTATACGATTCTGATAAATTAACTTACTGATTATTTTACTACTTTGCACAATTTTTGTTGTAGTCTCAGAACCCATCATTATTAGCAACTGCTTACTGGCCTCTGGTAGAGACGTAGCGACATTTTTCCTCTCTAGTTTTACCATTGGAGGTAAAAAAAATAACACTTTTTAGTTCTAAAAAGAGCTCGGATAGACGATATAATTAAATTTAAAACAGGAGCCTGTTAAAAGTCACATTTAGAAAAAATTACAAAATTAGAAAAAGTGTCCAATTTTTTAAAATGTAGAAACAACAACTAAACACTAGATATAATTGTATTTAGTTTATTTAACATACGTTTTATACTACGTTTTTATAATTTCACATTGCTGCTAAATAATTTGTGTAGTCTATAAAGCAAACGGTGTTGATATTTTTCGGTTTGGGGTCACTATCGAATATTTTGGACGCATATGACCGCACGCGCGCTTTGTTTTTAAGATATTTTTGGATACGGACATCACCGTACGGTTGAGAACTTGCAACTAAAATGTTAATTTTTGAGTTTGCCGAGCTTTTCGAGTGACTGAAATAGACCACTAACGATTTTTTCGAAGAAAAGTGCATGCAAATCTTTCTTTAATTTTAGTTAGACAAAAAGAGAATCATGTTAAAACGTTTTTAAGCATTAACCAAGTGTTTGTTTTTTAAGATCAAAAGATCTTGGGTGGAAAAAAAACGAAAATTCACTTGGATGAGCAACCCACAAGGAAGACACAAAAGACCAAAGTGAAAAGAGAAATGATCAAACGATGTATCGCCCTGGTCAACCCGTATCAGGTGACTAAGATAAGTACCAGTGCGGCACGATGATATATGAGTAATCAAATTGTATGATGGTTTGGGGAGGGTGACCAGTGAAACCACTGATGAGCCCACGCTGGTTCACCAAATGCCGCAAGTCGGATTAAAGTTATGAGTTTCAACAACCAAAACAATAACAGCCGAAAGAGGTTCAAATCGGAAATATTTCTTAAAGAGCTGTTACAACCAATCTAGTGTAATAACTTTTTCCAAATCTTATAATAACCACCAGTAGCGTAGCGTGGGGGGGGCGGAGCATCCCCCCCCCCCGCCCTCTGGGTCTTGGCACCCTCTGGTCTTTGGGTGCCTTCAGGTATGTTTTAAAACTATAAACATTACAATAATATAAAAAAAAAGTAATAACACATTTTTAATTTAAGCAGTTTATATTTCAAAGGCGCCCACAAATAAAGACTATTTTTAAGCAGTGTAAAATAAACGTCATAGTTACGCGCCGCAATATGTAACAACAATTACTGACCATATGAATAAACGGTAATCGGAAGTCTTTCTCTTTCTCCGTGAAAAAAAAAAAGATGTTTTTCTTGTTTTTCCAATGATTTGTTGAAAAAATTAAAAAATATTTGTGAAAATTCAAAAAAGAAAAAAAAAATCAGGAAAAGTGTTTCGTTCGAAAAAGCGAAAAAGGTTGCTGGAAGCGTTGTGACCATAAAGTAGGAGGCACGCTTTGGGCTCGGAGCGAAAGTATATATCAAAATCGTTTGGCGCGTGCGACGTTGTCGTTAGTAACAAAAAATAAGCCAAAGTCGGCATCAAAATCGCTTTGCACGTACGTTTAGTAACAAACAAATAATGATTTACATAAATATTTTATTTTTCAACAAAATTTGTTAATTTTTAGAACCAATGATAGATTTTATTATTTGATACTTGGTAGGGGATTACGAATTGGTGATCAGATGTTAATAATTATAAAGTTAACAGGCTCCCCCCTTCGAGGGGTGAGGGATGGTTCTAACATTTAACCATTGATTAGTACTTTTTTATTTTTATTAAAAAACATTTATTGCCTAAATTTATTTTATGCAATTTAGGGATACTTTAAATTCCTCTTTTTAAGGATTAACGTGGTACATCACATAGGCATTTAGTGAGTTTGAATTTGTTCCCTCTGCCAAAAATAGGATGCAGCAGCGGCTAGAAAAATGAAAAAAAATGGAACGGCTAGAAAAATGAAAAAAATGGAACAGTGGTAAAAAATTAAAAATGGAGAATATGGAATTAATGGAGGAATCGAATACACAGCGGCTGAGAAAAGGATACTGTGGTAAAAAATTGAAAAAACGAAAGAAAATGAAAAATCTGGAAAAATGGAAAAAAGGACGTGGGAAAAAAAATGAATCGGTAGTAAAAATGGATAAAATGGAGATAATGGAGAAAATGAGGCGTTTGGAAAAATGGATAGAATGGACAAATGGAGCTGTTGAAAAAATGGATGAATTTTACAAAATGAGGCGGCTGCAGGACATTTGTAAATAGAGTACCGTCAAGTGGATTTTTTTCCATCTTAAAATGCATTAAGTAATCTATTAACGACGCAACTAAAGTGTCTTTTTATCCCTCGATCAATTGTAGTACAAACTTTTCGCCTCCGGATAAAAAGTGCCACTGGTTTATAATGTACCCAATAAAAAGTGTTTTTCTAATCACAATCTTGAAAGTGCTTTTTAGACACACACTTCTTATATACCTACATACTAAATTAAAATTAGAAGAAATGGATGCTGTGGTAAAAAATTGAAAAAACTAAAAAAACTAAAAAACTGTGATAGTGGAATAAATGGAAAGAATAGAAAACTGGGGAGGTGGGGAAAATGGATAGAATGGAAAAATGGATAAAATAAAAAATTGTAGCGGGCGAAGGCATATGTAAATAAAGTACCATTAAAGTGCATTAAATAGTCTATAAAACACGCAACTAAAGTGTCTTTTGCTCGCCTCGGGATAAAAAGTGATCCTAGGTTGATAATAAACCCAACCAAAAGTGCTTTTTGTTTTTTTAAGTCACAATTTTGAAAGTTATTTTTACACACACACTTCTTACATACATAGGTACTAAAGGGTGGAGCGGCTAGAGAAATGGAAAAAATGGAGCGACAGCGGAAAAATGGAGCAGTGATAAAAAATTAATAGAGAAAATGGAATTAATGGAGAAATCTAAAATGGTGCTGTTGAGAAAAGAAAGCTTTGGTAAAAATAGAAAAACTGTAAAACCGAAAAAAATGGATAAACTGGAAAAATGTAGAAAATGAAACGGATTTAAAAACGAAGCGGTGGTGAAAATGGATAAAATGGAAAGGATGGGGAAAATTAAGCGGTTGTGAAAATGGATGTAATGGAAAAATGGAGCGGGTGGAGGACATTCAGTGACTGTATGTAAATAGAGTATCGTTAAGTGGCATTTTTTTTCTTTGTTTTTACTTTAAATTGCATCAAATACCTAGTATATTAGTATATCGCTTTGCTCAGGCTACAAACTTTTCACATTGGACAAAAAGTGTTATCCGTTACCAATATGGACAATATTTGTCTGTCTCTAAAATTCAGCCCAACAATAATTCGCGGTGCCATTACAAATTAAGCAATATTTTACTATAATAATCGTAGGTATTGCAGTAAAAATTGGTGCTTTTTTTGTACTTGCGATATGTTTGCTTTTCAGGCGGGCAGTATCTTTTTGTTGGAGAATTTTTTTTCAGGCAGGCAATTAATATTATGATCGGGAATATTTTTGACTGTTGACAGATTAATAAGCGTCATCAGATTTAATGCCGACCATAATAGTGTTACTCAA
Source organism: Oxystoma pomonae (assembly GCA_963921995.1). Taxonomy (NCBI): domain Eukaryota; kingdom Metazoa; phylum Arthropoda; class Insecta; order Coleoptera; family Brentidae; genus Oxystoma; species Oxystoma pomonae. The sequence continues at coordinate 66,775,097 of OY998167.1, forward strand.
CTTATTAAGAGTGGAAATTACTTTTTTCTGTCAGTGTCCTTAGGCTAAGGAAATGTCTAAATGACGTTCAAAACGATATCCATACTTTTTGAAGTCAAATAAACATGACTTAAAATTCAATGGAAAACATATTTTGTAAAAACTGAGACACGGCTTGAAGTACTTTTTGATTTTTTGCAGAATAAGTAAAAAATGTTTTGAAAGGCCACCGACTCGAAATATTTATGGAGGCCATAGATATATTCTTTTTCTTATTCTGAAAAAAATCAAAAAAGTACTCCGAGCTGTGTCTTATTTTTTACAAAATCTGTTGTCCGTTCAAAATTTCAGCCAATTCTGATGTTTAATTTACTCCAAAAAATATGGATATCACATGTCTTATTTTGAACGTAACTTTGACATATCGTGATCTAAGGTGACTGACAGAAAAAAATAATCTCTACTCTTAATGAGAGTTTTTAAATCGGATAAATACTTTAAAAAAAAATATACGTTACAAGCACAACAGTCTCGACAACAATAATCTAAGAACACAACAGTTATCAGCTAGGGCTGAATTAATTTACATTTGATAAAGACAATAACTTCAAGAATTACCAAAATATTAACGTATTAAAATTTTTGAGGTCTTTAAAATTATTTTGAAAGATTTTTTTCTTATAAATTAAGTGAAATAAAAAATAAAAGATCACCAGAAAAAAGGTCGCAGCCTTTTAAAAAGCTTGGATTGCCATAAATTAAAGTGATTTCATTATAAAAATCTGGTAACTACCTATCCCACATAGCAATTTGTCATCCTTGCATGTGCATATAATATCCTCAAGAGAGAAATTAACATTGGAACCTCTTTAACATGTGCTAAGACTAGGTTGTGTTTCGCCCTAATCATATGCTATGCAGGTTCTTAGGATGTGCTAATAGATATTCTTATCAGATGATTGCCATGTGCTTAGCGCATATGGGCGAGTTTTCGTTAAATGTACATTTTGTGATAAGTTTTTGATAGTGATACTCATAAGGTTAATCTGAAATCAGAAAGGAAGATAAGGAAGAACGAGAACATTCTCTTTCTCATAACGCATCTTCCTGAGACTTATGACCCACTGATTTTGTCTTTTGCAAACAGTGTTTTCCAGAAATACTGTTAAATGATCGCTTGTAATGTAAAAAATAAAACAGATGATAGGAACAAACTGTAATACTTTTACAAACAATGCAAGAATTTTTTATAAATTTTACACTAAATATTTATCTAAAATATCTTTTCCCACTTTCTTAAAGGACTTTGTAATATTTTTGAAAAGGAATTTTTGATTATGATTATAAAAACAATATATTTTTATCCGGAGATTCAGTAACTTTACTAAAAAAGTAACCTGGAAGAAACGTTATGATAATGACCATAAGTTAGGGTAATGATAAGTCTGTAATGAATCTCAAAACAATTTTAATGGAAGGCAAAAAACATTTTAAAAAACTTAACTAAATTTATTCTCCTGCAAATAAAAAACTGAAAAGTATTTTATAAATATAAACAAAACTTATGTGTAAAACTTCTGGTGGTTCATACAGTCCTAACTTATTTTTTTTAAAATCAAATAATTCATCATGAAGTGAAGAGATTTCTTCTGTATCTTCACATATGTAGTGACGTTTAGTGACCGGTTTTGGCGGTTTTATTTTACATAGAATACCCTCGGCTGAAATTGTCTGCCGATCAGCAGATATCGACCAACAGAATTCACCACCAAAAGATGTTTAATACATGAAATATAACTTCAGTTGATCGTTCACAACATGATAAATCCTGCATACCACTGATCGCCATAAACGGCGGCTATCCAATAATTTTTTTTTTGGTGATTTGTTTTTGTCAAATATATCCGTTAAAACATTTTCCTTACTAAACAGTATTTTCTTTAATATTTTTGTTCCTGCTCTTTTTTATTTCATTTCAAACTTTCTTCCTTCATCTTCTTCAATCTTTCTTGAAGCTCGGCGGCTTTGCTGATATTGAACATGATCCTAAGACAAAAAAGCAACATAAAATAGTCATTCTCCTAACACACGTTCATTCTCCTAATACTAAAGATATGTGGAAGAAAATTAGGGTAAAGACCAAGTATACCATTAGGTAAAGGACATCTTCCTTTTCTGGTTAAATTTCGAAAAAATTACGTTAGATAACTAAAACATCTGTTGATTTGTTTGGCCCTCCCGCTATGCTATAATATAAAATAAAAACAAAAATGATAACTTATAAAACAAGAGTTCTATATAGCGTTTTGTAAAGACACAAAAATTGAACACGAAAAAATCTTATCTTTAAAATATTTAGGAAACAAAATCCACATACTGCACACGTATTCACTCTTGCTGCCGAACTGACAAACTAAATGATCTCTGGGAACACCATGAAGTTACTCCCATCTTATGTCTCAGTTTTGACGCAGTCGGCAAGGAAGACGACGTTAGGTTAAAGACAAAATTTTTGAATGTGACCTTTAACATTTTTTAGAAATTACACTACTTTGTAGAAAAAAATATTATTTTTTCATATATGAACAGAAGAACTTTTAGTTTTTCCAAAATACTGAGTAGAAGTAGAAGAATGTTGCAAAAAATAAAATATAATAATGCAAATTTGAAAATCGGCTCTGGGGACAGATAGGTAACAGGACATTTAGTTTTTCTGCCATATTTTAAATACCGACGTAAAGATTTAAAAAGTTATACTGGATCCTCAAAGGAAGGAAGTATTTATATAAAATAAATATCAAAGTGATCAATAAAAGTTAAAAATAAAAATAAAATTAGCTGGGGACAGGAAATGTACATTTAAGGAAAATTTGCCCATATAGCAACTGGTCATCCTTAGCACCGTTAACTCCTAAAATATGGCTTTAAATAAAATAAAAAATATATTTTTGAGCTCTAAAAACCGTGTCCTATCACAATACACCTGAAAAAAAAAACAAATAATAAAAAAAGTGCGACGCGCCGCCGGGGTTCGAACCTACAACCTACAGGTTTAGAGACCAAAGCTTTATCCACTGTACCATGCGCTTACAAAAAAAAGAGGTTGAAACCGCGGAAGATTTCGGGCGGTAGCTCGCGCGCGCCTTGTCATATTCAGGCAAGATTTGGCAACATCGTGAGTTCCCGAAACTTCTGATAATAGAGGAAGTGTAGGCAGTGCTCATTTGCTGTACTAGAGTATTTATTTATTTACTTTATGGTTGGGAACAGTCGAAAGACTTAATTGATTTTTTTGGAATTCCTCGTAATACGAAAAAACCGTTAGTGCCATATTTTATTTCTTTCCATATTTAAATATGGTTAAGATAGGTAGGTAGGTAGGTACTTACTATTATTAGTAATCACCAATGTTTATGCTATACCATGCTCGCCCAAGCGTAGATCCAGACTTTAAAATAAATATATTCTATGTGAAATTGGATACCCTTATCGAGACGTTTGAAACAAGATTTCCAAAAATTCGATTATTTAATTCATATAAACTATTCAGAAAACAATTTAAAATGTCTCACTAACTTAATTTTATTTTATAGTTCAGATCTAGAAAGTACTACTATATATAAATAAAAGTCGTTTTTTTTTGTTGATATCCGAATTAAAATTAATAAAACATGAAATCCGTAAACCCGAAAAAATTTTGCCATTTGTGAGTAAAAACGGCTTTCAAACATTTTTAAATATACTGCTGAGCACACTTTTAACTGACTAAAAAAAAAATAAAAATTGTGAAAAGTAACAAATGACGGAAGGCAAGCTGAATGCGTTTGCTGTAATTAGTATTGAGCGGGAATATGGCCATACTATTAATTTCGATGTGATACTGGACTACAACGTGAAGTCAGTAAAAATTCGAATTAGTTTAAAGTTAACTTATATCAGGGTTGAAACTGGTCAGAGAAACCTGGAAAAGTCAGGGAATTTAAAAAGTCACCTGGAAAAGTAACGGAATAGGTCCCAAGTCATGGAAATCAGGGAATTTTTGCAGAATGATTTTTATCTTTTATGCTTTTTTCACTCTGTTTCTGTAATATCAGATACACAGTATTTGGAAACACAAAATAAGCTGCGACTGCCGCTGAATAACATTTTAGAAAAACGCGAAAAATATCAACATTTTTGAAGAATTTACTACTATATTGTAAAAAAAATTTGCCTGCGGCGCGATAACATCATTGAAAACGTGCCCAAAATTACATTTTCCACACCACTACTTTTTTTAATACGAAAACTTTTGCGTTCTGCTTAAATCGCAAAAAAAATTACAAAGTATTGATAGGTCCACAAGCTTGTAAACAGTTAAATAAAAATAATTTTTTTATTGTGCTTATTGGAACTTATTTTTGGTCAGGGCATTCTTGCAAAATTTGCTTCCAAGGAGTCAAATTCTCTCGCTACTATGCATTTCATTGATCCAAATCTTCGATTTAAATCGGTTTATCTCACTTTTGCCCGATATTGATCAAAAGTAATTCTATTGGTCTTGACTAAGAGAATTACTTTCGATCAATATCGGGCAAAAGTGAGAGAAACCGATTTAAACCGAAGACTTGGACCAATGAGATGCATAGTAGTGAGGGAATTTGACTCTTTGGAAGCAAATTTTCTCTCGATTCAAGAATAGACGCACAGTAGGCTTTGATCTCCGACCACGCGGCTTGTAGGTGTCTTTAGATTTTTAATGGGAGCACAAACGTTGGGGACACTACGTGAAAGAAAGCTTGATTCAAGAATGGACGCACTGGACGTATATTCTTGAACAGGGAGCGGCATAGATCTATGGCGAATGATTACATGGATTGAAAACGTTATATTCTTGAGCGATGATCTGATCTTACGGATCTCATGAAAATCATACATTCCCGATCGCATGGTCTGAAACCGGGGAACAGCGTTGAATCTAGTGACGCTTGCGCAATAAATAGGTTTTTTCTGGATTGTATTGCTTCCTAAACTGCTTTTCGATCGTGGGAGGTGATAGATCTCATGCGATAGATCCCATCGCACGAGAGAAAGACCGGATCGTATTACTTTCAATAAAACACATCCTGGTCGGATACGACAATGTTTTAAGCGGATTAAATTACACTGTCCAACAATGAAAATGTTTCGGGCTCAAAAATAGCTAATTCTTAAGTATTTTCATCCACTGAATGCAAAAATCACCACAAAAATTACAGATTAGCTCTAGTTTTGCTAAAAGCATCGAAAGAGAAAATAATAGAAAGGGCAGAGAACTGGATAGGGTGGGGAGTTAGAAATAGTGGTACGCCAACATCGAAATTTACTATCGATAATATCGATAGAGATAAAACTACAGAACTATCGATAGTTTTAATTTAGCTATCGATATTTGCAATACAGCCTTCCTATTCTCGATATATATAAGCGGGGACTCCCTCCTTTCCGAAATAATTGCGTATTTGCGCGTCTTTTTATTCAGGGCGGGGGTTCAGTTTCATATTTCTAATCGAACGCACAGTTAATGTAGTGTGTATGGTATTGTTATAAAACTGGATACACGGAGACACAATATATCATCGCAAACTGACTATATGTTGTAAATCTAAGGTTTACATTTTACATACAATATTTCTGTTTTGTTTAGTGCAAAATTTGTTGTTTTGGAGTGTTTTTAAAGTAAAACTTATTGTATTAACATGCCTCGTAAATATGTAAATTCAGTTAACAATTTTTGTTATATTTGTGGAGAAATAACGTTTTCTTCACCGAAACGCAATTTGACGCCTCTTGTGAAGACTGCTTACCAACATTATTTTGGAATGAAGGTAGGAGACCAGGATAAGTCATGGGCCCCACATATATGTTGCAACTCTTGTTCAGTTCTATTACGAGAATGGCTTAAAAATAAAAAACGATCGATGGCTTTTGGGTTGCCCATGGTTTGGCGGGAGCCTACAAACCACATAGATGACTGCTATTTTTGCTTGAATGCGCCTATCAATGCAGGATTGTCAATAAAAAAAAGAGGAATAGTTCAATATCCGAATCTACCATCTGCTATTTGACCTATACCACATTCAGACAGTTTACCAATTCCTACTCCACCTCAAAACTATGAATTGGAAGTAGAGAGTCAAGACAATGTGGAAGATGAGGAATTAAACATGCATTCAATGTCACCGTGATTTTGAAGAAAAAGATGATCAGCCACACAGATTGAGCCAGTCTAAGTTAAACGATCTGATTCGAGATCTTGACTTGTCACAGGAGAAGTCAGAACTTCTGGGATCAAGGTTACAGCAATGGAATCTTCTTGATCCAGATGTTAGGGTCTCTAAGTACAGACGGCGTCAGCGGAATCCGTTACCTTTTTTAAGAAGAAAAGTTTGAAAATGGAATAGAGGCTATTCATAGACTCTTCCAAGCTTAGTTTAAAAGCTGTATTCCTTCATAATGGCAATCATCTTCCTTCTGTTCCTGTTGGTCATGCAGTTCATATGAAGGAGACTTATGCAAATATGGCAACCCTCCTCATCTCAATCAAATATGCTGAACATAAGTGGAATATCTGTGGCGACCTAAAAGTCATTGCTATACTATTAGGAATTTAATTAGGGTACACTAAATACTGTTGCTTTTTATGTATGTGGGATGGTAGAGATAGGAAATCACACTATATCCAAGTAGATTGGCCTGCAAGGAATCTTAAACCTAGTGAGAAAAATGTCGTTGCCGAGCCTCTCGTGAATCTAAAAGATGTTTTTCTTCCATCCCTACATATCAAGCTCGGTTTAATGAAGAATTTTGTCAAAGGCTTAAACCAAGATGGTCAGGCTTTTAAATATTTGAGAGAAAAATTTTCCAAACTAAGGATCCTGCTTTCGGTCTAGTTCTAAAAGGAAAAGAAAAGGAAGCTTGGGAAGCTCTTAAGGGGTTATGCATGGATTTTTAGGGAACAGAAGGGAGGAAAATTACGCTTAATTGGTAAAAGTACTTCTAGAAAAGTACCATCAGCTCGGATGTAATATGTCACTAAAAATACATTTTCTCCACTCACATCTTGATTTTTTCCCACCCAGTTGTGGAGCTGTCAGTGACGAGCATGGGGAAAGATTCCACCAGGATATTTCTCTCATGCAACGGAGATATCAGGGCCGCTGGCATGGAGTAGTGCTCGCGGATTACTGCTGGTTTATTTATAGGGATGCTCCAGAACTTACTTACAAGAGGAAAGCCAAAAGACAGCGATCTCATGAAGCCCCCAATTAATTATTCATATATTCAACCACCGGTGAGTGTTCTTTTGTCATTTATAGTGTGTAACTGTCATCAAAAATACACCTTTTAATATTGTTAGCATACATAATTAATATTAACAAAATGCATCTCGTGTCCGCAAATAAAATGAAAGTAAAACTCGTGGCATATCGGACAAAGCGTTTTTGTTTCTCACTTCATTACGACCAGGCCTCCAATGTCTAATGGAGAATCCAGACACCTACAGACCTGTTTCATCCTTATTAGGAATCATCAGGGAGTCATAGAATTATACCTGGCAGTTGAAGCTACACAGTGACCATGCACACCTCTAGAATTTAAAACAAAAAGTTTGTAATCCTAACTGTGTGCGCCACCTGTCGAATAAACCGAGAAACAAAAACATCAAAATTGAAAAGTGCAGTAGTCCGTAAAAATACAGAATCCTGTACCTTTCAGCAGGTTATTAAGAAGAAACCTGTAAGAGTATAAGGTCACTGTAACATGACTCTTAAAAAGAGGTAACGTTCACAGCAGCACCGCCCTTAATTGGAGCTTCATACTACGTGGCCCTAATTTTAAGGCATCAGCAGGCAATCGCTCCGGAGGAGGCCTGTTGCGCAGAACTAAAAAGCCAAAATATTTAAAAACAACAAAATGAATCTCGTGTCCGCAAATAAAATAAAAGTAAAACTCCTGGCATATCGGACAAAGCGTTTTTTTTCTCACTTCATTACGACCAGGCCTCCAATTTCTAATGGAGAATCCAGACACCTACTGAAGGCCTGGTCGTAATGAAGTGAGAAACAAAAATGCTTTGTCCGATATGCCACGAGTTTTACTTTCATAATTAATATTTTTCGTTACCTCATAATCCTTATTAAATGAAAAACTCATTATTTTTTTATCACAGAAACTAGAGTTAATAAAAAATTTTCTTTGTCATATTCGTTTTTCGCAACCCAAAATTGGTAGGAATTAACTCATAAGTTAAAAAAACAAAAAAAATTTGTTGGACAGTGTTATCGTAAAGGGAAAACCCGCAGAATTTCAGTCACTAGTATCCCTCTGAAAAACCTGTCAAGATGACCGATATGTCAGAAGTTTAGTATTTTGTTGCCTTAAGCGGAAGAGCTTGATGAAAAATTTTGGTTATGCATAACCTCAATTTTTAGAAATATAAGAATTTGGCACTCGGGTACCCAGTCGTGCCTCTATCGGGTTTTTAAAAAAGGGAATCGTGTGACATTTTGGACACAAGTGATTTTTTTTTTGCTATACTCTTAGAAGCACTTTTAAATTTAGTGTAAATACAGGCATGTTAAATTACAAAATTATTATTGTATCGTAAACATCAATAAAATAAATTCATTTATAATTTGTGTCCCCAGATACAGTGACTATTGACCCCAATCTGTCTTGCTCTAATCATGGTATATGTTTCTGTGATTCATAATTTAGCTAAAAAATGCATCCCTTTCAAATTAAAATCATAGTTGTGAAATAAACGTTATCATTTACTTTCTTTATAAGGGCCTCTTAAAGCGCTACTCGAAAAGGACGGTTTAAAAATTTTGCCGTATAAAGCGATTTAAGAAAGCGGTTTATAGCTTTAAAATCTGTAGGTATAAATTGGTCGGTATAAACACTTTAAAAATGCTTTTCCGGATTGCTTTCATCTTAAAGAAATACTCAACCTTGATTTTATCAAAAAATCTGTTATTAACTTAGTTGTTTTAATTGTTTTCTTTTTAAACTAATATTTAGTAACATTTAAAGAGAGACGTATAAACTTTTGGAGAAAGCGATTTTACTTCTACGAACGTCAAACCGCTTTTTAAAATCGCTTTAAAAAATCGCGTATAAAGAAAGTAATTGAGTAGGAAAAAATCAGGTTCAAAAAACAAACAAAAAATAAGTAAACCATTTTTCACCCACTACCTAAACTCTTTAAACAAATCGGAACCAATTGAAATGATAATATTAAAAATGTAATTGTTTATTAATAAAAATATTGGTTTTATCTACTTAAACCAAAGAGTTTTTTAAAAATTGCCAATATTATTAACGAAATACTATTGAATTTTAGTCTTCTTAAAAAATAGAATATCAAAATTTAAACTTGATTATCTTTTAAGCTAAAAATACACAAAAAAAAAATAGACTTGATTCTGCTATATTTAAAAGAAAAATGGAATTAGGTTCCCTTAATTTAATTTAGCTGATAAAATATTATAATTATACTCATAATATATAATATATAATATAATATACTGTCACTTTATTGGAAATTGGGTATCCTATAAATTACCAAATTATTAAGCGTTTAGTGATAAAATAATTTGAGTGGAACGTCAATGCACTTTTGACATTTTGATAAGAAAATAACATAACCAAAAAATGTGAGTTTCGGTGACTTTGAAGGGGTTGTCGGTCCTCTTTCTCTTCGATAACTGTCATATATACAGGGTCTCTAGCCTCAGCCAACACCGTCTCAACTAAAAGGCCAGTTAACTTTTCCTGTTAAGTATTCTTTCGCCTAGTATTGAGGTCATGTTGACACCAAACTGATAGAAAATTCATCATGTTCTACCTCTCAATTTGGTTATAAAAATGGTGGCCGCAGTAAGCTAAAGGCAGCGATGCGACTGAAAAACTTCTAGCAAATTAAATTAAAATATTGAAAACGTTTTAATAATAATTAGGAGTTATAAGCCACAGCACGTAATTTGACATAGCGTAAGTTTTGATCAAGTGTGCATGTGCAGTAAACTCCAAACGTACGATACGCTTTACGCGCGGTGTATCGTTACACCGCAAATTTCTATTCTATGGGTATATGTAAATAGCAGGCTACTTCTATTTTCGAGAGCAGCCTCTCCTCTCCACGAAGAATTTCGATGATGATGACATCATCGATGTTATCATTTTCTTCATCGTCATCATCAAAAAAAGGCATTATAAGAACGTGATATTTTTGAAATTAAAAAAAAAAAAATAAAAAATACGACCACTTTTAGGTTATTTTATAAAAAAAAAAGCAAATATGAGCGCCCCCGGCTCGTCTACTTAACCAATTTGCATGATACGCAAGAAGCGTTGCTTAAGGCCTTTTTTAGCTCGTCGTAACGTACGATGTGTTTACGCCATGCCGTGGCTTATAACCCCTATTGTCTGCGTCTGCGAGTCATTATGGAATTCACCGTTCACCGTTCACATTCACCCAAAAACCGTGCAAACTTGATCGCTTGGCCAGCAAAAGGCGAACAACTTCATTTGGCGAGACGTATGCGTGCAAATAACTATTTTATATTTACTTATTTAATTTATTTTATGGACTATGGATTAAATAGGTACTTTTATTCCCTCTTTTTAGGGACTAAGTGACACTTTTAATCTCTAAGGAATTCAAAGAAAATTTAATCCCTAAGAGATTAAAAATAAATTTAATCCCTTAGCTTAGAGATTAGAAGTAGATTTAATCCCTCAGGGATTAAAAAAAAAATTCCCTGGAAAATTATAATTAAATTTATGGCAAGTCAAGCTATACAGCACTTGCTCTTGGCCAAGATTTCATTCTTAGCACCCTTTCATGAAATTGACGAACCATTTGGCGTAAAAATAACGTAATTTTAACAAAGATCTTTTCCTAAAGTGCATAAAATAGTATATAAACATCGGGACTAAAGTGTCGTTTAATTCCTTAGCGAATGGTAACCCTCACTACGGTCGGGCTACAAACCTTTTGCCGCGGGATTAAATGTGGCACTTTAGTCCCTAGGTTTCTAATGTACTATTTGATAACTCTGTTTCGCTTTACCGGGGAGCGTTCACTTCACAGAAGTAAACGTTCATGTGCTTGAGGATTCAAGAATTCAGCCACTAAATTAAAAAAAATATAATAGACGTAGGGGCGATGTAGGGGACGCTCAGGACTAAGAAGTTTCTTTGATTTATGTAATCAAAGGAACCATTTCACATTATAAGATTTATTAAATAGTTTACCATGCCATCAAACAAACTAGAATTATATAGTATGTTTGCATGATCTATGAAAAAAAATGAAGACGACCTTTTCAATACGTACTGAGTACGATGTGAAAACATACTAATATAAGAGTTCAACGTTAAGAAGATATTTGAGGTACCGATATATACAGGGTGTATTCTTTAAACGGAACGGTGCTTCTAGCGGGTTAGAATTTAGTTTTATAAAAAAATCCAAAAACACGTCAACTGAGCAAAGCAAATATGGCAGACAATATTTTTTTAAAATGGGACACTCTGTATAAGTTGACATTTTTGAATTCTAAAAAAAAAAAATATATTTTTGACATTACCACACACTAATACTCTATCTCTTATGGTTTCCAAGATGGAGGCATTTAAACTTGCATGAAATTGTTGTCTATGCCCTGTTTTACGGGGGATATTTGAATGAATATCGAAGTTTTCCATACAGATTTAGATAAAAATATCTTGATTATCGTAAAAGATAGATCCTTCTATTTGGTATTGCTGAAGAGAGAATTGTTTGCAGATTTCAAAAATTGCAAAATATACAAGGTGTCCTATTATATACCTCGTAAACTAAATGATATAGACAAAATCCAAGATAGCACGATTAAAGGAAATTAAAAATCTCAGTTGACGTATTTTTGGATTTTTTTATTCAACCAAATTCTAACCCGCTAGAAGCACCGTTCTATTTAAATAATCCACCCTGTATATTTATTTTGTTGAATGGAAAAACTTTGGTTGGTAAAAAGTTAAACTTAATTAGAATTAAAACCCAAAAATTTGTAACGCCCAATATCATATGGTAAATTCTAGTTTCTCTTATATATACCTTGGTCTGGACATAATTTTATTTCGTCAAAACTTTTTTCTCAGAAACTTTATTTCTGACATTTTCTAAATAAAACTAAACAACCAAATTTATTTGTTTTTGCAAGCAGAGGCAAAGTTGTTTTATAAAAGATCTGATGAATCTTTTTTGTGAAACTTATTCCAAGAAATGCTCTAAAGCGCTTCTAAGATCACACAAGACAGTGGCGCATCGCCGCGCCGTCTAAACTAGTTTTTAAAAAATTATAATGGACAACCTTTCGTAAGTACAAGTTTAGTGGTAACCGTCAATGAGGCCATAATTGATAAAGCTTAAAGTTTCATTATCTAATAAGGAAACAGGTGCTTACAAGCGCAGACCTGGTCTCAAATCTAGAGGGGGTAACCAAGTGAAAAATTCTCATGTTTAAATTCGCCGCAGGGAAAAATTGTACCACACTTAAGGTTCCCTAAATTTTAAGGCATCGAACCCCTTTTAGGTGAGAGAATACAGCAATGGATACAATAAGCAATCAGCTGCAGGTTCAGGGAGCCCTAAACCTTACCTTGCTGTATAAAGTAAATCAATCAATTAATCAATACCAGGTGGACAAATCCACTTGAGTTTTTCTTGTAAATTTTACGGGCTCCGCTGCACTTTAGCTTTGTTGTTTATACAACTTGATGATTTTTGAATAAACTAATCTTAAAATTTTTGCTTAAAATGCGCCTAAGGCAAAATTTCCTAAAAAATGATACTTAGTTTTAAAGAGATACGAAAAAAAGGGGCACCGGTAATATTTTGAAGTAAATTATAATCAAATTTGGATATTTGTTAAAAAGTTTGTTGCGAAAGGGGGTGGTACGATTAATGCTTAAAGTAAAATTTATTTCTGAAACACAAAAAGACTAGAAAAAACTGTTATTAAATTTTTTTTTTAAAGAACAAGCTTTTATTAAATGCACTTAAAAGTAGAAAAAAAATTCGTATCTTTCTTATACCATAATAAAGGCCATTGGCGCAAATTCAAAATTTTAACTTTAGGTATCGTCATTGGCTGCAGGGTATCGTATATTTATTTTGGTATAAAAAAGATAAAAAATTATATTCTACTTTTAGTGAATTTAATTAGAGTTTTTTTAAATAAAACTTATTTTTTAATTCTTAGATTTGTACCCTAAATCGTCAATTTTGAATCCGCCATATCGAAATTTTCAAATCTGATCAAAAATTTCTATCCCCTTCCCGAAAAACACCTGTGTGCTAATTTTGATTTAAATCGAACAAACTAAATCTTTTTTCCCCTCCACTTCCCTCGTTAGAGGGAAGCGTGTACTTAATAATACCATATTATTGTATTGTCGCCGGTACTATAAACGCATACCAAATTTAAACAAACACCCTAAATTTTTAGTTTTGTAACCTTTATCATTCATTTTGAATTCGCCATATTTAAAATTTCAAATAAAAATTAAGTAAAATTTACATAACAGATTTACCTTATTACATAAATTTAAGTTCACTCAGAGGTCACAATAAGGTAAAATTTAGGTCACATTAAGGTGCGAAAACTCTGCATAATGTCATGCGTAAAAACCACCTAATTGTTACATAAATGTAATGTAAATGAAATGATATACTTTTTTACATAAATATTACATCCATGTTACGTAAGAGTAAAGTAAAACCTACGTAAATTTTACATAACAGGTTTACCTTGTTATGTAAATTTAAGGTCACATAGAGGTCATAACTATTTATTAATAAGGTAAAATTTGGGTAACATTAATATGCGAAAACACTGCATAATGCCATACGCAGAGCCCACCTTATTCTTACATAAACAAGATGTAAATAAAATAACATACCTTTTACATAAATATTACATCCATGTTACGTGAGGGTTAAGTAAAAATTACGTATATTTTACATAACAGATTTACCTTGGTATGTAAATTTAAGGTGACAATAAGTTATTAATAAGGTAAAGTAAGTCCGACATGATTAACGAGGGTCCGTCGGTGGTTGCTTGACACGGTGCGACATTAGCAAACTTCAAAGTTAAACAGACGGGCTGGTTTAAGTGGCGGAAGAGATGATTCTTATAGAGAAGTACCACCGTCTTGTCAATATCTCAAAGTCCGTCCGTCCAATTTTAAAATATCTTTGTTCTTTATATATATAATATTATCATCCACTGTACAAGGAACATAGTGACATTAGGGCCATCTCTACCCACTAGGAAGAAACTATTAAGCAGTGGTAATTTATTTATTTTCATATTTTTGTAAACTTTAATGTGACTTAAATCGCGCTATAAAGCGTTTATCCCATTTAGATGATATAAATATGACATAAAATGTTTTATATAATAGTTATGTAACATTTGAAATGTAAACTTACGGTTCATATACCTATATAAAAATTATGTAAAATTTAGGACTTTAGTTTGACGTAAATTATTTTACCGGGAATTTACATAACTTGAATGACATAATTAATACATAAAACATGTTATGTAACAGATATGTAAAATTGTAAAGGTAAAGTTAAGGTTTAATTTTAAATTTTAATGTAACGTATATCATGTTACAGAGCGGTTACGTAATTTAGATGATATAAATCCTACGTAAAATGTTTTGTGTAACGGTTATGTAACATATTAATTGTAAACCTACAGCTATGGTTCAATTGATTATATAATAATTATTTAAAATTTAGAACTTTAATTTGACGTAAATAATTTTAAAGGGAACTTACATAACTTAACAATTTTATGTAACAAATATGACAAATTTTAAATGTAAACTTAAGGTTCACACTGTTTCATAATATTAATATAAATTTAGAAATTTTAATGTAACGTAAATCATGTTATAGAGCTTTTACGTAATTTAGATGATTTAGATATTACACAAAATGTTTTATATAATAGTTACGTAATATTTTAAATGTAAACGTAATGTCTAAATTGTTACATAATAGTTATGTAAATTTTGCTACTTTTATTTAAAGTAAATCATTTTATGTAACGTTTACGTAAATATTACATATAATTTTTGATATAATACGTATGTCATATTTTTTATGTAAAATTGAGGTTCCACTATTTACGTAATATTTACGTAAATTTTAAGAATTTATTTATAGTCATATCATTTACGTAAAATTATTATTTCTTATGATGACTTAAACTTACAGTTAAATTTACAGTCAAACTTTTGACACAATTTTTACATTTTTTTGATATATTTTTATGTGAGATTTATGTAAAAATAATGTAACACATTTTACATAAATATATGAACCTTAGATTTATATAACTATTCGGTTAAAGTCACAAGTATGCTTACTGGGCTTAAAAACCTCTGTATACCAATTTTGATTGAAATCGAACAAACTAAATCTTTTTCCCCCTCCACTTCCCTTGTTAGAGGGATCTGGGTACCTGAGAATACCACATTATTGTATTGTCACCGGAACTATAAACGCATACTAAATTTGAACAAAATCGGATATGGATAAGTCAGTTAAAATTGGTTAGCAAAACATGACCGAAAATCGTCCATCTTGAATCCGCCATATTGAGTTTTCAAAATCTGATCAAAAATTCGTATTCCTTATGCCCAAAAGCCCCCGTATACCAATTGTGGTTGAAATCGGACAAACTTAGGTGTTTTCCCCCTCCAATCACCTCGTAGGGGGGAGGGATGCCTAATAATGACATATTATTGTATTGTCACTCGAACTATAAATGCATGTCAAATTTGAAGGCAATCGGATTGTTAGTTAAAATTGGTTAGCAAAAGATGACCAAAAATGGTCCATCTTGAATTCGACATATTGAATTTTTAAATTCTGATTAAAAATTCGTTATCTCTATCCTCAAGTGCCCCAACGCACCAAATTTCAACGAAATCAGGCGTACTTCATCTATGCGCCCCTCTGCCCCCTTCGAGTAGGGGGGAGCTGTTAATTTCAACACACTATTTTCTTGTTATGTCACGAAGCCGATCGGATGTCGGGAAGTTGGTCAAAATTAAGTCGCAAGATTCCACCCGAACAAACATAGTTAGTTACATACATACAATGCAAGTTAAATAAAATCTTGTAAAAATAAATAAATGACAGAAAAGTTACCATAAACTATTTTCGAAAAATTTTCATCAAGGTGCATATGATGCGAGGCTAATTTCAAAATTGAAAAACCAATAAACATTGCAGTAATTAGGTTTACTCTATTTTCCAGAGAAAATGAAAACTTGTAAACTAAGTTTGACTTTTCAAAATTGCTGCAATCATCACAAATTTACAATTGGGTTTGACCAAAGCAATACATACTCACAAATATACAGGTATTGTAACACATAAGAAACTTATTAAAATGTGGCAGCAGCATTTTATTTATACAGTGAGTTCCAGTTTTTCACGCATATAGGGCGATATTTACTGGCTAAGTTTTGGGGCTATGGGGCGCATGACTTTTTAATCAAATTTTGCGGGTTTTTCTTTAAACTTAAGTAAAACTTATTGGAATTTTGGACTTACGAAAGGTATGTAAGTGATTTTTGCAAGGAAAAAATACAGGTTTTTCCATAAATTTCGTGAAAAATTGGAAAAAAAGAAAATTGAGGGTGATGGGGTTATCTCCGTATAGTGGGCATTTTAACTAAAAATACTCTGTTAGTTGGGTCACTTACTCATATTTTTTATCGCTTTGGTGGTCCACAACTTATGAAAGTCACAAATAAATGCAAAATACTATATTTAGCTGGATTTTATATCGTTGCGTCCGAAAATATAGTCCAATTTTTTGATGAGAGGACTGACGTCTTTTTTTGGATCTTTATTTGATACAATGTTTTAGACAGCGACAATAAATATGTAAGAGAAAGTCATGTCGTTGATAGTTTCAACTGTTACTTCAAATTGACAACAACATAATTAGCGACATAAAGCTATTTGTAACTCATCGCGGTATACGTATCCGCATCTAGCGAGAACCAAGCACATTAATTAGTCAGAAACTTGTACCACGTTCGAAAAGAGCAGATATATGCTAATCTAAGGTGTTCTTGAACGCAATAGGTGTTGAGATGCGTATCGTTACGTCACACGTATCGCACCTCAGCACCTATTGCGTTCAGAAACACCTTAAATTAGCATATATCTGCTCTTTTCGAACGTGCTACAAGTTTCTGATCAATCAATGTGCTTGGTTCTCCCTAGATGCTAGAGCTTTATGTCTCTAATATCTGCAATGTGAACTGTTGGCAACAAAGAAATACGTTTTCAGAGGCAAAAATGACGTCAGTCCGCTGATCAAAAAATTGGACTACACTTTGTAATTGATAAGATTATTTCCATAGATTACCCGAAACACACAAAAAATTCTCATGGTCGCTGGGGCCCCAGATCTCCTTCCTTGACACCACCACTTTCCCAAGGGGTTGTTTCACAAGTTATATTAGTTATAAAGTAACTAGCTGGTAATTATCATCATTAAATTACGAAAATTGTGGCGCTATAGTAAACGAAAAGCGTGAGTTTTCCCCTGTTGGCGGGATTACAATTGTGTGTTTTTAAATATGTGAAAGGAGCTAACATAATCGGCCTTCAAAAACACACTAATTTTGATCCAGGTTAAAAAATTAAATTTAAGTTGCAGTTGTAAATCTATTACCCGACAGAGTGGCCATTTCAGGGGTGTTTTACTTAGTGTCATTTGACACAACAACTAAGTCGTTAGGTTTGATTTTTAAAGAGGAAATATGAGATACTATAACGGCCCTGCCCTTGCATTTTCCGAAAAAAAAAACATAACGATAGCAACTCTCCCAATCAATTTAGCCTGAGGTTCTGACACTTGGACCATTGGGCCAAATTTGTATATATAAGAGTAAATTTGAATCTTAAAACAGTTCGTTTAGTTGAACAGATAAACCCCACACATTCGAGTGGTTTAAAAAAAAAATATATATACCTTGTTTTTAATTTTTATTTAGTTTTTTAAAATAATCGATAATTTTTACCGTACATTAAACATTTTTAAAGTTGAAAAATATGAAAATTTTTTTATGGGGGCACCTACTAGGGTCCCTAGGGCCCCAAATCCGGCTGCGCCCGATTTTTTTTTTAAAGAGAAAAAAGGGTGCCTGGAGGGGGGTTGTAGTGTGTTTTTTTCATTGTTTTGGGTTGGGTTGGATTAGTTTGGGTTGGACTGTGATGGATTGGGTTGTTTTGGTGAAAAAAAGAGACCCTAGTAGGTGCCCCCATAAAGAATTTTTCATAAAAAATCAAAAATGGCAGAAAATTGTATACTGCATAATTACCCCTTGAAATAACTACAAGTGACTAGGCAATGTTGTTAGTTTAAGGGAATTTCTTCCTTTTAGATTCTTTTAAGGTGTATTCAGAGTTCCATAACTATATGCATATGCTGCTGTCCTCAGTTACTACGTTTATACGCACCTAAAAGAGCTTTTATATAAGGATGGTTTTATATAAACTTGCTTTCTTCGAGGGTTATGTCCTTCATTAAATGTCAGTTTAAAGAAAAAACAAATAAAACAACATAATTAATTAATTAATTAACAACAGATTTTTTGAAAGACTAGGGTTTAGTATTTTCCCTAAAATAGGCCAACACTGTTCTTAACTAAAACAACCAGTTAACTCATTTTCATTTTAGTATCCTTTGGCCTATGATCAATGCCATATTGACACCAAACTGACAGAAAAGCTATGTTTTACTTGTCAATTTGGTTATAAAAATGGCAGCCACAGCAGGCTAAAGGGCACTGAGGCAGTAGGATTTAACTGACCTTTTAGTTGAGAAAGGTGTTGAATGAACTTTTGAGTGATAAACCGCTTCCAAATAAAATCGATTTAGTGCTTAAAAATCGGTTTTAGTGGTATTTATATGACAACATTTTCAAACCATCCTTATATAAAAGCGCTTTAAGAGGACTATATAAACAAAGTAAATGTTCCGTAAGCCACAAGCGGTATGCAGTAAGAGCAGCATGCATTTGTTATTGTTTATTTTCCTTGCATCTTACCTCATACCACTTGCCTTACAGAACTCTAAATACGCCTTTATTCCTCTGGAAAACAAGTTATTTTATGTAGGTACCTATATATAATAAGTATGTTTTTCCTTTTTGAAGGGTGGACTACTCAGTTGACTACCACAAACATATGTGGAAATAGGTAGCATTCAAATTAATAGTCTCACAGCCCATAACTTAAATTGTTAAGACCTTGCTGGACTTTGCATAATATTTATTCTTTATGTCCACTTAGATGACATTTTAAACATATATATATTGGAATGGAAATGGACAAACATTTTGTCAAAAAAAAATATTTTGTCATTAAGCCCGTCTTGATAGCATCGAAAAGTTAAATTAAGCTCCTCACAGCTGATTTTTCAAGGATTGCTTTATAAGTATATAAAACACATGGTCACATTATCTAATTTAAACATTTCCGAGAAATTCTGTTGAAAGGACCTTAACTTAAGGGCTCAGTTAAGGGTTAAGTTTGGAGGGGTCTCTAAAAATACCCCTTAGAACATCTTGAAGAACACATATAAAGTCTCAACGGTGAGGTAGTCATAAATTTTCATAGGCCTGGGCTCACGGACTATAATGAAAATATTAGGTAAAGAATAAAAAAATTTTGTTCACTTTGGCTCATTTACTTATTTCTAAGTTTTCTCTACAGTAAAGCTAGAGAAAGTCCAGTTTTTAATACCTACCTCTATGCACTTTTTAAGAGTTGAAAATAAAATTAGGACCTGAATATTTTTGTAAATTTAAGGTGTCCAAGATTCCCCTCACGTTTGTTCAAGAATAAGCATACTGGCCTGAGGAAACTGTCTAGGAGGGAGGGTACCTGAAAATACTAATAAGAATGCTGCTCCACCTGGCAAAAAAAACCTATGTGAACAGTAGAAAAGAATATGCAATGAGGAATACAATAAGCCTTGCAATAAGCAAAGTAGCTGCAGTGTCAGGGATTTCCTAAATCATTCCTTTTTGTAGGAAAGAAATCTATCAAGGTGGAATGACACTGCTTTTCTTGCCTTCAAGGTATATATATAAAATTCAGAATTAAAATTCTTATGGTAATAATTTTAATCACTCAGAGTATTTATGGAACTGAAAAACCGAAAAAAGTTGAGAAATTTATTCTTTGAAAAGGTCACGAAATTTGACAAAAAAATATACAAAAACAAGGAAAATCTGGAAGCCCATCTGGAAAAAATTGATTTAAAAACAAATTAGAATCATGAAATTTGTCAAAATAAAATTTTGCAGCTGTTTTCTTTTATACAAAATTCTTGAAAAAAATATGATAAGTTTTTTACAAATGGTTAGGAAAAACTGGGAGACATCAGA
Organism: Oxystoma pomonae; assembly: GCA_963921995.1. NCBI lineage: Eukaryota > Metazoa > Arthropoda > Insecta > Coleoptera > Brentidae > Oxystoma > Oxystoma pomonae. The sequence goes on from OY998167.1 coordinate 66,795,587, forward strand.
GAATCCAATTAAAGGTTTTCTGTACAAACTCTGTTATTGACCTTATGTACTGATGCCTTTCTTATTTAAATCCCTTACCCAAAATTATTACTTCTTGTGCAAACTCAAAAATAAATAATTCAAATAAAATCCAAAAACTTAATATTTAATATGCTTGCACACACAGAAATACTACCTATTTATTTTTGTTGGCATATAGGTAGGTACCAAATGTAATGTTACATCTCTTGCTATCTTTTATGTAAACTTGTGTTTTCTGTTAGTGAATCATTTATTGTGTAAAAATTTGAAATGTGTAGCTTCTGAAAGAGATACCTACATGTCCAAAAATCTCTATAATTTCCTAATAAAAGACCCCTGAACTAAAACTCTAATTACCAATGCCCAATGTAGTAAAAAATGCATAAGATAAGGTTGCGGCAAAGATAGGGTTGCAGAAATATTTTCTCTTTTTTGGAGTTCTGGTTTGGTTTTAAGTGAACATTTATTAAAGCACTCCTTACTAGTACTAAAAAAAGCGTTGTAGCTAAATTAGACCAATGTTTACCTCTAATTTTTTTTTTCAGATTTTAGAATTTTGGCAAGAGAACTACCAGAATGAACAATACAATTTTTATACATTTTAGTTATTTACAGAACAATAACAACTATATGGGTAGAATACTATAGCATTTTTGTGTTGTAGAAATATTTTTAGCAATTTTAATTAACTATATATAGTAAAATTTTAAAAAATATGCTGAAAAATTACATTTTTACATATTCACCTCATTCCAAATTCTCCGGACCCATTTCAATATGGCGGCTGATAATTAAACACAGAAGCTAAATGAAACTGTCATTGTCAGTGTCAAAAAACTGGTCTGCAGCAATTTGGAATGGAGTGTAATAAATATTTCAATGTAAAACATAATTAAATGTATTTGGTGGGCATTTCTGTTTTACGTCTCAGGACCGCGTGCCTACCGATGGTCACAAAACAGTGGAGGATTTGTGTCCATCGGTGGGCATCTGGTCCTTGGAAGTAAAACTAAATGCACACATGGCTGAACTTGTTGAGGTGATTATGGCCACAACATTATAAACACCTATAGATATGCAATTAAATAAATTCATTTAAAAACTTATCTCAAAAATACTTATTAATAATCATTTAAATTAAATCTAACTTAAAAAAGAAAAGAATAACATGTTATTTTGTCCTTCTTTGGAAATAGGTTCCGAAAATGTGCAATAAACAATAAGAGTTAAATTAATTTTTGATATCGGATCTAGATTATAATAAATTTTGTTTATTTAAGGAAGTTTTACCAAATATAATTGAAATCAGAAGCAAAAACTTACTTTGAGTTTATAGATTATTATTCTTTGTTTGGTTCTGACTCTATAGAACCATCTTGTTTAGCTATACATTTTAGTTGGCAAAATATCCACTGCTCTGTATATTTGGCTACAAATTGTAGACTTTTTAATTTATAGATTATTATTCTTCTCTGGGTGGTGGCACTTTAGAATCTTCTTCTTTTTCATTTTAGGTAGTTGCCTAAATATCCACTGCTCCATATGTTTTGTTATTATATACAGCTCCTAAAAGAATAATAAAAATAACAAGAAATATTCCATCTCTAAATTTTGTTTCTATATTTTGCACTTTAGGCGAGGACAACCAATATTTCTTAAAAATTTTCTTTTGAGTGGCACATGTTTATAAACTGTTTAAAAGATTTTTTGCATAATAATTTTTTAGTTACAGAAGCAGAGGTTTGGTTTTGTTATCTAAGTTATAAGTTAGAGACAAAAGTGTCAAGCCAAAGTAAATCAAGTTTTGTAATCTGCTGTTTTATTTTCCTGTGTTATATGAGTTTCAAAATCTAAGCAGGTTCACAGTGCATGATTCCACTTTCATAGAATTGTTCACTAACCACCAGTTATGACATACACACATAGTATTTGATCCTGTGTATTTAATTTATTTGAAAGATGAATGAGCAACTATTTATATTTTAAAGAATTTTTCCTGATTAATGTTCTCCAATTTTCAAGTCACTAACCTATCTTATTCAAAAAACAAGAGAGACTAAAGGCCGGTTTCTCAAAAGCGAGTTTGTGTTAACTCAAGCAACATAACCTAGTAAAAATCTTTAAAAATCAGGTTAAAATTAACTCCAGGATAACCATAGAGTCAAGGTGAGGGTAAGTTACCTTACCTCAGGGTTAACCTAAAAAAAATATTGGCTTAAAAACAGCAAGGAAACTGGGATTTATAGCTCGCGAGTTACTTTAAGTTTCTGATAATCCGCTATTGAGAAACTGGCCCTAAAAATAACTTTTTATCAGTAAAATTTTCCACAGTATTATTTCATGCTGCTCACTTAATATATTAAGGCTAAACGGTATTAGTGTAGTAAACAGTTTTCTTTAGATACCTATTTAGCACTTACCTGAGCCCCTAGGAAGTTCAAATTTACCAGTGATGAAACTTTTTTAATTTTTTTTAACTAAAGCGGGAACTAAACCATCCAAATCCTGAACTCAAACAAACCCAGCACTTTTTAGCAATTCCAGCACTCATAAATTTTAACTCTTTAAGGACTCTAGTCAGTGCCTACATACAAGATTTTTTTCATAAAAAAAAACCAAGTAAAATACTAAAATTAAAAAAAAACCATTTACTGCAGTACTTGCTAAAAAAACGCTATCCAACTACATATTAAAGTAACTGGGTGTAGTGTTTAAGGTTGCATTTACAAGTGCATTTATAATTGAATTTGAAACACTCCTGCTAGCTGTTACCACTGATTAACTTAAAATGCATGCAGATTTAAAAATCGGCTGCTGACGCTAAACGAAATAATCATATTCTATTTTAAACAGGAGCATCAACGACAAGAGCAAGAGTCTCTTCAACCTCTAAATGGAGCTTTACTGACCTGTTTTGTTAATACTCAAGTATCCGTGTGTTTTTGAAACTGCTGTTGGGATCTAAAATGTATCCTTAGGCCTCTAAGATTTCACTAGTAAACTTGCACATAACTTATGCCGCAATAATTTAAATTAAAAATAAAATTGAATCAAAATAAAAACAAAATTATGTGAAGTTATGGGAATGTTTCTAGGCGAATTCCTAGGAATTCCAGCGAGTCAGTAAAGTTTTCTTGGTTCTTTGATAAACTCGGGGTAATGCTCGCGCAGCACTAGGCCATTTTCGGCGGGCGACCGCACACGCGGAATGGTTTCATATTCGTTTTTGAAAAAATATTTTTGAAAGATAAACATAACCTCGAATGGTTTTCTGTCAGAAAACGTAAAAATACCCTTCTGTCTACTGTGGGCCTTGTTGACAAAACACCTGCAGTTGCCATGGTAGCGGGGGCTTTAGGATAGTTGGGGGCTTTAGGTTAGAGAATGCTTTGCTTATTTTGATTTGCCAATAAACAGCAACAAAATCCACAATCTAATTTATGCTGACGACAGCGTCATAATTACGGATACGCTGGAGGGTCTGCAAGAGTTGGTGGGTCAATTGCAGTAAAAAGCCCGCAATGTTGGCAAAAAAAATGATGATTACTAAATGGCCTACAGGTCGAACGTGTCGATTCGCATACAAATACCTAGGTTGACAGCTCAATGAAAGCTGGGACATTATGCAAGAAGTCCCTGAAAGAATGGAACAGGTCTTATTATCTTTTATCATTTTTCTTCAAAATGATATCAGTTTTAGGTAGTCACGATCTGAATACAACTCTTCAAACTCGGGTGCTTTGTTGCTAATTGTTTAATCTTGTATGGACAGAGTATGTAACGTACGTATCCTTTAATTATACTCTAATGCCCATATCCACCATTAAACACTCTAATCAGGGCTAGCTAATTGGAATTAACTGGCTAATCGCGGCTAAACAAATTTACCTATCCATCAACTTTTTTTATGAAATAATTACCTAACCCAGGGTTAAGTAACCCGATATAAAAAAAAGAGCTGGCAACGCAGCATATTTGGTGTTAATCTATTGGTAACACTGGATATTTCAAAAAATTTTTGACGTAAAGGTTATCATTTTGTTTAGTTTTTAATTTGCTTTCATTTTTTGTTTATTTATTTTTAAAACCTATCAGAAAATAATTTCCCCAGCTGTTGCGACTGAAACTCAAGTTAGTGTAAACAAGTGGATTTGCCGAAAGTTTGTTTTTTCACACAGTGTGTGGTAAACAAAAGTAATCATTGAACAGTATGCTGAGTGCATATAACTATGAGATACTATAATGGCCAAAGGATTGCAAAATGCGTATATAAATGGCCCTTTCAAAAAGAAATCCTTAGCAACGAGGTCAACATAGTGACTTTTTGTAACCTACATGTGTCCAGATAAGAGGGTTAAGTTAAAGTGAAAGTCCCTGAAATTTTATCATCCCAACAAGTCGTTACAAAGAAGAAAATATGATATATATGGGAGAATTATCAGGAGGAAAAACTATTAGTAATCTTGTGACTGGATTAGATGTTTGAAAATATTTGTTATAAAATACTTGTTATGTTTATTTAAGTTTTTTTAAGCTAAGAACACATGATGCAACTTTTCCATGCATCAAATCTAGTTTTCACAAGATAAAAAAAGACGCAAACAGATTGTGTCTCCTTTTAACCTTTAGCCTTTTAGCCACTTTCGTATTTGTATAGTTTTATAGCGAATTCTTTTGAGACAGTGCAACACTGAGATATCTCTGTCTCTTGTTTTTACCTAAAACCGCTAAGGACAGAAATATCCGAGTGCTGCACTGAAAGTCTCAATAGAATACGCTATTAGAATAGGTACTTATGGCCTAGATGCACCGTGATTAGTAAATATTTGTGTGCAACACGACTTTTGCAAGAATATATTGTTTGGAGTTCCCATATATTACTTGACCATTGCAAAATCTACTTAAAAAATGTTTAATAAAGCAAGTCTGCCAAAATTAAATCTATCTGAATTTACTGCAACAACGACACTATGGTAGATAGTGCAATGGGTCTTTATACTTTTCTTAATAAAATGTCAAAAAAAATTGTTTCCAGTTCTACTATTTTTTTAGTGGATTGGATATAAACACCGACCTAGAAGGTCTATGGGTAATAATCTTCTGAGCTTAAAAGTGATTTATCCAGGAATGTTTGTCAATTTTTAGATATATTGAGTACCTTATAATTAAGAAAGTAGTCCGTAAGGTTGAGATATTTTTTATATCAAGAAAAACATGTTGCTCTTCCATATTTTATTGAAATTATTTAAATTCTAAATTTTTTGACAGTATTATTTTAAAACTGTTATGACCAAAAATTCTGCCCTAGGTGACAGGACCACTCTTAAGAAAATGGAGGTTTTAAAGTTATAATAATTAAAGAAGAAAAATAATATGAATTTAGAAAAAAGAAGTTTTATAGAACCTCGACCTAAAGGTTGCAGCAATGAATTTTTGTACATATTGGTTGCAGATTTTTGTATCTAATTTTCTATTTCTCTTCTTAAAAATTTCTTGACTTTTAAAAAAATATTTTTTATATGACAAAGAGAAAAAATAGCTAAACGTTTTAGATTAAAATGTTTCAGGATCTCAAGTTTTTTTCTTTCATTCTCATTACTTTAAAATTTTAGGTATGCTAGACTTTTATGATGACTGATGATCGACAGTAAAAAAGAGTTTTTCCTCGAAGTAACCACAAGTTACCAGGTTGTTCGTTTTCAGTTTTTCTTCATACAGTAATCCAAGTCATGACGTCACGAGTAACCAGACTATGTTACCAGCCTAGGGGGCATGGTTACTTGAAAAATGTAAAGTCAAAGTGCGGTTTATTGATTGTTTATCTTTTTTTTCATTTGAATTATTTTTTTTTATAAATCTCATGTTTTTCTATGATGATGTCATAACTATGGTCACTGAAAGTAACCGTGACGTCATGATAAGTAACCCAAACAAGTTACTATTGTCCTTGAGCAAAAAGCCTATATGTAATACAGTTAAATCATGTAGACAGTTTTAAAAACTTAAACAAAATTGGTTGAGATGGACCATTGTTTTTTATTAAGATCCTGATTGATGAGGTTACTAATTTAGGTGTATTTTCTGCTGTTGAAAGACAATGTTTTTTGTGATATGCAATATCTAACTGACCAATGTGATTTATTTAGGCATGTCTATGTGCAATAGTTGTCTGCATTTGTTCTTTGTTTTATTAATGTATTTATTTGGTTTTTAGATCAATAAAACATCTACTTCACTTTTAATTGTATTTGTTTTTATTTTAAGAAAATTATTAACTACAAATGTTAACCAACACTTAAGTATCGTTCATACAAGGCATAGTCATAGTTTTAGTTCTAATTTTAGTCATAACGCTATCTCTGTCACTGTTTTTTTTCTTAACGAGACAGTGACAGAGATAGTGTTACGACTAAATTAGAACTAAAACTATGACTATGCCTTGTATGAACGATACTTTAAATAAAAGGTGAAAGAAGTGTGAAAGCTTTGTGAGCCGAAACCTTCTAAAGAACCCCCTGTTGTCCATAGTCTCAAAATAATTTGGTCCTTCATTCCATCGCTTTGGAAGTCCATCATTGATTATGTCAAACCCATCCAAATCTTCATGATACAATATATCTTCCATATTTCAAAAAAAAAACAATTCAACAAATCAAACTGGAAATCAAAATAAACAGAAAACATTTTGTTGGTGAATACCGAATTTACTCGCTAACCGGAATTAAAAGTTAATTGGAGAAAAAATGCGTTGATGGATATGGGAATTAAAGTAAGTACTCAGCTACCATAATTTATGCGTTAGATATTTTTATATTTTTATTTGCTTCTTATTTTAGGTATTTCTGGTCGAATTTACGAATATTTCTGGGCAGAACTTTCAGAGACAAAAACGTGAGTATGAGCTTTCTTAAACGGTAGAACGACTTGACTAATTCAAAAAAAATATCTATATTTGGTTTAGATGGATTTGAATAAAAAATTCCAAGGTTGCCGTTTGTTATACATTACATACTTCATATTTTATAGCATTGTCCTTTTTAGTGGCGTAGGTAGGGCAATTTTTTAAACTAAGCGTATAAAAACTTTTTTATGTAGAAAGAAAATACCAATCGAATAAAAAAAGATTTATTGTCCTAGCGTTTATAGTATAGGAGATAGTGGCGTTTATGATGTTTTTACAAGACGAGTTTAAAATGGCCGTCAATTACTTGTCAAAGTGAGCTCAGGTGGCACCCCCATTTTTTTCTGTTTATAATAAATGCTTAAATAATTTAAGCAATAAAAACAAAATTTATTGCAATCGTTGTTCCTTAGGCGTCGTTCTAAAAATCACGAAAAAATGGTCCTTCGAGTTTTTTGGATGACATATTTCAATTGTTTCTAGGTGACATATGACAATTTTGTTATTTGTCGTTTAAAGGGGTCAGTCTTAGCTTAAATACAAAGAAAAAATTTTTCAAGTGAGACTTACGAATTTTTAAATAAAGCTATTTAATCTTTTAATGTTTACAGTGTTGCCATATTGTAATGCTACACTTTATGAGTGGCAATTTCATATTTTTGGTATCTCTAAACATACCACTACCTATGGTGAAAATCTAAAAGTGTTAGCACATTTTTGTGTTCTTACCTGCCTGGCACTTGGACTAGATGATGATTTTTTAAAGGTTTCTCAAGGTTCTCTAAACTAAATAATAACACTTTTGGTGGGGTTGAATTATTGAACAAACAATAATATGCGATAAATTATGATAACGGGTAATTGCTCTTCTTTATACAAACACCGTGGCGTAGCCAGAGGGGGGTTTTGGTGGTTAACACCACCCCAGAGGGCCTAAGCCATAATAATAAAAGTAACCCTGTAACCCCATAAAAGCGTCATTTGTTCATTACTAAATGACAAAACCCCCCAGAGCCAATTTCTGGCTACGCCACTGTACCTTCATACTCTATTGAGTACGACGTTTTTTTTTAAATTTTAAGAAGCGCATTTTTTATTCAAATTCACCCTTAAGCAAGAGAAATAAGAGATATCAAATCCATTTAAAATACTCATCATTTGTGAAAGAAATGAACGACATCGACCAATTGGAATTGCACATTTGTAAGAAATTATTTTATTTTCCCTGATCTCAAGAATAGCTACACTCAAGAATAAAAACTCCCTGGGAAGGTAAAGTATCGTTTTCCTTCTTAGTTCTTCTTAGTTAGCGGGTATAAAATGTCATTTTCGGACAGGGTAGCAAAAAAAAATATAATTTCGTTTTGGTAATAAAAGAGGACTTATTAGTCGTAACATTTCTAGCCAAAGTAAAAAAAAAAAAAATCTCTTGTTTGACGACCTAATCCCCCAATAATGACACACTATTGCCTGACAATGCTGTGGGGTATAAATATACACAAGGTAAAAACCATGATATTATCTATATGTATATATAAAATAAAAGACTGTTCTCTGTTTAAAAGTTCACTGACCCGTTATTCTAATGTATTGTGCTATAGTAAGAAAATAAAAATTTATCACTCTGTGCCAAAATTTAATTGTCTTTAATGCGAAAATTACAGACAATGAAATCCAATACGTTCCGCATTTTTCCTCTCCTTTTAACGTATTTGATTTATAATATGTCCTCAATCTCCAGTTTTGGATACAGGAAAACGTTTTTTGTAGAATAAACATATGGGCAGCACTATAAACAGTACAAGCAAGGGCAAATAAAGCTGAGTCAAGGGGGGGGGAGGAGGACAATAAAATTCTGAGACTTTGTCTTTGTTTGAAGAATCAATTTTAAAAAGAGGACAAGATTGTATGGCAAATATCACACAGCAACAAAGCTTTTATTGATTGATGAAAATAAAAAGTTGCCTTGCGTAAGAAGTGACCTTTCTGGGTCTGAATTTTTTAGTTCGTATATGTCACCTGTCAGAAATTTCTAAAAAAAGTCGTGAGACGTTTAAAAAAATTTTTGTGAGTTTCAAAGGTTTCAAAATTTTTAGTACATGCACGCTAAAAACCATCCAAGATGGTAATGGATCAGTTTGTTACAACATACAGAAAGGATTTTTTGTGGCCCTATGTAAAAACGTTCGGCTTAAAGTAAGTGGTAATAGTTAATTCATAGTTTTTAGCACTATCGGTATCTTTTGCTTGTAGAAGGGACAATTATAAAATTTGAGACTTATTTTTAAGGCCCCATCCTGAAAGACAGTGCGGAGATTCATGTCCCCCCGCAAAAGAAGGCAGGCTTCCTTGCGCATGTCACTGTTATGAAGGACCTAACGAATTGGCTACAGAGAGAGCTTTATTGGGTAAAGCGGTGCTTTTCTTCCTTTGCCTCAAGTTCTCTTAAAACTTATTATTTAATTTAATTAGCAAAAAAAAATTATTTTTAGGGCCATTGGCTTACGAGCAAGAATCATGGAGCAAGTTGGGTCCATTAGAACCTCTATTGGACCCTAAATTATATCCAGCCAAAGTATCAGCAGCTCCAGAAAGTCACGTTACAAAGTTCAATCAGCCAAATGTCTTTTTACAAAAGGTATGAGTTTTTCTTAAAAGTTAAGTAAAATTATTTATAAAATCGATCAGAAATAAATATCAATCAATAACTCAATTTTTTTAGTTAAACGACAAATATCCCTTTATTTACGAATGCTTAAGAACTGCCCCTCCAGATGACTTGCTTTCAAGGATCAATAAGGATCGACTTAGAACAACTTATCAAGTAGACTTCTGCAAACAAAGTAAGTTGCATACTCTTTTTTTGTCATCGGTGCACCGAAAAAAATATTATCTATTAGGTAAACAGGTAAGCGATTGAATTAAAGATAGGTTTTTTTTTGGTGTACGCCTAAAAAGAAGTTTTTCAAAGATTTTTTTGGTTTTAACCAAATTAAAGTGTTTTGACAACAAAGAGAGGAGAATTTTTACTATACGTGCAAAATGGAATGGAATTACTTTACGTAGCCAATTTTTGACAGCTGAATAAAAAGCAGTGTCTAAAGGTACGAATGTATAGGCGTACTACGACAGCTGTTTTTGGAATTGGGTTGCGTTGGTTGGGGCTTTTTTGTGTTGAGTTTCCTGGGGCTTTTTTGTCTTGTGTTTCCTGAGTCTTTTTTGTGTTGTGGTTGCTAAGGTTTGTTTTGTGATATTCTCCTGACTTTATCATTTTTTCTACAGCTACAACCCAAGTGCCTATGTAAAAAAGATAGGGACTGTCGTGACTTTATGTCACCTTGTGAGATCTGATATAATATTAAATTGTAAACATCTATGTATGCTTGCAATGTAGATCAACTGGCGCAGGTTTTTTAAAAGGTAAAAACCAAGTATTTGGGAAAATCAGTGCACATAAAATCTCACAAAAACTTCTACAAATTCAACACCACAAACAATTAACCTACTAAAGCACTAATATTTTGAAATAATAATATTTATGGAAACATTTTCTTCTTGAGATAAAAATAGAATTAGTGGGTGACATATGTGGTATGTACATTTAAGTACATTAAGTATCTTTCTATCTTTTATCATTTTATTATACAGATTCAGATGAGAATATACCTTGTGCATAATAATAACTGAACATTTTTTTCTGGATTAATACGTGGAAATTTTTGGAAGTCGCATGACATGTGTCAAAAATTTCCACGAAAATCGCATATATCTTTATATTAGGTTTTCTAATGTTTTAAATAAAATTTGTCCACTGATGGAAATATGCCGTTTCACTCGGTATATTCTCTATCAGAATATAACGCGTGCATGTCAGATTTTTCTCTTGGAAATCTGACATACCCTAGGTATATTACCCCTGAAAATATCTTGAATATGCTAAAAGAGTGTGTGGCATTTTGGGATAGATAATTGTTTGTAGTTTTAAAAATGTTAAATAAAATATACAGGTTGCCCCATTAAAAAAATATACTCTTTTACCATCACTGGTACACGATATGGTCAATAAGGATTTGAGATAATACGTTTAAAACATTAAAAAAAAACCTAAATTGATGTGACGTTCTTGAACTATTTTAAAAACAAAAATTTTAACTCGCTAGCGTCGTGTTTCCATTTTAACTCTCCTCCCTGTATAATTATGACTCCATCTATGCAGAATGATACACGGTTTATACCTCGAAACTAAAGTGTCACTTTTATACCAAGTGTTTATTTATATGATGATGACATGACATGCTTTTTGGTAAAAAGATCTATAACTGCAACTATATCTTATCTTAACCGACTCCTTTTACCCCTAAACCAGTTCATAAAAATATTTTATAAAAAATATGGAAAATCAATTTTTTTGTCAAAACCATTTTAGACAAATAAAAAGATAACAATTTTAGTCTAACCGAATTGCTGGAGAATCCGCCTTCCCTGACAACACCGGACTCAGGCTATAAAAAAAACTTTCCAGTGGAACCTTCAAAATATGGTTTTTAAAGGGTCCCTTAAATATGTTGTGAACTACTACGTACGCTAATAAGGCGTTAACTTGTAAATTTAATAAAAATTGTTTCAACTAATTTCGATAATGCGGCTTGTCATAAAAACAAATTAGTGGCAATGGTATAACTCGAAACTTTCTTATCTTGAAATATTTTAGTGATCCCTGTACCTGAATTCGAATTTATAACTCGAACACCTCTTTAATTCAATCCAAAAACCGCGGCCCGCCCGCCGCCCCTGTGCAAAAATATCTGTAACTCGAACTTTTGAGATCGAAATAAAACTATAGTTGTATTTTTCCTGCAATAATGCGTAAGCGTTGGACAATGCGAATATTAGACACTTAAAGCAAGTATTTTAACGCATCGGTGTCGGTATACCTAACGCGTTCAAAACAAGGCCAAAATTCACTACATTTTTGACTTGCTCATGCCACATTTCAAACGATACCAGCTGTTTCTACAGATGCGATGACGGAACAGCTGACTCCACTCGTTGCGTACGGAGGGATGTACGTAACGTTACGGACCCACAACCGTACGCAACGATTGCAATCAGCTGGTTTGTCATCTCATCTGCCAAACAAGCAGGCCTCGTTCAAAACATGTCATAAATAACTTAAAAATGTGCTGCTGTGCTTTGCTCGGCCACGTTAGGTATACCGATATCGATGCATTGAAATATTTATTTTAAGTAGACACTGAAAGTAACTATTTCAACGCATCGGTATCGGTATACCCAACGCGTTCGAAACTAAGTCGAAATACACTACATTTTTGACTTGTTCATGCCATGTTTCGAACGATGCCTGCTTTTTTGACGGGTGCGATGACAGAGCAGCTGATTTCACTCGTTGCATACGGAGGGATGTTCGTAACTTTACGGACCCATGAACATACGTAACGATTTCCATCAGCAGTTCTGTCATCGCACCCTTCAAAAAAGGAGGCACCGTTCGAAACATCGCATAAATAAGTCAAAAATGTAGTGTATTTTGGCTTTATTTCAAACGTATTAGGTATACCGATACTGATGCTTTGAAATATTTAATTTAAGTGTCTAATGTCTATTTTTTTTTGTTTTGTGAAATTAAGATGTGCTCACAAGCGACTAAAAATCGTATTTCCAAACAGCTTGTAAGTTTATTCTTAATATCATTTGTGAGATTGTAATAGGACTATTACTTTTATTTACTTTAATCTTTTAAATAAGGCAAATTATGTCAAATTTATCAGAATTCAATAAATTTTATGTAGATCAGCCTTTATTATTACGGGTGGCGATGTCAAAAACAGGTATGTCCGATAATTACGAAAATCGTCGTTGTTTTCAATCTTTCAAGAAAAGAAACATTTCCCGACTAAAACTTTAAATTTGCGGACATACTCTAGCGTTGATTATTTTCAAAACCTATCAAAGTCGTTGCGTTCTTGGTTAGAATTTTTTGTTTTTAATTTTAAAAACTCGGCGTCGTCTTGCCCTTTAGACGATTTTAATTCTGACGGGACATTAAATTTTTATTAAAGGAACCCAATAAGATTCGTCGACGTTTAAAAAGTGTAAAAAGGAACACATCACAAAAGGGAAAAGAAAGCAATAAAATTGCAGCCTACAAATGGGCTTTGTTTGCTTATATTGTTTTATTTAAATAAATCACTTTTTTTTTTTGTGTTTAGTAGTAGTAGTAGTAGTAGATGGGCGGCCGTAGCCTGGCCCTTTTGCCATACCCCCCGTGCACCCCCGACTGATGCACGTGCCCCTTCTAACAGAACTTAATTTATGCCTGACACATCTTTGTCGCGGGCAGGGATCTTTAGACTGCGTAGCAAGTATACACAGTGGACCACCGGCTTTACACCCCCTCCGAAGGGTGGTCCTGTAACATATTAGACTTGCATCTACCTAACATCGCTACCGTCCTAGCAGAACTTGGTCGACGGTAGACTTTTCTCCCCAGTAGCCCGCCGGCACCGTCATATAGGTTGAACCGAAAATCTAAGTCCCGGTTTCGCTCGTCGAGTTCGTCATCGGAGTCTTCAGACCAATTCCGTGGAGTAGTCCTGCTACCCAAAGGTTCTACCGCCTCTTTCCAAGTCACCTTCTGTCGCTACCAAATCTGTCGGAGACCAGCCGCGTCCCATAGAGTCCCGATCTTGTAGAAGTCCAGGTCGTCCTTTTTGGGTCACCGGCTAGTCTCCTCTAGCCAATTTGGTGGGGTCCTCGGCCGTCCACCTATGAGACCCGCAAAGTTTTTCGGTGCAGTGTCAACCGTGCCGCCTACTTCTACCTCGTTTGTTGTTATTTTATGCACAACGTCAACTGCGGAGCTGCTGAGAAGTGGGGCCACCCATCGTTGTCTCGAGTCGCATTCGGTGTTGTATGAAGCAATGTGTACTTGCCGAGATCCGATCCTGCGATCTCTGTTCTGCAGGCTAACCTCCAGATGCACCGTAAAAATATTCGGATTAGTTCAGCTAAAACATTGTTCCTCTTTATTCATTTATGTGAGATCGAGAGAGAAAAAGAATGGATTAGATAGCCAATTACGATTAAGTGCCTACGGTGCATTGACCCCTGAGACGCTGTTCGCTGGTCTACGGCGGCCCTCCAATTTTGTTTAAATACTAGACCTTAATCCTAACCAAGTACCACTCGTCCTCACTAATTTCATATGACAAAGAGAGCAATAAATAATAAACAACAAGTCAAACAGAGACAGTTTATTTATGAATCGCCTCGATCACAACTACTTTTACATTTGAAGACATAAATTTTTTTGGATTCGTTCGAGTAAAAAGTTCGATCGCGTAAATACTGTCACGACCTAACTGCCTTTTGCGGTTTCGGGGACGCAACAACAAAAACAAAAAAACCATAATTACAAAACAAAGTACATCGATCATTGTGTTTTTAGGAAAAATTCGAATCTATTTTTAAAAACGCAACTTTTTTTTTATACTGAGAGTTTTTCATTCATAGTATGTCCAGTGTAGCCAAGTGTTTTCTGCAGAGTTAAAGACCAACACAAAATGCCTCATGCACCTACCCGTGATTCGAACCCGAAGCGTTTGGAGGTGGGCAATAAAAACGCAAATATTTGATGGTCTAGTCGATCCTAGTCGGTAGGTCGCATATGGCGCGGCGTTTTAAAAATCGATTTCGTTTCGTCGAGTGAACAAAGAGATGTTCGGATAAATGATAAAATAAAAGGCTTTTTATTTCCTCTTATTTTCGAAAGGTGGGTTGATTTCTGGGGTTAATTTTCTTGTGTCATATTATCTAATAAGAAATGACCCAAAGACATTTTTTTTGGGGCTACAAGTGGGTAGAAAAATATAAAAATAAGCTTTTTGTTCTCGTATTTTTGAATGCTCGATATTCAGTTGGTTTCCGGGGTTGCTTTCCTTTTGTGACATTATCCAAAATGAAATGACCCAAAAGGCATGTTTTTAGGCTACAAGTGAGCAGAAAAATGTTGGATAGTTTTTAAAACCGTCCCCACGGCTTTTTTATTTGTTAACGGATTATTTAAAAATGAGGCAAAGCTAAATAAACATCCAAAAATTTTGAAAATGATCAAGTATCAGCTAGAACTTTTTGGGACCTCCTATAAAAAAAAGTAACTAGACTAATAAGGCATCACATATAAAAATATAAAGAAAAATAAAAAATAGTTTCAAAAAATTAAAGAAAATCAAATTTTTAAAAAACAGTCGTTGAAAATTATCCAAATTTCACCGTATCATAACCTTATTCTAGCACACCAACCATCGCCCAATTCGAGACTGAGGTGAGGGTGTGGTTTGATAAGCTCAGTAAAATAGACATAAATATGGGCAATTTTGACCCTTATAGCCGCATGTTAATGGCCTTGCTAGTGACGCTGTAAACGCACCAGTAGACACACCTCCTTTCCTGGATCCATGAAAATGAGACGCACCGGTCACGGCGACACACCAGGCACCGGTGAGTTTTTTACACTGGGTGTGGGCATTCTGAACGCTGCCCTATGTGATATATGTTTTGAGATTCCCCTAAGGAGGTGTGAAATACAGCGGATTTAATTTTATTGGGCAAAATGTCACCGCCGCGCGCCGTCAAGAATATGACATTCCTAAAAGTACCTCACCCGCTATATTAAAAAATAATAAGAGCATACTGCAGTTTGGGGCCAAGGTAGTTAATCAAGATCAAGTGAAGGGAAATAAACCCAGACAAGCAGTAAACCCTGTATTAAATAAATGGTTTGCATCTGCAAGAAAAGAGAATTTTCAAAAAAAGCTGGTAGATGAAAATTTTAAAGCGAGTACTGGCTGGCTTTAAAAATTTAAAAAAGGTAAGAATTTGTTTTTGTTTTTGCTTAATTTGCGGTTGTGTGACTCATAAACCCTTTGGACCTATTGAAAAGATTGTCTTCTTTTTCTTTCATAGAGCATGTTCTCTGTTCTGACAATTAGCGTGATATAAAGGGATGTTTGATTTTCGATATGAAAACATACTAATTGATTTTTGTCTGTTTGTTTGGGAATTAATTAGGTTTGGTGACAATGATGGTTTCACCGGTATTTTCTCTTTTGTGTAGGCATAATGTAAGTAACTATACTTATTTTAGACAATTAGCGTGATATAAAGGGATGTTTGATTTTCGATATGAAAACATACTAATTGATTTTTGTCTGTTTGTTTGGGAATTAATTAGGTTTGGTGACAATAATGGTTTCACCGGTATTTTCTCTTTTGTGTAGGCATAATGTAAGTAACTATACTTATTTTATGGTGCAGGTACTAGAAAATTTGTTCATAATAGCATCGGCTCCCTTGAATCAATCTAAAGCTGTTTTCTAATGATAGAGCTCATAATTTATATATTTTTTATTTTAAAAAATTGAGAGAAAATCAAACTAAAGTTGACAAATAAATCACCAAAGGCAAGTGAACATTAACCTAATTTTTTATTTATTATTTTTTATTTTTCTATATGAATTTCATTTATGTTTAATCCGTACAATAATAATAAAAACTAATAAAAAATTATAAATAAAATAAATTTTAACAAATTGTAAAATATTTTAGTAAATAATTTTGAAAATGATCAAGTATCAGGAAATCAAACATTAAATATTGAGCATAGAAGTTGTCGGTTCTAGGACAATAAATCAAAGGTCTTATTTTTAGCTAACGTTTCGTTTATTACGCATAAACTTCATCAGGGCCTGCGACAATAATACAAAATTCTTAGAAGAATCGATGAAAATTTCAAACTGTTGATAATTTTTTTTCAAAGTTTAAACATTGCGTATGGGAAATAACTATTATAATATTACATAAAAACGCAAAATTATTTTGGGTTATTAGCAAATAAAATAAAAAGCAATTAAGAGATTTAAAAAACGTTTCAAAAACATGACGATATACCACGTAAAATGGTAAAAAGAAAAAATATTACAAAAATATGTAGGTACATATTTCAATTAGTAATTAAAACATTTTTGAGCGTATATCATAGGTATACTTTGTACATAATAAAAAACGTGAAGGTTATAAGTAGTTAAGAACATGGTTTCCAAAAACACACACTTAAAAGAAAAAAAAATATTGAAAACTTTATAATAAAACTGAATAAGAAGCTGATAATCGGAAAAACTTGAGTTTTGTGTTTGCGACAAATTATCTGAAGAATCAAGTTGATTGTTTTCATTCTTTGATGATGAGCCGGCATCTTGAATATCTTGGTTAGAAATTTTCCATAATCGTACATGATTTAAAGGGATTCAGAAAAGTTGCTTATCTTGTACGAAAGAGGGTGTTTGGGGCAAAATGACTAAAGAATCAAGTTGATTGTTTTCATTCTTTGATTAATATTTTACATGGTCGTAACTGATCTAACTATTTATTATCTTGTGGGTACTTTGTTTGTTTGGGACAAATTATCTAAAGAGTCAAGTTAATTGTTTTCATTCTTTGATGATGGGCCGGCATCTAGAATATATTTGGTAAACTTTCCATGATCGTAAGTAAATTAAATACCCATATAATAATTTATCGACTCAAAAACGTTTCCAAACGCAACCACAACGTTGCGATGAAGAAACGTTTTGCCAACCCTATTTTACGCCAATTTGGTAAATACTTTTCGAGATGTCTCAACGTTGCACGCAACCTTTGGTATGCATCCAAGTCGAGAAATGACCAAGATCACGACCTGGTGTGCAGCGCCAACTACAATAAGTTATTTTTTACAAGTGCGCCAGAGGTGTTTATTATTGCCCAAAATATAACCTTTAGTAAACATTTTATAATTTTTCACCACCAAAAATCATCTATCATAAGATTCAGAGTAATTATAATCAATATTTTTCAAATTAATAATCATGAACAAGATGTACGTTTTACTGTACTGTACACTAAAATCGGAAACGCAAGTTAGTTTACTGTCAAATATGATATTTTAGGTCCAAAAAATATGCGGACTAAAATATATGGCAGATAAAGATAATACAAAAAATTGTTGCCGAACTACTTTTACGTCTGTATACAACTAAATTAGTGATTTAACAGTAATAACAGCTAAGAATTGCTAGGAAAAACTAATAAAAGGCTCCTAACGCGTTTGTTTACATTCTGTTTGACAATATGGCTTCAAATTGAAAAGGTGATTACAAAAAGCAACATGGCGCTTATCCGTCGTTTCGTACTTATCGTATGTCAAACAAAAAATGTCCTTGGGTAACAGGTTCGACAGCTGCTTCACCAAAATGCGCTCAATGTCAACGTACCAAAATATTTTCCTTGGGTGAAAGCTGAGTGCTGACAGACTGCCAAGCCAATGTCACCTGTCTGCGATTTAAAAAAAATTGTTTTTTGCTGGATGGTTTTTGCCAAATAAAAAAAATGAACCGGAGCTAGTTTAAAGTGGTTCATATTTTGGAAATTGACAAAGTGGAGCCTGTTCCACATTCATGGGAAACTAGCGCCACCTCTATTCGCCGGCACCTTTGAGGCTGTTGAGAAGACTTCAGTCTGATAGTCTGTTCATGAAACAAGTACCTACCCTCAACAAAAATGGCAGTTACAGAGGCTGCCGAGGAGGCTGCTGGTGTGAATAAATTTACAAAATCCCAATCTGGACCATAAAAGAAATAGTTGCAAGAAAATCAGATTCATTCCCAGAAAAAGTTGGTAAAAACTGTTGTAGGCTCAAGACAGAGACAGAGCCACAAGTATGGAATTATTATGCAAAGTTAATGGTCAACAAGGAGAAAGTTCAGAAACACTACATAATGCAAGGGCATAGATAAGGGGGACAAAGGGGTAATGTCCCCCCCAAATCAGTATCCGTACCCTTACGCATGAAAAATACGAGAAATACCTATTTTGCAACTTTTCTGTCTGTCCTGTGGTACCTGTCCCCCCCTCAAGTAAAAATCGTATCTACGCCCTTAACATAATGAAGTCTCACATGCACACCTGATGATTGTAAAAAAGTCCAGATGTTCTTGAGAAGTTTAACGAACTTTGTAACCTCATAGCTACATGTAAGTAATACTACTTTACTGGTTTTCTTTTATTTTTAGTAAACACCCACTATCCATCCGTTTGATTTTTATTGACAACTGTCAAGGCTTAAGTGACACAGTAACTTCTCTTATGTTCATATCTCCCAACATGAACGTTATCCGATTAAGATTCAATCATGATTAACACTAATCGGGGTGTGAAATGAGTCTTGACAAATGAAGTTTTAATATAAAACATTACGTTTTAAACGCCGATTAGTATCTAATCATGATTAATGCATAATTTCATAATTTTTGTTTTATGACCATTAAAAGCCTAGCTAAGCCGAGCTTGTTCAGTCATGGAAGTTTTATATTAATTACTTTAATTGAAAAATTCCCTGACTACTGCTTTTTTGTTTAATGTTCCTTAACTTTTCTTTTTTTTTAGGTGCGAGGAAATTGACGATATGGATATAAAACTGGACCACCTTAAAGACCTAAATAAAAAAAAAATAATATGGAGAAAAAGGAAAGACCTAAAGAAGTTACACCGAATATTGGATCTAAAGAGTGAAACAATACTGGATGAAGAAGTTAAAATAATAATAATCCTTTGATCATTTAAGTAGATACTAGTGTTTTTTACATAGTTGAGATTTATAAATATTAAGTAGGTACCCTACTCAAATAAGTACTTGCAGAGCTACAATATTGAACCCAGGGCCGGCTCACAATGGGGGCCATCAGCCTCTTAGTGCTGAATATTGGAGCTATGTTAGTATTCAGGTATTTGTGTAAGTACCTATACCGTATGTACTAAAAAAGCTTTGTAATATTTTTCAAATTGAAAAAAAAATATTCCTTATTTTGTTGATTCAGAAAAAAAAGTTTTAGTCTATTCGTTAAAATGTTGTCCCTATTAGTTGTGTTCTGTACTTTTAAAGAAGCTACAATCTAAGTACCTACTTTGTGTTTTGTATTATGTTTTGTACTTTTTGTGCAATGTGTATTTTGTACTAACACTAGTCAAAAGAAAGGTTTTATTTTGTTTAATGTTCCAGAAAAAATACATATTTTTTTATAGTTTGACACATATACACACTGAAAAAAACGCAAAAAGTTATCAAGTTTGCAAGAGTTTTTAGTATCATTTAAAAATAAATAAATCATAGTTTTTTTTAAATTATTCAAGGATTCGTAAGTAAGGGCCTATTTACTCGAGGGTTTTAATGCCTTTATTTCTATTTCTGTCTATTTCCCTTAAAAAAGTATAGAGAAGACCAAATTACGCGTTGAGGATTAGCCATTAAAACTTGAGTAAATAGGCCTTATGAAGTAAATAAAATTTGCAATAAAAAATTAAATAAAAAATAAAAAAAGGTGAGGTTGTGTACTGTGTTGATGACAAGACTTGAAATCCCAAACGATTCTAATTCTGTGCACAGAACGATCGGAAATGGATGGTGCATAAAATAAACCTATTTCCATACTCTTACAACATAACGACCAAAAAACGTAAATTTGACGAATAATTACGTAGGATGCGCGACGTGTGCCCTTTGAAGTTTTGTGGTCGTTATTTTCTCAGCAAAATAATCACGAAAACTCATTAGTCATACGAAAACGTTAAAAAATTAACGTTTAGGCGTCGGAAATTATTTCGTTAAGGAAGGTCATCCCAAAATAACCAATTTCTCTACCAAATACAACGTTAATATTGGTTAAGTTTTTAGTCCTCACGACCAGTAGGTCATACAATTATTACTTGGGTATTTATTACCTTGTGGGTACTTTGGGGGTATAAAATCGGAAAAACTTGAGTTTTGTGTTTAGAAAAAAATTATCTGAAGAATAAAGTTGATTGTTTTTATTCTTTAATAGTGGGTGGCATCTTGAATATCTTTGGTAGAAACTTTCCATGATCGTAAATGGTTTAAATATTTTTATTTTATACTCTATTGTAATACACTCCATTACGTTATCGGTTTCAGTCCGGGAAAGTAATTTTTCGGAAAAACTTGAGTTTTGTGAATCGAAACATTCTTGTGACATTAAATTCAAATTATACCTGAAAAATTTACTTCCAAAAGAAAGGATATTGTCAGATTCTAAATTCTAATTATACCTGACAAATTTACTTCCAAAAAAAAAGGGTATTGTCAGATTCCAAAAATTCAAACTATTTCTTGAAAAAATTCAGGTCGTTTTGAACATAAACATCAATGTGTAGCTGAAATATTCTTCTTTATGGAAAGCTGCTTTTATCAATTATTTTTGAGTATAAAAATAAGTAAAGATTATGTAAAAAATATGATAGACTTTAAGTCAAAACAAAACTAACAAAAGACTGGCATTTCTTGGAGGAAGCTGCATTTTTTCCGGGTAATTCAGTTCAACGTTTGAAGAATTAGGCCTCAGGGGACTGCGAGCCAGAGAATTGAAGAAATTATCTTAAATGTAAGTGATCTTTTTGATATTATTGTTTTTCAAAAATTAAGTTTTCTAATGCATTTCGTCAGTACGCAAAGCGCTAAAATCTTTGAGCAAAGTATCTTTTCATGTTTTAGAAAAAAACAATGTCCACTATTCACTTTTGTAGCCCAGAATTTCTTAAACATACTTTAAAAATACTTATTTAATGTTCGCTTTTGACAAAATAACTTCATTTGTTTCATACTTAACGCACAGGGTTTTGACACGAGTACCGAAACAGACCAGTTAATTTAATCAGGTGGTGGGGGGTCCTACGCGCATCCTTCGCACACGCAGCTATTTTGGGGTGTAATACCCGAAATCATTCAGCAGCGTCGACTGAGCTGTGATAGATCAATAAAGTGAATTATTTTCGGCAGTGGCAGCGAGTGTATAATATATATGTATAACTTTAGATATTTTTAATTTGACTCGTTATTTCCAATAACAATAATTCTTTTATTATATGAGATAGTTTCTTGATGCATTTCTTAACCATTTTATGGTCAGGTAAAACCTAATTCAGAAAAATCCAAAAAAAAGTTTTATGGCAAGCAAATCTAATTTTCTAATTACCTTAAATCACAGATCACCATTTCGATACTCTGTGCTGTCTTCACTTTTTGTTTATACTTAGTTCTTTTTTTATGCAGGGTGATGCATTATATTTTTCCCACCAACTTTCTACATTGGTGTTCGCCCTAAATAAATAACTTAAGAAGTAATGTAATCATCTAAAAATCGCACTTCGTGGTTTTCATGATCGTCCACGAATTTTGAGGTTCCGAAAAGTGATAAGTACGAATCCAGATGCCGTCGCTCTGTCTATCGGTCTGTCTGTCGCCTACTTTGTAGCCAGTCTACTCCTTCACCAATCATAACAACATTTTACATAGTGATTACTTGTGTTGACGCGCAGACCCCTATTGTTTTTGAACATTCTCCTGTTAGACCCTTCGGAACTACCCCCAAAAAACTTCCCTAAAAAAATATTTTTTTTTCTCACCGTCTGATACCTCTTTGGAAAGCTTATAAAAATCGTAGTTAAATAGCGCCAAAATGTTTGACTACATGTATATATATCACATAAAATATGCAAAAAACTTTTGAAAAATTAATTTTTTTGTGCCATATATGTTGAGCTATGGAACGCAATGTTTAATAAAAAGTAGCTTAAGTTAAAATCCAGGTCACACCTTATTGTATTATCAAATTTCATACAAATCGGTTTAGCCGTTTTCGCGTGATTAATGGACAAATATCTTAGTGTATCAGCAATAAAATGTTTGACAACATATATACGATTATATATATATATATATATATATATATATATATATATTATAAATATATATAAAATGAAATGTTTTTAGAAATAATAAAGTCTGCCAAATCTATATATACAGGGTGGATTATTTAAATGGACCGGTGCTTCTAGCGGCTTTAGAGAAGAGGTTTTCAAACAAGCTAAAACGAATCTTTAATGACTTTTTACGAAGTTTCCGCCTACTATAAAAAAAATCCAACCCAACTGGAGGCCCAGGGCTTACCAACTATTTTTTTTTCAAGTAGAAGGTACCACTTATGGCACCTTTTTGGAAATTTTTTAAAAAAATAAATTTAACGCACTAGTTCTCTTGACATTTCTCAAGCAATGTGTCAAAATTTTTAAAAAGTTTATTTTATTGTCAATTGTTTCAGCTTCAAAATAAACTGCATATTTCTCTATTTACTAAGCGGAATAAAGAAAATACCACACAAGGACATTCTTGGCAGTCTATTTGGGGGCCTTCAGGCTTGTTAAAAAATAAATTCGATTAAATAAGTTTTTTTGACATCTGTCAACCCATGAGTTAAAAATTTACAAAACCCTATTTTTTTAAATTCTTTTAGCTTCAAAATCAGCTACATATTTCTTTATTTACTAAGTGGCATAAATAAACTACCACACAAGGATATTGACGCCCCATTTGGGGACGCAGCCTAATTACCTTTTCTTAAATTTACAAGATATTAGATAAAACGGAGATAGATTCAAAGCATACTTCGATTTTCGTTTTCACTTAACGACAAAAAATAGGTTTTTTTTAAAATTTTTAACACTTGGGTTGACCTATGTCAAAAGAAATTATTTAAACGAATTTCCTTTTTAACAAGCTTTCCAAAAAGGTACCACAAGTGGTACCTCCTCATGAAAAAAATGTTGGTAGGCTCTGGGCCTTCAGCGAGGGCCCTCAAATGAGCCACCAATAATGTCCTTGTGTGATATTTTCTTTATGCCTATTAGTAAATAGAGAAATATGTAGTTTACTCTAAAGCTAAAACAACTGAAAAACAAATAAGTTTTTTAAAATTTAGTTGACAGATGTCAAAAAGGGCCTTAAATTTCTTTTTTAACAAGCTTTCCAAAATGTGCCACAAGCGGTACCGTCTGATTGAAAAGAAAATAGTTGGTGGGCCCTGGGCATCCAGTTGGGTACCCCAAAAATGTTTTTTATAATAGGCCGAAAGTCCATAAAAAATCATTACAGATTCGCTTTTAGCTTTTTTTAAAACCTCTTCCCTAAGCCGCTAGAAGTACTGGACCGGTATTCTCGTAAGTAAATACGCTCGGCGTTTCGTACTCGCTGACCGTGTGATGATGTAATATTCGAATACCACGTGACCAAAGTAACAAAAATGGTATTCACGTATATTGAACGCAAGGCGTAGACGAAACGCGCTCAGCGCGCGGCGACCATTTGCTAGCTGTTTTGCCCCCCGCACGTACGATTTTCCTACGCTACAATACTTTGTAGAGATCTGCGGAAAATATAGTAGTTCTTTAATTTTTTAGTTTGCGTTTTTATTAATAATAAAAAAATAAAGATCTCTTATTAGCATCACTATCAATATACGAACGGGCGGGAAATACCACTTTCCCTGACTGAGTGCGGGAATTAATTTAAGTAAGTTTTCCGCACACTATGGGGGGACGTGCTACTTAGTTTATATATCACAGGGTTAAAGGGCGGGTTTAATTGGGCTAAACCAAACTATCAAGTAATTTTTTAAAGGATCAACACTTGTGCAAATTAAAGAAAACCTAATCCATCAAAAATACCCATTTCTGACTATTAGTTTTATCACCATTTGATTTAATCTTTCTAAACTACGCCTCTTTCTTACACATAGAAAAAAAAGGAACGACAAGGCTAACAAGAAAGAAAAATGCAAAATGCGGTGATGCCAAGATGTGCTAAGCGAATTTGATTCTGTCTGTTCGCAGGGCAGCGCGTTCAGCAAAACGAATACGAAAAGTCGTCGGTCAGCGTGCCGCTGAGCGAGCTATTCGCTTCGCTTAGCGACTTCGAAACGTTACGTATTACGAGAATACCGGTCCTGGTCCACTTAAAGAATCCACCCTGTATATAGCACATATAAAATTGGAAAAGTCCGTCTACTCGAAAGAAATTCCGAATACACCCTGGAAAAGTCTGGAAAAATCCCGTAGGAAAAGTCTGGATAAACCCTGTCAAGGTCTGGATACACCCTGGAATGTCTGGATACATCCAGGAAAAGTCCGGATACGTCCTGGAAAAGTCTGGAAACACGCAGGAAAAGTCAGAAAAAACTGTGAAAAATTCTGGAAAGACCCTGGAAAAGTCTTGGTACACTCAGAGAAAGTCTGGAAAGGCCCTAGAAAAGTGTGGATACACTATGTGAAAGTCCAGAAAGACCCTGAAAAAGTCTGGAAAAACCCCCTGAAAAGTCTGGAAAAACCCTGAAAAAGTCTGTAAAGACCCTGGAAAGGTCTGAAAAGATCCTGGAAAAGTTTGGATACACTCTGGAAAAGTCTAGAAAGATCCTAAAAAGTCTGGAAAGACCCTGTAAAAGTCTGGAAAGACCCTGGAAAATTCTAGAAAGTCCCTGAAAAAGCCTGTAAATACCCTGGAAAAGTCTGAATACAGTCTGAAAAAGTCTGGAAAGACTCTAGAAAAGTCTGGAAAGACCCTGAAAAAGTCGGAATACACTCTGGAAAAGTCTGAAAAGATCCTGGAAAAGTCTTTTTATACTCCGGAAAAGTCTGGAAATACCCTGGAAATATCTGGATACACTCTGTAAAAGTCTGGAAACACCCTGGCAAAGTCTGCAAAGACCCTGGAAAAGTCTGGATACACACTGGGAAAGTCTGGAAAGACACTAGAAAAGTCTGGATACACTTTGGAAAAGGCTGGAAGGACTATGAAAAAGTCTGGATACAAACTGGAAAAGTCTTGAAAGACCCTGGAAAAGTCTGGATACACTCTGGAAAAATCTGGAAAGACCCTGGAACAGTTTGGATACACTTTGAAAAAGTCTGGAAAGACTCTGGATTAGTATGGATACACTCTGAAAAAGTCTGGTAATACTCTAGAAAAGTCTGACTACACTCTGGAAAAGTCTGAAAATTCCCTGGAAGAGTCTGAATATACTCTGTAAATGTCTGGAAAAGTCTGACTACACTCTGGAAAAGTTTTAAAAGTCCCTGGAAAAGTCTGGATACACTCAGGAAAGACCCTGGAAAAGTTTGGCTATACTCTGGAAAAATCTGGATACACTCTTAAAACGTCTGAGTACACCATGGAAACGTCTGCATACACCCCTGAACAGTGTGGATACACCAACGAAAGGTGCGGATATAACCTGGAAAAGTCTCACCGACCCAATCTAATCCATGTGTATACGAGTAGTGGTTTTTTACATATGTTCTTGAGCGAGGAAAGTTTTAGAGTAAATCTTTACTCGATTTATTTTTTGTAATTCGAGAATGACCTATAATATATTACCTTTATCTTTAAAGTACTTTGAACAAATTTAAAGCTTTTTTCGGTTGATTTACAATTTTTGTATTGTTTTCGGTACCGTCATCCGGGGCTAAGTGGTCCAAAATTTTCGGTTTTTTGTAGATTTTGGGAAAACTATAAAATATTTTGGCTTAAGAATTTTAATATAAAGTCTACCATGCTTTAATAAGCTGCGTCTGGACAAATTTTGTTTTAAATATATGTAGTTTTTTTATATATATTTTTGTTCTAGGTGGTCCACTTACCCCGTAGTTTGAGGTAAAGGGGACCACCCGCCCGTTTTTCATTAATTTACGCACTAGGGTCCCATTTAATCTTTATAATGGGAAAGAGGTCCACCCTTAAACTTTTTAAAAATGATTTTTTTGTATTAAACAACATATGAAAAAGATTGGTAGTAAAAATAATATCAAAATTTTTTATTTATTTTTAATTTGAAAAAAAAACGAACTCTTATTAACTAATAAGTTGTACAAAAAAATTTTTAAGTACAAAAGCTTAAGCTTTAATAGGAACAAAAATTCTTAGAACTAAGAAAAAATAAAAAAATACTCTAATAGCAACAAAAACTGAACAAAAAAATTTGGATTCAGTTTTAGCAAAGTAAAGAAATATCAGTATTCATATGAAATTTGTATCTACCTCTGGTATGATTTTTAACAAGGATTTTCTCAACAATATCTGTAGGATCTATAAGGCATTCGTCGTGAACTTGAGGAAATACAAAGTAAATTTCTTTTCCTGTCATCTTTCTTAAAAAAATAATTTTAAATTTATCGTTTAAATTTCTTTGTATTTGGCCAACATAATACAACTGCCTTTTTCCAGAAGTAATTTCAAATTTTACGATGACAAAATCGCTTTGTACCAAATCACTCAAATTTTGTTGAAGCGCCGGCACCGATACAGTTTCCTGTTGCGGTTCAGCTTCCAAAATGTCTTCATCAGAATTCTCCTGAAACATATCTACATCAGATGACTCGTTATGTTCACTATATTCAACATCGTCTGATGACTCGGACGATGTTTCAATTTCCTCTAAAGATAAACTTTTTCCTGGTGCCACGTGTAGCTTTTTACCTCTAGATTTTTTTGTTTGATTTTCAGGCATTCTTGTTTTTTTAAGAAAATCAATAAGTTCTGGATTAAAATTACCAGAACTTTCTGGTTCCGGATGAGTTTCATTTGGCAGTTTTTGCAGGACCCTTTCTCGATTTAACGGATAGATTCCGCAGGCAGCAAAACCGGCCTTTAGATTTTCAGAAGCGGTCTCTAAACTTTCTAAGGTTTTCTTAAGGAGTTTTGGGAAATCAGATTTTGGAACAACTCCTCTATTTTTCTGTTTCCACTCTAGAAGTACAGCTCTCCATTTTCGTTTTAAGGGAGCAAAAAATGCTACGTCAAGAGGTTGACAAATTCCTGTTGAATTTGGCGGCAGTAGCACAAATCTAATTTGATTTTCGTTACAACTCTCGATGACTGTTTGAGAAACGTGACTGGATAAGTTGTCACCTATCATTAGTCGCGGAGCTGGTTGCTTTTTAAGGTATGGCAGAGCCAGTTTTAAAAACCAATCCTCAAAGGTCCTTTCGTCAAACCATCCATTTTTTGACCTGTTGTATCGAGTGTTGTCTGGGCCACCTTCAATCCAAGTTGGGTATAAATTCTCTGCTCGATAAACAATATAAGGTGGTAGCAATACTCCTGCAGCTGATCCGCACATCATTATGGACACGCTAGTCTTTGATGAGTCTAGAACATTTTTTGGATGCTTAGATCCCCTTTTTATAACAACCCTTTGCTTTCCAGGATCGTCGCAAAAATTTGTTTCATCATAGTTAAGTATACTTTGTGGAGAAACGTTCTCTAAAGAATTTTGGAGTTGATCAAAATAAGAGTTGATAATGTCGGCGCCAACTTCAGCTCTACAACGCTTGATATTTTCTGAAAAACGGACCGATAATTCGGGATGCCTTTTTAAAAAAAGATTAATATATTCGCTGCCTGGCATGTTATTCTTAAAACGTGATTCCTGCCTACCAATTCGGTCAAGATACTGTTTGATAATACACCTGATATCCAACTTGGTCATCGGAAATCCCCATTCTCCACAAAGTATGAGACCTTGAACTATTTGCTGTTCTTCATTCTCTCTTAAAGCTGGTTGTCTGCCGTATTTTAATGTGTGAGTTCCCTCTAATTTTCTTTTTAATGTGGTTCTGGGAATACCATATTTCTTACAGGCTTTTCTTCTAGACATCCTTCGTAATTTTACTTCTCTGATCGCTAGCTCTAAGTTTTCTACCGTATAGTTGCAGTTGGGAGCTTTTCCCACCTTCCTCTTGTAATTTCTGACCATCTTTTGTCATCTGTAACGAAAAAACAAACCTTTTGTCAATTCTACGGCTAAAGTGGACCGGTCCGCTTTCCCCAGATTTATGTTGACTTTTTATATTTATTTCCCCCACTGCTACCACAAATAAATAAAAACGTTTTTTAAACTCAATTATTATTTAAAACTAAATGGTGAAGTGCCTAACGTAAGTTAAAAAACAAAAAACTTACCTATAAACGCACTGCAAGGGAGGTTTTCCAGGAAATAAAATAACCAAAAAATTGCCGTGTATCTTTTCGCTTTCAGAATGCAACTGAACAACAGCAGCGCGCTCGATCTTGACAAAAAAGCTTATTGCGTTAGGTGTTCTCAATCCAACCTGCATACGAAATCGCTGTTGCCGGTTGTTTTATAGAAGATACACAATTTTATTATTTTTAATGTCCTTTTGGACCACTTTACCAGCTGTGGTCCTCTTAGCCCCGCTTGACGGTACCTAAATGGTACATGTAAAGAAAGAAAACATTTGCCGATTAAAATGCTTTTTAAACATTATTTCTCTAAGACGAAAATTTGTGGTCAAAATATTAGTTAAGCATGGCTTTGTCAAATGTATACTTAAAACGTTATCAGACAATAGGGAAATTTTGGAACGCTTTGACAACTTTGACAGCCGCTGTGCTACTGTTTAACAACCACTACCACTATCACGCATCGATTTACGAGAGTTCTGCAACATATTAAAACTGTCATTTGGAAAAAAATTTAGAGATCAGAAAAAACAAAAATTGGGCTTAATTTTACAAAATAAGTGTTTTATATGTTGGAACGTGGTAATATTTTATTATTTTTAAAATTAATTGCGCCGAAATTCTCTAAAATTAACCATAAAATTAACCACAACCACAACGAAATGGATTTCGTAGCTTACGGCAATGGTAGTGGTTAATTACCACAACGGAATAACGTTTAGCTATTGCGCAGACACAGTAATTACCACAACCACTACGAAGTGTCAAATAAGCGTTCCAAAATATCCCTATTAAAGCTACTTTGAGATTAAGATAGGTGGGAAAAATTTAATAAAACACTCAGTAGTTGGTTTTTATTTAACAATAAATTTTTACATTTTTACATATAAAATGCCTTTACTTTTTAAGTAACCTTTAAACGGAATTTCCCTATTTCCTAATCTGAACGACCTTACCAAATTGACCGAACTCTGATCTACGTTGTTCAGTCAACTGTCATCGTGCGCATTCAACTATCACTTTCTGCACTTGTTAGGTTATTAACTACTACGCCATCATCAAAAATCCAAAAAGCCTTTATCAAAGCTTATTGTGGCTTTCAGGCAGTCCAGCAGTCCTATAAAATTAAATTATATATGTGCAGTATTTACTTCATTTATCAATTATCCCTAAATATTTTTCTCAGTCAAGCTTCTCACTTCAAAGTCAATTTAACCGTGTAACAGGCTAAAAAGTACCTACTTAACTGAACCAGACAAGAGAGACTATTAACGCAATCAGGCGATAATTTATTTGGGTTTTCATTAAACTGATGAACTTTTGTGTCATTTTTAGCACAATATTAACTTAACCCCAGTGTTAAAATTGATAAATATCAAACCAGAATATTTAAAATTAAATACATTTTAATCAGGCCCTGGATTAGACCCCGAAATGGGGCCGGCGCGCGGCGGACGCTTCAAGCGAGATCAATATTCTGCCGGCTGCTATATCTGGTTGTTTGGTGATCCGTGGTTCTACTAACAAAGTAGGGGGGGGGGACACAATTGCTTTTAGTTTTTTTAGCAGCGTAATTAGAAACATGATTTTGATTTTAAAGAGCTGTATATTTTTTTTAAATAAAATCTTTCGGTATATTTTTTTACAAGTTTCCATGGGTATTTTAGCGGAGAAATACCAGGGGACTGAGATTTGGGATACTTAAGCATGAAAAAGAAATAAATAGAAATAACACCTAATTATTTTTTAAAGGAAATATTTGAGCAATGGTGGCTTCTTACCTTTTAAGAAAAAAGATTTGAAAAAAAAAACAAATATCCCAATTTTCGTAGAACTAACCTTTTAAATCTTGCAAGTCAATTTTAAATGACTTCCATCTGATCAGCTTCAAATTTAATATACATATATAGTTCTGCTATAATGCAATACTGTGTATCTGTCTTTAGGAGTAGTGGAGGGTGCACCACTTTAAGATTTTGATGGTAGATTCAAAATGGCCAATATTTTTTTTTAGTTTCATTTTATTTATTTTAACATGTCATCTGTCAAAATTACTTTTTGCAAACTAGGTCCAGTTACCTTTAAATTAATATCCCACAAGCCATATTTTGAACTAACTTAAGCCCAAATACCTTTCAATTGGCAGCGCCCAAGCTATATTTTTCGCTAATTTATTTAAAAATATATCAAAATGACAGATGCCATGTTAAAATAAGTTTTTAAAATCTAGGCATATTTCCTTTTTAACTAATACCCCACGAGCCAACTATTGCGTCTAAGTGTAACTTTTCACTTAACTTTCCTATTTCCTGCTCTAAACTTTAACATATTTATAGTGTCAGCAGTAGGTACATACTCTTCTTCTTGATACTGGGTGGTACAAGGACGATTGTTTCGACTGTACTAAAAACGGTGTCGTCGTAAGTTCCATCACTGGTTGAATGGTCATAATTCGGATAGTTCACTTTTTGCACTACTAGTACAAGAGCTGTTAATTGCAACCATTCTCTATTTTTAAACTGTTGTGTTGCTTAAAACTTTTAATTGCTTTGATACTATCATGTTGCATTTACTTGCGATATCAAATTTTCTTTCTCGAAGGATGCCCAAAAGAAGGTGATATATATATATCAATTAATTTCTTAGATTTTATGAGAGTATTATTACCTTTCTTTTAGGAGAATACCCGAACGCACCGTACGATGAACTTCTTAGAGCAGCAGGAGTGAATGGTATGACGCCTTTTCCTGAGACTGTAGCCCTACCAGGTATACCATATCTGTTTATTATTTTCCTATAGTGCTGTACTAAGGAAAACCATGGCATCTACGCCTACTATAATTTTCAGTAAATTGAGTTTGAAAGTTCACATATATCCAAAACTTTTTGAAGTTGCAAAAACTGATGACAGATTGAGCAACAGTATTTATTGGAACAAAATTTATGTAGAGACTATAAAAATGGTCTATTTTAAAGACTATTTTGAACCAAAAATACCGTGTATCCACTTTTTGAGGGATGCAGATGCTCTTATATTGCTAAGTATTGCGCATATATGCGGGGCTATTGCTTATTAGTAGTTAGAGGCCCTGTATATAATTTTTGACAGTTATTTTTTTATCAGAGGTAAGCTACTTGATTTGGCAGTTCTTGGGAAAATATTGTTAATTTTTTTGTGTTTTGGCAACCATTGGAAATAAATAAATTTGTCAATGTCACATTTTTGATTAATAAACGAAGGTACATCAAATTTTTAATGAAAAAAAAACTAATAAAATAAAAGAACTATTTTATAATATATGGGATATTTTTATGTATATATATATATTACAAAAGATCTTTGACAAATAAATTTTATAAAAAGAAAGGTTCGTGGCATATCGGACACACATTTTGCTTTTCAATTCATTACAACCAGACCTCTAAGATCTAATGGATAATCCAGAAACCTACAGGCCTGTTTCATACTTGTTACGAATCATCAGGGTAACATAGGACTGTACTGTACAGCGAATTTAAACAACTTTCGTCGTCAAACAACGCGGGATGTTGGATGGCTACTTGTGTAGAGCTTTCTTGTGCGCAGTGCTATCAAAATAATGCCGGGTTCATGTTTGTGCCCACTTTTAATAGGGATTTATTGGTACCTAAGATCGACATAGACTGACGCCGCCTGTCGGAATATAGCGAAAAGCAAAACGATAAAAAATGCAAATATCAACAAGAATGAAATTTGCGAGCAGGACAAAAAAAAAGAAACCTGCAAAACTGTACCGGTTACTGAAAGACGACCGTTCAAAATACAACGTTTGCAGCAACTCCACCCCCAATTGGAGTTTGTACTATTTTTTATTATAAATTTTATAGTATAATACCGGCCTAAAAAACTGAAGAAATACTCGCGCCTACGACTTTGTATTGTTTTGTTGTTCAATGGAAAAAGAAACGCAAGAAAAATG
This sequence comes from Oxystoma pomonae, assembly GCA_963921995.1. Lineage (NCBI taxonomy): Eukaryota > Metazoa > Arthropoda > Insecta > Coleoptera > Brentidae > Oxystoma > Oxystoma pomonae. The sequence continues at coordinate 66,828,405 of OY998167.1, forward strand.
GAAAAAAGAAAGAGATCAAAAAGTTAAATAATATTATGTATTGTTGTTATTTTATGAAAAAGAGAAATAAAAAGATATATCAATAATATTTTTTCTATTTTACCTCTTATTAACATTTTTATATCTCCCGTGAACCTTACTATCTTTTTTTGTCAAAACTTGACATATTTTACTAATAAAAAAGTCATCATTATTCAAAAACTGCCTGGGAATATTATAAAAAAAGAAAACATGCAAATATATGAAAAGAACTAGAAAGAGAGGACAATATGAGTTGCCCACATCTGGTAAAAAAAACAACTGGTAAATGTTAGAGGGCCTCTACTTATAGTATGGACTTATCGGTACATGATATGCTGGCTTAAATAATGTGGGCACTATTTTTGACAAATCCGCATTTTATGAACATTAGGGACTTATCGGTACATAAAGTCGGCATAGCCTGACTCGGCATTTCTGATAGTTCCGCACGAAGGTTGAAAGGTTTCTGACATTTTTTCATGTAGACATGCTCATATAATGCCATTCGTAAAGTTGACAAATTAAAGTTAATGCCGTCCTTTATTAAAGGCAGGTACAAACATTATGAAAGTCTACATTATTTTGATAGCAAAGAATTTGACATTGTGGATGCCTTTAATAAAGGACGGCATTAACTTTAATTGGTCAACTTTAAGAATGGCACAATATGAGCATGTCAGGTTATGCCGACCTTATGTACCGATAAGTCCCTATTATGTTATAACCCAGGGCACTTCTTGGTTGCCGGTGCTATCCAAAACCTACGTTTGTGTAGAGCTTTCTTGTGCGCAGTGCTATCAAAATAATGCCGGGTTCATGTTTGTGCCCACTTTTAATAGGGATTTATTGGTACCTAAGATCGACATAGACTGACTTTAATAAAGTCGGCACGAAGTATAAAAGGTTTCTAAAATTGATTTTATCTAAACATGTCATCTAGACATGCTCCTTTATTGAAGGTCGGCAAAACATTATGAAAGTCGACAGCAGTCTAAAAAGTGGATGTTTACTAAACAAAATTACTGATAAGTATTAGGTTATATTATACTTTGGTAATATACACTTTAAGTTAGTCATAACACGTACGCGCAAACATGAAATATTCTGTGTTTCTTTTTTCTCTACAAAAGCAAAGACTTTCGCTCGAATAAAGTATCAAAGTCTAATCTTTGCGGTTTATCATTGAGATTTTTCATCAAGGTCACGTCTTTCGCACGTATAACGCTCAGACATGACGCCTCGATATTAACAATATTTTACTTACCAAATGCTGACGAAATTTCTTTTTTCACCCTACAATTTAACATAGATATGCTTTAAAAAAAAACTAATCTAACATATTTGTCAGTGTTCACAGATTTGACTTTCTTATGAGGATCCTAGAACTTCTCAGTCACTGGCCTTACCCGTATCCCTTCCTAGAACGCCTATGGTTTATCAAACCAGGAATTTATCAGACCGTATTGAATAAAAATTTTCATCGTAAGAACGATTCAGAACGATTCACCATAAAGACTGCAATTTGTTAAACCAATTTCAATATATATATATATATATATATTAATATATGTTCGGTAACCAATTCGAAATTTATAAGATCCGTTTTTAATCGAACCATTGTTCATCAAACTCATTCAATATCAACCTTGTAATTTGTAAAACCCATTTTTAATAAAACCCGGAGTTGTCAAACCATTATTTTTCAAAACCGAAATTCGTAAAACCCATTGTTTCTCATAAAAAATTTCTAAATTGATTGCGCATTCGCCACTAATGCATGAACCGGAGGCAGTACATGCAGGTGGCGCGGCAGCGCGGCGTTTCGATGCATTTGTCGTTCTATGTGCGCACACTTGGCTAAAAGTATTCACAGATAGTGTTTAATACTTTGTGTATAGATGTCACTATATTGTTCTTAACACTGCGTGTACGCCTCCGGTTATGTATTATTGTCGAATGCGCAATCAATTTAGCAAATTTTTTTTGATAAACAACAGTTTTTACAAATTCCGGTTTTGAAAAATAATGGTTTGATAAATTCCGGGTTTTATTAAAAATGCGTTTTACTAATTACGATTTTGATATTGAATTAGTTTGATGAACCATGGTTCGATTAAAAACGGGTGTTATAAATTTTGAATTTATTATTGAACTGGTTTAAAGAAATAAGGTTCGGATAAAAAATTGGTTTAACGAATTGCAGTTTCTATAATGTTAATTATGTTACGCTTGAACCTTCTTTCATTTAACATGTTTGATTTTGCACATTCTGATAAACCCTGGGCGTCCCCTTCCTATAACCATATAATTTATTTAAAAAAAAATAAAAGAAAACCAAAATGCATAATTATCTGATATATCAACATAATATAGGTAGGTATTCATAATATTCCATAGAAGTATAGTTGCTTGTGTCTAACTCATCTTGATCTAGAATTTCCTTACAGACGACCTCCCATCTAGTTTGGCAGGTCTTAATTTCATATTATAAGACTAGAGTCCAAATGTAGGCTAATGACGATAAAGCTACGCCCCACTCGATGATCGAATCACGTACCCATCGACGGCCTCCTAAAAAATGCAAGTAAATTTTCTCGTTTTTCTTAACACAATCACTATTTGACTGACTAGCTACTGTGCTTCATGCTTCATGGATTGCAATGTCTCGAAATTAAAAAGAATTTAAAAAAAATATTCAATATAAAAAAAAATAATAACAAATTATATTTTTATCACTTGACATGTGTCAATTTATTGGCCGAATATTCCATTAGACAAGTGGCCGGTGGTTATGCGGAACCTAAATTCCAATACTCCAATCGAACTCACCTAGTTTCCCTGGGCCTACTAAATTACGTGACCTTGGCCTTTTCAGAATTCCGGCAGAATCTCGCTTATAAATAAAAAAGACATAATTTTTTTGTTATCAGATAATAGGATTAATAGAAATCCACAACTGTATCCAAAGGATTTTTCTAAATTTGGTGTATTTAAAAAAAAAAATTAAAAATACAAGAATTGTCGTTCTGTATTATCGACGAGGCTAAATAAAAAGCCAGGTAAGATTTTTGACTATTGTTAGCCGTGTTTATTTTATTTCGGGAATGAGAAAGTCCAGCAAAAAACTGTCTGGATACGATGAAATTTCAACAGATTCCGTTTTCTCGCTTTAGATATTCTGCCCGGTAAAAATTGGCCCAAAAACAGCAAAGCAGTGTTGTCAAATCTATGCCGTTTTTGTGGTCTTAATCTGATTGTAATGCCAAGAAATTTATATGTGCTTCTGTCGAGTAATGTCATGAGCTGTTTCCTCCTCAGCGGGCGCAGATGGTAACGGCAGCAGTATAAATTAAGCAATAATCTTACCCCTACTTACTTTTTTATAAATTCCAAGTTACTGTGTACAACACATAAATTTTTTATAGAATAAAGACCCCCTATATCTTATTTTACAAAAATAGGGTTACGCAAGCTGTTCGTTTCTTAGTTTTTTAACAAGGAGAGAAATTCCTCTACAGTTGGGTGCTACAACATAAAAAAATCAGGCCATTCTACCAAATACAAATTTGCATTTACAAAGGAGTATATCCGTTTTTATTTATCTTTTCGTTCTATTATTGAAAATTCTTATAATCTAAGCTACGTCCAAAGCTTTAAAAAAATGGTTAAAATACTTAAAATCAAAAATTTAACTTAAACTTAGTTCTAAATAGGCTAAACCCTTTCAGTAAATCTCACTAAATGTTTAAGTTTCAACTCTATCTACGAATTCCTTACTTGGGTACTTACCATTTTTGTAGAAAGGACAGGACTATGGTAGAGATAGTTTTTGAATATTTTCACAATTCTTATAAATATAGAACAAAGAAGGCCAAACAAAAAACTACCGATGCATAAACGATATCAAGAACAAGACGGCGGACGTCTATGAGCATGCTTCCTGATTTGTTTTTTTTTTGTTTTAGGTGACGTTTGTCGAATGTACCAAAAATCAAAAATAACCGGGGACAGATCAAAAACTAGTGGTAGATTTGGACAAGAGTGTGCTATTGGCAAATCAAAGGAGGCACAATATTGTGGTAAGGGCTTATAAACTTTACATTTACAAAGCAAGTTGCAGAAAATTGACGGGTTTCTCGCTGTTTTATACTGAGCTGTGAGAAATGAGCATAATAAGTTTTTTTCTGCACTTGGAAGACTAAAAACGTAGTTTAGCCCCTCAAATAAGAAACTAAAATGGTACTTTTCTTCTCATATATAATTTTATAAATACCTGTTTCTTAAACAGCAGCATTTTAACATCAACAATTTTTAAAGATGGTACGCCACTGTAAAATTATTTAAGACCTTAGCTTCTAAGCAATAAAAGCAATTAGCGGACCACTTATAAATATTTTATTATTGGGACATTGACAAGTCTTTAAAACAAATTCCATTTTTTAGTTTTGTGGGAAAATAATAAATAAATAAAGTGCTTCTTTGAGGCACCTCTAAACGGTGCCGGTGAGCGGAAGCACATTCTAACTTAGTTTTTTGGGATGTAGAAGTAGAATTTCCACTCATCAAATTTGGTTGGAATTTTGATAAACAATGGTCCGAATCAGAAGTACATTTGGCCCAAGATTTGTCTATCTTAGCAAAGGATTTGTTTTATAATTTTGGTCTCATTTTAATGATTTCATAAAATGATAATTCTTCGTTTATTTTTGTAATTTTTGAGCAATATTCATAAAAATATGATACCGGCCACGATTCTTCAGAAACGACAGAAAATCTCACCCGTCAGAATTCTGGAAAGTGGCGATTTTTAATTATCGCCTCATTTAAAATAAAAACACAACAACCTTCATATTTATTCTAACGTTGTAAGAGAAACTGCCTCATTTTTTTATTAACATTTTGTAAATTTAATATGTTAAAGATATTCTGTAGGACTAGTTTATCGCGGAGCTAAACTATTACAACGCGTACCAATAAACGTCGAAAATTCTCACCATGTAAAAGGAAAGACAGAATTTGTGTGACTTTTCTGAACAGTGACAGCAAAATATTCCATGGCTATCTATGGTTTTGTATGTTAAAAGTTTTAAAGGTTTGTTTACACATATTAAATATTTAAGGAATATTAGCAAATAGTCCTGACAAAAAAGCATTTAGTGTAAATTTGTGTTTAGAAATCGTCAGATTTTTTGTAAGGGCGAGATTTTCTGACGGTTTTTGAAGAATCGCGACCATTTTGCCCGTTTATAGCAGCGTACTTCCAGCACCAGAAACAAAAAATAAAAAAGTACCAGTACACATAAGTCTTACTGTAAGAAAGCTGTTTCTTAGCGGCTTTGGTGGGCAGCCACCAGTCGGTAAACCACATGCTTACCGCTAGTTTGCAGCAAGCAGCGCAGGGGTGGCTAACTCATTTTGGCATATTATGTTTCTAGACGGACATGGCCATCAAGTGTGATGCCAAATATAGAGTGATTTAAAATTCCCTAGAAAGACTTAAACTGTACGTAGAATTTGTTGTTCTGAGCAAGAATTAGTAAAATATAGTTTTGTAAAGGCTTTCATTTCAGAAATATTTGCATTTAAAATATTTTATTATTTTTTGAGAAGTACCCTTTACTACGTGGTAGAAACAATTTTTAAAAACAAAACTTTGACAACTTCAAAATGCTTGACAAAAACTTTGTCAGCGCAAAAAATATGAAATTTAAACGAAATAATCACGTAACTTTTCTTAGATTAATGATATCTAACCACTGTTCAAATCTTTCTAGGGAGTTTTGAATCATCCTGTATAAGGTGACTCCACAAAAGAAATCGAAAAGGTGGAAAACGTGTGGTTAAGAGGATATTTATCTTCCTAGCCAGACAACGCAATCAAGCGTGCTGCCATTGATTGGTTAAGATAGCTTTACGAAAAATTCCCGAAAGAGGCATATGGTTGGATAGGCGTTCCGCCATATTGTCTGTCGAGCCAGACGAGGCAATAAAGCGTGCTGTCATTGATTGGTTAAAGTGGCTTTACGAAACAATCTCAAAAGATTGCATATAGGTGGCAAGCCGCTTCGGCATATTATTTTTCTAGCCAGACGAGGTGGAATATACAGGGTTAGTCGTTTTGATATAATATCTTTTTAGCCAGGTGAGGCAATCAAGCCTGTTGCCATTGATTGGTTAAGAAGGCTTTACAAAACAATTCCGAGAGGTGACATGTTAATGGCTGGCACCAAAGAGATAATACCCATTATCCATCCAAGATGGCATATTTAGTCCGTTCAAGTTATTATCTTTCTAGCCAGAGGAGATAATCAACTGTGGCTTTACGAAAGAATTACGAAAAGTGGCATATAGGTGGCTAGCCGATTGACATATGATCTTATTAATCAGATGCGGCAATCAAGCGTGCTGTAACTTCATAAAATCATTGAGTGGTCGGCATAAATCTAGTGCTATCCAGAGGAGCACTTAATTATTACACAGTTACAATAGTTGTCAGTCTAGAAGGTAGATGGCACTCGTGTGAAAATTCTAACAAATAATAGCTATACAAATATGTTGGTGATTCCTCTCTGCAAAATGTTGCAATGCGCTCAGCTGCCACGAGGCTGAGCTTTAGTGGTATGCGCGGCGGCGATGTATGGGTGACCATTTTATACCAACTAGCGGCTTACCGATAAATCTATAGGCAACGTCTTGGTAGCCGGAGAAGCTGGGAATGTGGCAATCTATCATCTGACGGCAGGCCATCACTTATCCATCGTTCAAGCGGAGATGTCCAGGCGGCCATTTTACGGCCACTAGCGAATTATCGATAGATCTATCAGCAACGTTCTGGCGGTCTTTAAAGGTGCGAATGCGGAAATCCATCGTCTGACGGCAGACCGTCGCTTATTCGCAGGTTATCCTTCAGTGATTTGTAGCGTTCTAACCACACGTAAACGCTACGGCGGCGTGCAAGCGGCGATGTCCTTGCGGCCGTCTTACACTCACTAGCAGTTTACCCTTTAGTGGTTTGACGCATTCTCTGCCACTTTCTTAAAAGACTGGCGGTTCACCAAGTGGTTCTGTGCGCCTATCCGCGTAGGTGTTGGTGGCAATCGGCATGTGGCAATCCAAGTAACGAGCCAACATTCCGCCGCATCTTCCATCTTCGGCAAACAAGCGGCATTTCGGCAAACCTCAGGCAAGCTACCTATGACCCGAAAGGTTTTTATTTACTGTTTATCAAAAGGAAAAATTACTTTGTTTATACGGGCCTCTTAAAGCGCTTTCATATAAGAACGGTTTAAAAATGTTGTTATATAAACACCACAAAAGCCATTTTAATTGCCTTTATTTTAAAGCGATTTAAGAAAATGGTTTATCGCTTTAAAACCCATTTTACGATCGTTAGAAATACTTTAAAAACGCTTTGACGCATTTCTTTCAACCTAAAGAAATACTCAACTCTGGTTTTTAAAATAATTATGGTTACCTAAGTTGCTTTATTTGTCTTTTCTTTAAACCGACATATTTAATGAAGGACGTATAAACACTCGGAGAAAACGATCTTATTTAAAACCGTCCTTATAGAAAAGCGCTTTTAGGAGCGTATAAATGTCTTAAATATATTTTTTTCAATTTTTTTTAGTCATCTAGAGAACAATTAAAATAAAAAATGTTTGAAACTTCCGACAACCATACGATTTTTTCCAAAAACTACGACCGTTTGCTCCGCTCTCGAAGTATTTTTTTTAATCATGAAACTGAAATCGATTAGCATCTAATTTACACCTACAAATCAAATTTTATCGTAATGGGATAAACGGTTCAGAAGTTACACCCGATTATATTTTTTATCTCAAACTCCTCGGCATCTGTGTGTGAAAGCGTATTATCTTTGGAACTGTGTGGCTTATTTTTATCGAACATAGCTAAGAACGCTCCTTAAAGGACTAAATCGGTTCACTGGTTCGATACCTATAGGCACGCCGACACACCAACAGAGGGTCGCTGTAACTTTTTCGAAAACCATTTGTTTGCAACATTTTTTTCGAAAGCATTTTGTTCGAAAACATCATTTTCTAAAAAGATTTTGTTCGAATAACAATTTGTTCGACAGCATCTTTTTCGAAAGCATTTTGTTCGGATGACAATTTGTTCGAAAGCATTGTTTTCGAATGGCACTGCATTTGAATGACACTTTTTTCGAAAGTATTTTGTTCGAATGACTATTTTTTATAAAGCAATTTGTTTTAATTGTAGGTATGTACCTACCTAAACTTATATTGTTTTGGGATGTCAAAAATATGGGTTGAATCATGCTAAGTTGGGAAGGGTTGGTTTGGTTCGGTTTAGGGTTTGGTTTGGTTTAGATTGGTTTAATGGGTTTGGTATGGTTTGGTTGGTAAAGTTCGTTTGGTAAGTTTGGTTCGGTTTGGTTGGTTTTCACACCAACTAATCCAACCAACATACCAAACCTAACCAAACTCACCAAACCAACTTTACCAACACAACCTAACCAAACCCAACAAACCAATTAAACCTACTCTTATACTGCTAAAAAAAACCTGTTTTCGAAAAAAATGCTTTAGAAAAAATTTCCATTCGAAAAAGATGCTTACGAACAAATTGCCATTCGAAAAAACTGTTTTTGGACAAAATTCGAACTTAGTGTCATCCGAAAACGATGCTTTCGAACAAATTTTCATTCGAACAAAATCCTTTCGAAAAATATGCTTTCCAATAAATTGTCATCCAAACAAAATTGTTTTCGAAAAAGTTACCGCGACCCAAAAAAGAGCGGTTAAACTTAACCCTCTTTTTCGTCTGGGCTTAAAAATGGTTATGAACGTGCTAGATTCGTGGAAGGAGATCAAATTATTTTTGTAAGCATTTACATTTTCCTTTTATTGTAGTTGGAAGTTGCAAAGCGCCGTTATCTTCAATGACCCATGGAAACACAGAATATCAAGATGCCATTTCGAGGCTGGGAACTCTTATTATCAGGGACCGGATCCATGATCCCACTGTTAAAAATTCCAAATATGAGTATAGTGGCAAAAAGTAAAAAAAAAAATTTTTTACGCTTTCGTCCGGACAAAAATTGTCTCTAAAGTTAGTTTCGAAGTACCTGTATATATATTGGTGTATGTGCTTATATTAAAGACTTTAAAAAGTAGTTTTCTTTTATTTATATTTTTTTATACACAAACTGCACATCTCACAAACAGCACATCAGAATTTTAAAATTTGAGATTTACAGTAAATCTCATAATTTTAGGTCTTGTTCTGACAAAAAGCCGACTTATTAACACGTCTAATTTTAATTCAGTGAGATATTTTTCTTCAAAATCTCATAGAAAGTATTTTATTAGACTTATCGTAATGTTTTAAGTTTTTTTCTCATGTACCACATAGAAAACATATAGGAAATGCTAAAATCTTTTGTATCAGAGTTTTTTAAGTAGTTCTTGAAGGGGAAAACCTCAAACTTTTTCGTCCAAGTAAGTAATATATTCCTGACGCCCGTCTAAGCCCGAATGTAAATTAATTTTAACTACTCGCGTGTGAAAGTAGTACTTTACCGCACTCAGTGCGGTAAAGTGACTACGTTTATTTCAGAAAATGAAAATACAGAAATTTATATCTCTTTTTTTGGAATTTTTAAGGCTTGTAGGTAAAATCTTGTACCTAACACATACGTAAAGTGTCTTTATCCCGCTTGCCGGCTTGACCGGCTTGACCGAGCTCGCTTCGCTTCGTTCGGTCAGCTACCGTCGCGTGCACTTGTTAGGTTTCCGCACTTGTTAGGTAAATAACTATTACCTACCCGCGTGCGGTAAAGTTAACGTTATGGCACATTAGAGCACACTGCGCCGTAAAGTGACTACGTTTATTTCAGAAAATTAGAATACAGATATTTATACTTCTTTTTTTTTACTTATACTTATTTTAACTCAACTAGATAAATAAATTAATTACTTTTATTATTTTATCTACTACCTTATCAGAATGTTGTTGACGAGGCGCCAGCCGAGTGAAACAGCACGCGAGTGTAGAAAAGTCATTTTCTATCGAGTTGTCTACGCTATTTTGCTGCGACCATTGATGAATTGCACATATTTTTCTAAAAAATTGGTCTTTAATTTTGCACAACTTTGCATTTGCGTGCAGAAAGTTGCATTTCCCGCACGCCTTGCGGGAGTCGATTTACTCTATGTCTTTTACGCATGCTTTTTTTTAACGATTTTAATGGTTCAATTTGACTTTTAAGATATATTTTTCAACTGAAATGTAAAGAAAATGCAAAAAAAACACAATTTTATGCTATTTTAATACCTAGAAATGAAAATATAATGTTGTCTAGACGGTTTCTACGCCAGTGGGAAAAATTTTGTACCTGACACGTGCGAGAAGTATCTTTTCCGCCCTTAACGCTTGCCCGAACTCCTCTCCGCGTCGTTCGTGCAACTGCCGTCGCGTGCGGAAAAGTATCACTTTCTGCACTAGTTAGGTAAATAACTATTGCAACACATATGCGGAAAAGACAGTTAACATCATCGTATACTTTTCCACGCATGTGCGGAAAAATACACGGGTGAAATTGAACGTTTTTTAAGGATGCAAACCGATTGAAATCCATTATTTTCATATGTGGTCGTAGGAAAATAAAATTTTCGACCTGGCATATGAGGTGCGAAACTGTCACTCTCCTAGAGAGTTTGACGTAGTATTTCCATTCAGGAGTTTTATTTAAATTAACATCCCTGTACCGTATATGGATCCTTAATGCAAAATGAGAATAATCGAAAATCGGTCATAATATTTGTTACTGAGTTATTCTTAGCTTGTAGATCAAATAAAATTCATTCCTCTGATCTGGAGTTAAGTGCATATTCCCCCTTAGTTTTTATTGCCCTTCTGACGTCGGGCATTAAACAAACCGCGGAGGAAAATGTGACGCTTTTCTCTCTTGGTATGTAAATAACTTATGTTTTGTACTGTACTGTAAGATAATAAATTACTTAATATACTTACTCCATTACAGTTTCAGTACGGGGACTGATACATCACATCACAAGAATGGTAGAAGGGGTTTGCAGTCACTTCATTGTAAATTTAAAGTCGCAAGCAGTTGCAACGTCCCCACTACCGTCGCCAACCATTTCGTCGCAGACCAACTCAATCGCGAACATTTACGTCGTGGATCTTTAAGTAGCATAGCACATCGCAACGTCCCCACTACCGTCGCCAACCATTTCATTTCGTCGCACACCAACTCCATCGCGAACATTTGCGTCGTGGACCTTTAAGTAGCATATGACAATGCGACGTCCCCACCAGCGTAGCCAACCATTTCATCGCAGACCAACTCCGTCGAAAACATTTGAGTCGCGGATCCCTAAGTCGTGTAGAACATCGCGACGTCCCTACTAACGTCGCCAACTATTTCGTGCAGATCATTTTCATCGCAAACATTTGCGTCGCGGATCCTAATGTCGTATAGGATTGCGATGCCCACAGCACCGTCGCATAAAGTATCGTCGCAGATCCACTCCGTTGCAAACATTTGCGTCGCGGTTCCTGGAGTCGCATAGGACATTTAATTTCTATGTTAAACTGACGGCAGTATTGAACAATATGTATATTTAATTTACATTCGCAATAATAGGTACATTTTTTAATCTTTACTTCAGTTGGGTTGGATTATGTTGAGTTATGTAGGGTTAGGTTGGATACTCAAGTAGCACAAAGACATTTAGACGTCTCTGGGTTTTTTATTTTAGAACTTTCGACGTCTTAAGGACGTCTGTAGGACAACTTTTGTTACAAAACCAGATGTCCATAAGACGTACGTTCCAGTATGTCTTAAGGATGTCGATTTAAGACGTCCCTAGGCACAGATCTGAGACATTTCTGGGACATTTCCAGGACATTTTTGGTATTGTTTTGAAGAATATTTTCAAAGATTTAAGACATATTTAGTAAATTTGTAATCGACATACTTGGGATATTAAAACTAGTGATTATAATAGTAAAAGTTTTATGAGTACATTCATATAATCACTTCCTTCCCACTAAGCACACAAAATAACGTTTTTTTGCAATTCACAGATAGAGAGAGATATCAGGAAGGAAGGAATATCACTCGATCACATCCGGCGTGTAATCTGAACGTAGTCCTGATGAACTACTCTCGATTACTCGCTAAATCTCGATCAAATTCTATTTTTGTGTTAGAAAACGGTATTTATGAAGACTTCGGTTGTCTGTCTGTTTTAAGTTTTTCGATTTTTTTTTCAGGGAAGTTAAGAAGTCGGCCTAACCTAACTGAAAATTTCCTAATCTTAAAACTAAAAATTGGCGGAAACCCTTCTATATAGTGCATAATTACCAAAAAATAAGTTCTAAATATGTCTTAAAATCTTAATCCTCAACCGGTCCTTAATTGGACGTTCATTGGACGTCCGCTTCAGACCCACGACATTCGGGCCTAAATGGGACGTCCTGTGCAACTTGGGTAAGGACTAGCTAGGGTAAGGTTGAGTTTAGGATGAATAGGTTGAGTAAGGTTAGGTAAGGTTAGCTAGAGTAAGTTAGGGTAAGGTTAGATATGGTAAGTTATAGGTTACCTAACCTTACCTAACCTCTAACAAAACCCAACCCAATCCTATAAGGTTAGGTTGAGTTGGGTTGGCCTGGGTTACGTGGGGTTCTTTTGTAATACCCCACTCAGCACCCCAATTCGCTTTACTGGTCCTGAGAGCTTTTTAAAATTTTACACAACGTTTCGTTCTCTCCGACTCAAAAATCCGCGACGTTAATGTTTGCGATAAAGCAGTTTTGCGACGCTAGTGGGCACGTCGTAATATCCTATGGGACTTAAAGATCCGCGTCGAAAATGTTCGCGATGGTGTTGGTCTGCGACGAAAATGTTGGCGACGGTAGTGGGGACGTTGCGATGTCTTATGCTACTTAAAAATCCGCGACGCAAATGTTTGCCGTGGAGTTACTCTGCGACAAAATGGTTGGCGATGGTAGTGAGGACGTTACGATGTCCTATGCTACTTAAAGATTTGCGACGCGAATGTTTGCGACGGAGTTGGTTAGTATTTTAAATAACACAGGATTAATTCTGAATAATTTTTATTTACAATTTTAGTTAAAACGAAGTTACTTATAAACGGTAATACTGCAGTTTGAATTGTTTGAAATATTTACAGAGGTAGTTAACTGTTCATCCCTCCAGCTAAAATAGTCCCAATCCGATGCAATAAAACAACAAGTTTTACCATCGGACCTCCTAAGTGAAAACGAGAGTTGTTATGCTGGCGCCCAACGGGTCTTGGTTCATTTAGAGCGCAAAGTTGAGATACTGGCTCCCAATTTTATTTTGAAATAGTTGGATCATTAAAAGTTTTAATGATGGCAGCAAGTTTCTTTCAATTTTTTTAACCCTGCGCAACAAGTATTTTTAATCGATTTTTTTCAATACGATAAAAACATTATTGTCTTAATTTTTTTTAAAAGAAGGAGAAAGCTCCTCTGGAAGACCTGCTTAGGCTTACGAATGATTCTATATCACTGCTAATTTATGCCAACTTGTGACAAAACCTTTTTTTTAATTTGTGTCCTGAAGAAAAGTTTCTTCTAAATTTCACCTGCTTTTTTTACCACAGTTTGTTCCAAACTTGCATCCCAAAATTTTTTTCAATTTATGACTTAGTCTCAAACATTATTCTAATTTGTTTTATCTCTCAATTTGCGTCCTAAATTTTGTCCTAAATAAAATAAACACACAATTTGAATTGATTTTCTTCGGTCCCTATTTTGTTTCAATTTAAGTCCTAAATTGAAAATGAAGAAAAAAAACGGCTCAAAGTTTCGGTTGATAAAATTTAATTTTAAATCTCACTTAATTGACCCCAATTTGTGTTCAAAACTTTTTCCCAAATTTGCGTCCCAAACATTTTCTCAATTTGTGACTTAAAGTTGGTCCGAAACATTAACCCGATTTGTGTTGGCTTACAATTCGCGACTCCATGTAAATTTTATTTTACATTTTTTTTTAAATTTTAAAACATTTTATTATAGGTTTCTGGGCCAATATTTTTGATCCGAAAAATTACAACAATAAATTTAAAAAAAAAATATAAAACAATTAATATATACACACTCTCAAACGCACACAAATCTAAATGCAGAAAATTTCCTCCATCCCTGCCTCCTCCTAGATATTTCCCATCACCGAAACCGCATTACCCCTCTGGATCGCGAGACTTATAGTCTGGGTTATGAAGCCATAAGACTGGTCAGAAGATATTTTGGAGACTATGTCTAAGATCAATCTCTTAGCCTCATTACCCAAGGTCCATAAGTCTCGACCGCAAAGGGCACAAAAATAAAGTGATGTAATAGTTTACCATATTTTTTACGTTTTCTGTCCTCCGAAAGAGTAGAAGCGGCAACAGATGATTTTGAAGTTTTGTCTAGATAAGATTTTGCTAAAGTGTGTGAACAATTTGCATTCCAGAGAAGTTGTTTACCGTGTTTCCATGGGATCAATGTCATCCTATCTGAGGCTCCAATAAGGCAGGACAACCCGCTGAAATCAGTGCCCTTCTGATGATGTCATTAATCTGCATGTGTCTAGATACACGTCCTGCGCTTTTCCTGCAGCTTAGCCCGTGAGAGCCATAAATGTTTCGCCGCAAACGCTGGTGTGCACTCCAGACACAGGCAGACCTAATCTTACCGCAGTTGAAATACGAAATGTATTGTTGTCTAAAAGATTTCCTAAATTTGCGGATGGATCATCTTATTTACTTTACCCCAGTTTGTGTTAAAAACTTTGTTCCAAATTTGTGTCGCAAAAGTTTTCCCAGTTTATATCTCAAACTTAGCCTTAAACTTTGTTCCGACTTAAGTTCTAAACTTTCTGTCAATGTGCGTCTAAAGTTTTTACGTATGTAAAATAAACGCAGAATTACAGGCTTTTTTCACTTATCAAGGTGTCCAAGAGTAGCAACTGCAATTAGTGGTAAACTTGTTCCTGTTTTGTAAGTTTTACTGTATATTAATGGCAATTTTTGTATCCGTTTTTTTTTGGGTGAAGTTTTTTTAAGTTTAATCATCTGGCACAAGTCTGTATTCAGTTTACCAAAATTTGAGCAGTGTAATAAACTAGCATTTTGTTCAAGGAAGCTGAGAAGATCTTATGTTGAAAAATTTGAGAAAAATCAAGCGGACAATACATTTCTGCGGGTCAAATCCAGGTTGTTTTATATTTGAAGAAGACTTGGGATTTTACAACCAGAAACCGATACGCAAAAGATTAGAAAAAATAACCTTCTACTGCTCTAAACAACTTATTGCCCTTCAAAATGCATGCAAAAAAATAATCACGCCTAGCCATGGTGTACCTCAAAGAGACAAACTGAACAAATTCTAGTTCCAACTCGAGCTCGACTGCTGCCAATGATTTGACTGCTACAGTCTGTGATGGTAAACTGGCTTTCATTCAGGTGAATACGTGAGTGTTCCAGTCGACGTGAATGCCACCAACATCAAGAAAGTATCTGTTGGTTATGATTTGGTTGAGTTGGATCTCCTTTTCCCAAAAGTTAAGCCCGCTTCTACCATCAATTTATTTGATGGTGACCTTTATGGTATACCGGTGGGTAACCCTTCAGTTCCTAAATCAGCAAACCTCTACCTTCCAGTAGAAGGAAATCTTATTCAAATATTTTTTCCGCATGCTTGTATAACTTCTGTGGATGATAGTGCTAGTTTTACTTTACCATGTTTTTCCGTAGAAAATTTGACACCCGCATTTATTGCATTGGCTTCTCAGCCGTCTCGGAGAGTGTCTTTACAGCAGTTTCCTGCATCTGCTTTTATAATGTTACCTCAGTTAAAGTATTCTGAACCTGTAGTTTAGCCTACTACGATTTCCCACAGCTCTGTGCATCCAAATATATCTTTCCCTGTTTCGTCTTCTCGACAACTTCGAAGACCATCCCAAGACTCGACTGGAAATCACAGATTTTTTTTTGCTTTAATTGGCTATTCCAGCCCTTTCTTTAAGGAACGTATGAGATCTATTTTTAAGGTGATTTAAGGGGATCACTGCTCTCTTAAATAAAAAAGAAAGCCTTACACATATATGTTTAAAAAAGAAGAAAAATTCGCGGAAAATTTTTTGTGCTGTAAAAATTTGCAGTTTTTTTTTGTGGTAGAGGTGCTCTATATTTAGGCTGTTTAGCAAGCAAAAAAAGGTCCGCAGCTTTAATCGCGCAATTTAGAAAATGCATTTTTAGATAATAAAGGACTGGACAGATATTTTTTGCCTCATTTGTTTTTTGCTTTGGTGGTCTTGCGCGGTAAAAGTCAAAAACTACAATATATAATACTTTAAAATATTTGTTACCTAATTTAAGGAGGGGAGAGGGAGATTTCGAAAATGTTACAAAAAAGAGAGAGTCGAAATGGAAATTTGGCAAAATCGGTGTAAGACTAGTTTATCGAGATGTAATACGCTTTTTTTTAGTTAAGCAAGTAGTGTTTTCGTGCAAAAGTCAGCGAGCAAAACGCCAGTTAAGTTAGTTATTATTATCCTTCGATAAAAATATATGAATTAAAAATTTCAACTTTCGTTTCTCATTAGAGTGAAGTATTGTGCGTATGGATCTTTTTCTTCTTGCAACTTGCAAACACAGTGCCGTGAGCCGTATGTTTGGAAAAATTCTTCAAGCCAAGTTGAGAAGAAACATTGGTGATAATATATAGATCAAAGCGGCTTTACACCAGACCCTTCAAAAAATCACTCAGAAAAAGATCTCAGTTAACCAAGAAGTACACTTTACATCTTTTATAGATCTTGAAAAATTATACGATTCAATTCCTCGCTGCAAGATCTGGCAAACATTGGAAACACTGGGTACGGAGAGAGCTTTACTTAACATCATTAAAGAGGTCTATGAATATAACCTGTCTCTCAGGCAGGATTGCAGTTTGTCTCCGCCATTATTCAATGCTTATGCAGAGGTTGTTTTAAGAGAATGCAAAAGAAATGTGGGAAGAATGGGAATTTCCATTAATGATGACTTATCTTTATTTACGCTAAATTTCGCTGATGACCAAGTTGTAATAGCGCAAAACTCATACGACCTCGAGTTTATCATAAAAAGGCTGTAAGATACCTATAAAAACTGGGGCTTATGTTTAAAGAAAACGGAGTATTTAGCTATCAAAACCGATGCAAGATTTGAAGTACTTATAAACGATGATGTGGAGATTAACCAGGTGGAAAAATTTAAATATCTGGGTGCGACGCTAAACAAAAAGGGTTTGTTTGTACCAAGAGTCCAGAAGGGCAAAAGAGTTGTAGGATGTTGGAACAGTTTGTCGTGGGACCGACATTTCTCAAGAGAAACAAAAAAAAGGCTTGGGCGAACGTTGGTTGAATCGGTGGTGTGCCACGGGGCGGATGAGAAACGTCGAATTCAAGGTGTTGAGATGGATTACCTTAGAAGAAGTGCTGGAATATCTAGAATAGAAAGAAAAACGAATGAGGAAGTTAGACAAATTATGAATGCCACAGAATCATAAATGATAACATTGAAAAGAGAAGCCTAAAATAGTTTGGGTATGTAATGCGAATGCCAAAAGACTGGTGGCCTAAAACGATATTTACTTGGACCCCAGCAGGCAGAAGGAAAAGAGGCAGACCAAAAAGATCCTGGAAAACCACACGATCTAGGTAGCTATGGAGAATCGTGACTTGGAACCGGAGGTTTTCTTTGATAGAGTGGCGTGGAGACGGGCTACGAGAAGTCAGCAGTAGTCTGTATTTTTTAAGTTATCTATGTATTTATTTAAGTTGAACCCGAAATATATATATATACATACATAACATTGCAAAATCTTTGCTAAAACTGGGCATTGATCGTATAATGGATAGAAAGTCCCAGTATTAAAAAAAAAATCTCACATGCACCCTCGCAGGAATAAAAAGGGATACGAAAATTTGAGCAAGTCATCCAATAAACAAAGCATTTTTAGTGAAAAGGTCCACTATAAGGGGACAAACCCACCGCCTATTTCCTTTTTTTTCTTGTTTTTCGTGAAATACTGGAAAAATCTCTGTTTTTTCCTTGCGAAATATCTTAAATGAAGTTTAAAGAAAAACCAGCATAATTACATGCGTCCCATAGTCTATTTTAGTTAATACCGCTCTTAAGATTCGCAGGGTCGGAATAGAGAATTGATTTAACAAATTACGGTTTTTACTGCAAATCGTTTTAAGATTGATTTTTCTTTTATTTAGGAGGTTTAGTTTTGAATGTACCCCTGGTAACTCAATTAAAAACAGTGCAAATATTTTTGTAACCGCCGTCCTTTATTTTAGAACCCAGGCGACCATGTTGGAGAAAAGATCCTCCAAATGTGATCCTGGTTAGGCCACTTATGCCAATCAGCAAGCAATATTTAGAAGGTTACATGCCTAAGAAAAAGGAGAAAGAAAAATGCGGTAAGATAGAAAAAATAGGAAACAATTTCAATCAATCATATACCTACACTTCAGACCGAATTCAGTCGATCCAAATTTTTGATAATGACAATGACAATTCCGTTTAGTTTCTATACGGGCGGTCAAAGCTCTTCCGAAGTGGGGGGGGGGCGAGAAGATATATGGTTACCATATCTTAAGTTTAATATTATAAACTTCATCTTAAAATTTTTACTTAATAGTGCCAAAGACGAAAATTTGCAGAAACGAAATGTGTGAAATAAAAGACGAAAAGTGGCGTTGCAGGTAAAAAATTTAATAAAATTATACTTCAAAATTGCTTAAACTTAAACTAAAACTGTTGTAGCGCTGCATGCGAAAATTTTTGCAATTTTAACTGAAAATTCTTTAAACAGTTTGTCCTTTTTCGTTTTTTTGTGAAATATTTTTAAAAATGTGAAAATGAAGCCAACCTTGCAAAAGCAATAAAATCTGGCATCCATACTTAGTTACAGTTAGGTAATTTTTGAGATATGTAGTTACCATAAGGTCCCCTATTGCCAAGCAAAATACAAAATTTGTAAAACTTTAAGAAATTACGGTGGAGCGATAAAATTTAGCACACATACAGATGTTCATTAAAGTCCCAACAACATTTTAACATCTGTCAACATCTGCAGGTCCCTGGCTGAGGGTCCCAATTCGTGACTTTAAACAAAAATCAGGAAAAAATAAAATTATCAATATAACAGCAACTCTCCAAAAGGCAATAGTAGCATCAGATTTGGCACAAACATTTTAGGTGTCATAAACTAATGTTTAAGATACAGTATTTTCCACCCGAAATTTGTACTCATTGTCGACATCAACTGTCAACGAGAATTTTCAGTCTGACGTTTAGTTTTTTGTTTGTCCCTAGATTTTTAGCCACACTGACCACAGTATGGACAGGGTCTCATTCAGAAAATTTTCGATTTCGTTTAGTTTAAATTTTATCATGAGTTGATCGTAATAGAGGGTTTTTTAACCATTTTTTTACCATTTTGTTATTGTTATCATAAGACAGTTGATCACAGCGTACTAGATATGGTCAGGGCCGCAAGTGTTAATCCAATACATAAACGTAAATACTATGAACTCTATATCATAGAAGGGGCTGGTTATGAAATCTCAAATGAATGAAGCTCAGACATCGTTTAGAGCACAGGCATGATGGACGCACTCACCATAAAGGCTTGAATGTCTTTGGCACCCACCCATTGGTCATTTTCAGAAGAACTTTAGTGTTTCGTCATAATTTTCTCTAATATTAGGAAGTAATTTATTATTTTAGATAGATTATGAATTTACAGCTTTGGATCAAAACTTTTTACATATATCAACCCCCTCAACTATCCCCAAATAATTGTTTCTCAAAATTAGGAAACATTAAGTTTATTATTACAAGCTTTTATTTAGCTTCACATCTATTATGTATGTATGTTTGCATTTTTGACTAACTAACTATCTTCTAGATGTCCGATTGAATTCAAACTTGGTATGCGATTGTAGTTCCGGTGAGAATACAGTAATATGGTATTGTTATAGACACCCCATGGAGAGAAGAGAACGCCTTATTGAATTTTCAAAATCTGATCAAAAATTCTTATTCCTTATTATCCCCAAAAACCTCCGTATACCAATTTTGGTTGAAATCGGACAAACTTAGGTGTTTTCCCTCTCCACTCCCCTCGTAGTGGGGGGGAAGGAGGTGCCTAATAATAATATATAATTGTATTGTTACCGGAACTATAAAAGCATACCAAATTTGAAGACAGTCGGATGTGTAAAATTCAGTTAAAATTGGTTAGCAAAATATGACTAAAACTCGTCCATCTTGAATCCGCCATATTGAATTTTCAAAATCTGATTAAAAATTTGTATTCCTTATCCCTAAAATCCTCCGTATACCAATTTTGGTTGACATCGGAGAAACTTAGGTGTTTTCACCCCTCCACTCTCTTCGTAAAAGGGGAGAGAGATGCCTAATAATACTATATTATTGTATTGTTACCGAAAGTATAAACGCACACCAAATTTAAAGACAATCAGATGTCTATAGGTCAGTTAAAATTGGTGAGCAAAACATGACCAAAAATCGTCCATCTTGAATCCACCGTATTGAATTTTCAAGATCTCATCAAAAATTCGTATTCCTTATCCCGAGAAACCCCCGTATACCAATTTTGGTTGAAATCGGACAAACTTAGATGTTTTCCTCCTTCAGCTCCGGGAGGTACATAATAATACCATATTATTGTCATTGTCACCGAAACTATAATCGCAAACCAAATTTACATTTAATCGGACATCTAGAAGTTAGTCAAAATGGAGTTGCAAAATTTGTCCCGAACCTATAAACCTACATAGAAAGAAGTGAAGTTAATTAAAAGCTTGTTATAAAAAATACACAAAATTAAAAGCCGGTTCTGCATTTTTGAGCGCCTAAATTTAATTTGAATACATTATTTTTTGGGTGACTTCGCTCATCAGGCTACGTCTCTCACAGGCATATTGGGTCTGCATCGCGTTTTCTTTGTTATGTTCGGTGTACAATTAAAAACGAATATAGCTGCTTTAACAGTCATATTCATTTTTCATTCTTAAAGTATCTCTGGCATCATGTTGTTTCACTCTGGTGTATTTGATTCACATGAAAACGTAATATAAGGAGTTATTCGGAGTGATTTCAGGTTAGCAGGGTAGTTATAATGCTGATTACCAAAACCTAGAGCGTTTGATTTTGGCAACTTAATAACCTGATTTTTGTTATATGGAAAGTGAGGTTGTGTTTTGTGTAAATAAAAATGGAATGGACTGTACGTACATAGAGGTAAAGTTAAATAAAAGCTTGTAATAAAGAATACGCAAAATTAAAAGCCGGTGCTGCATTTTTAAACGTCTAAATTTAATTTGAATTCATTATTTTTTGGGTGACTTCGCTCATCAGACTATGTCTCTCTCATATTCATTTTTCATCCTATGGAAAGTGAGGTTGTGTTTTGTATAAATAAAAATGAAATGGACGGTACGTATCCATCAAAAAGTTTTATGCAGAGTGCCCCAATCCGCGAAAGTATAAAAATGAAAACGAATCTTAAATGTAAAAAAAAAACATTAAACGTACAGACCGTGCTTAGGTCTAAAAGTAAATATTAGAGCGATAATGGACCATCAAAATTGGTGATTCCGTAGGCAAAATGAGTGATTTTTCTCCCGTATCCAAAAATAACCGAACCGAAATACGTTACTTACGGAGGCTTAACTAGAACCGATATTTTTTGCAACTAACCAGATTTATTTCTGTGAACAAGCTGCAGCTGGTAGGTGATAACTCGTGTTTTGTTTAGTTAGGTTTTTAATTTTTTTGTTAAGGAAATTTGCAAAAACAGGAATTGTTATTTTCTTTTCTATTCTATTTACATTGGCAGTTTTGTTTGTGGGAAAAAGAATATACGGTTACGGTAATTTGTGTGTGGTTTAAAAACTCTTGTTAGCATCTAACAATCTCTAATCTCAATTACGGTAATACGGTAAGCAAATAAGGTGGCGATAAATTAGTGGTCCATTAACTCTCTATTATTTTTTGAATTTTGTTGTTTTAAAGTCCTCTACAAAGGGTCCCTACTTTCTAAAATAAGTAACAAAAAGTTTTTAAAATATGATAAAGAAACTAAATTATTCACAAATCTTTGTTGAGATTCTAGTATATTTAATCTATATTGTCAATACACTAACGGCCTTAATTACTGGATTGGGTACCAAAGGCCCAATGACCATTTGTACCAAATTCCATTAACCCAACATGTGGCGTTTATAAGATATTTAGTGTTGAATTGGAGTAATCTGCATTAGACTTGGAGAAGCATATTTGTACCAAATCTGGTAGCTCTATCGTTTTTGAAAGGTTGCTATTTATATTTGGGTTTTTCCTGCTTTTAGTTTGATGTCAGTGGATACCCTTTGCAGGGTGTATCCAAGCTTTTTTAGTGAGTATTCAGCCTTTATACAAAGTATACAGACTTTTTCTGGGTATTTCCAGACTGCTCTGTGATGTATCCAGACTTTTCCTAGGCCGATCTAAGCTGTTTTGGGGTGCATCTTGACTTCTGAAAAATGTATCCAGATTTTTCGGAGATGTATGTAGACTTTTCTTAGGGGTAAAAGACTTATTTTCCAAGATGTATCCAGACTTTCCCAGGCGGTATATAGATTTTTACACGGTATATCTAGACTTTTCCAGAGTGCATTCAGATTTCTCAAGGGATATCCAAGCTTTTTTGAAGTGTAGTCATACTTTTTCAGGGTGAATCCAGATTTTTCGGAATGTATCCACTTCTTTTTGTGGGTGTATCCAGACTTTCATAAGGTGCATCTAGTCTCTTCCTGAGTGTATCCGGACTTTTCAAGGATGTATCCAGGCTTTTTTAGAGTCTATCCAGCCTTTTTCTAGGCCACTTTTTATTTAATATTTCGGTCAATTACTTGAGTTATATGTCACACAAAATTGTTTTTTATGTCCTATTTATATGTTTTTAAAAATTTCGGCGCTATTAGACCAAGCTTTTCAAAACGTGGCTGAAGTTAGCTTGGGATTTTAATCTGGATCCGCTTACATTGGATCGTAGTAATTGATTTAAGGGAATGTTGTGCGCGCGACCAACCAAATCTATATAAATAAATCAAAGGAAAATAAAAACGTTGCAAAAAATGATTGAAAATGGTTATTTTCATGTATATATATACAAATATTTATTAAACGTAAATAAATCCAATATAATTTTAGTACCTAATACAAAATAAGTCGCGTTAAATTGACATATTACGCATTTTTTAGACAAAAACCCTTATTTTCTATATGCAAAGTTCCTTAGTAATCTTATTTGTTTTGACGTTTTAGGTAAAACGTCATTAAAACTTCACGTTATGAATGTTGTTTTTATTTTCCATTTATTTATTTATATAGATTTTGTTGGTGGTGCGCACAACATTCCCTTAAGTCTATTACTACGAGTACTCACCCCTTTTAGGCTTCTGTATATCTAATAAAATCTTTAGTCGATTACCAAAGAATCCATACATTTTCCTTGTACCATTGGTGTGACGACACTAATAATTCCATTAATTAGTCCTATAGCACTCACAAAATTATACAGTCTTTTGTTTAGTGATTTTAGCACATGTATTCTATTTAAATTATATACCTATTATATTCTACTTTAAATTCTTTATATTGTCATCAATATAGTTTATACTATATTTAAATATATTAAAAAACAACCCGATATTTTTGGTTGTAACTTAGGCCAAAAAGAATGTTATACATTTTACATTAAATGAAATGAAGTTCATTCTTCCGGAGGAAAAGATGTAGTTTAATATAATTAAATATCCATTAAACTCATTTAGGTCACCCTTATTTTATGGTCATATAATGCAATATATCAATTAATTAATCAACCTACGTCGTTGCGTATGTTTCGATCCTACACCAAGTTACAATATATTTTTGACGGCGGATATGTTTATGGCAAGTAGGTATTTAATTAAAGTGCCACCATCTTGGATTTGCAAGAAATTTCAATTCTGACAAAAAATTTGTATACATTGACGCTTTACCGTTTTTTACAATAAACTAAAGTTAATAAAATCAATAATGTCTAAACAATAAAAATAATAAAACAAAAAAGTCTATAAACAATATTCTGCACAACATTTTTACGAATAAAAAAAGTTATAAGTTGATAATTTTTTGCAAAACAACAAAATAGTAATAAATTATTAGGTTCTGAAAGAAATTAAAAACAACAGAGACAGCTCAAGCCAGTGGCGCGCTACAGTCGATTGAGTATGTAAAAACATTAGATACTTTTGAGTATTCTGCTTACTCTAGAACTCCACCGTATTAAATTATTATCAAGATAATTTGGTCTTATTTTATGGAGAACTTGTCGGGCCATAATTTGTGGTTTAAGAGTTTTTTATAGTATGGTTTAATACTAGGGAATTATTGAAATACGGCCGCACTGGATAGGGCCTACTTAGCGCCATCCTTAACACAGGCTGTGCCTGGCTCTAAAAGGTGCAAATTATAGAATTATTGAACGCGCCTCTAGCAAAACGGTGGCGATACGACTTTATTTATAACCAACAAATATATGCTGCCTGTTTTCGAAATTCTGTGTTGTTTTTTTTTATATTCTGAGTGGTCAAAAGCATGGATGATGTGTTGGAAACAGAGGAGGGTGGAGAGAAGGACTATTTAGAGTTCTGAAGGGATTCTGTTAAACTACTTCTCGTAGCAAACAAATATTGGCTTCATCGGTAAAACGAAGTATTTGAGCCTTGTTTTTTTTAAATTTCTTGTGCTATGTCATCCGATTTCATAAAGATATAACTATTTTGTCCCAATTTTTGCTTTTTTGGCCGTCACAACACAAAAAATTCCCGAAAGTAGGGTTAAGGAAAAAAAAAATGGCGAATAGTTGTCAAAAACGTCAAATACGGCTAGACACAGCCAAGATGCGGCCCAGTATAATTGCTCCACAAATAAGGGCAGGTCCTAACCTTATTAGTGTCGGCACTAAATGTGGTCGTTCTTGCGCATGCGTATCTGTCAACAGCGTCAAAATAGTGCCTGGCCTTAATAGTGCCTGGCCTTATTAGTGCCCGGCCCTAACTGCGTTTCAATAATTCCTTACTGTTTATCGATTTGTACGCCAGAGCTCAGATGGACTACCACTTTTATATGCTTGTTTTCTAGAAAATTTAATGGTCCTAATTGTGGTGCATTTTTTTGTCATTTTAAACTGTTTTTGCTACTGAGAATCCCCGACAAAGTCGATTTTTAAAATTGTGAGTTTTCATTTCATTTAAACTTTTGACTTTACCCTATAGCTTACCTCCCGGACATAATCGTGACATAGTAAGTTAATGTTATTTTAAAATGTCAGTATTATTGTCTACTATTATTTTTAAAGTCTTACCTCCTGGACCTTATAGTGACATGGCTTACGGATATGTTTTTTACTTACTTTAAACTGTTTTTTTGCTAGTGAGATTCTCTGACAAAGTCAGTTTTTAAAAGTGTGATTTTTTAAAAATTTTAAATTTTTTTAATTTAACTTGCAAGGTATCTATGTAATTTGTTCGGGTGGAATCTTGCAACTTAATTTTGACCAACTTCCCGACATCCGATCGGCTTCAAATTTGGCACGCTTATATAGTTGCGGTGACAACACAAGAATGTAGTGTGATGAAATTGACAGCTTCCCCCCTACTCATAGGGGGTGGAAGGGGGTACAGTTGAAGTACGCCAGATTTCGTTGAAAAGTGAGTTGGGGCAGTTGGGGCACTTGAAAATTCAATATAGCGGATTCGAGATGGACACTTTTGGTCATCTATTGCTAACCAATTTTAATTAATACACATCCGATTGCCTTTAAGTTTGGAATGCATTTATAGTTCCGGTGACAATACAATATTATGTCATTATTAGGCACCCCTCCTCCCTACGAGGGGAGTGGAGTGGGGAAAACACCTAAGTCTGTCCGATTTCAACCAAAATTGGTATACGGAGGCTTTTGAGGATAAGGAATACAGGATCAGATTTTGAAAATTCAATATGGCGGATTCAAGATGGACGATATTCGGTCATGTTTTGCTAACCAATTTTAACTGACTTAGCCACATCCGATTGTGTTCAAATTTGGTATGCGTTTATAGTTCCGGTGAAAATACAATAATATGGTATTCGCAGGTACCCACCTCTCTCTGACGAGGGAAGTGGAGGGGAAAAAAGATTTAGTTTGTTCGATTTCAATCAAAATTGGCATACAGGGGTTTTTCGGAAAGGAGATGAATTTTTTACCAGATTTGAATATTTCAGTATAGCGGATTCAAAATGGACGATTTAGGGTACAAATCTAAAAATTAAGAAATAAATTTTGTTTAAAAAAAAACTTTTAAAAAACAAGCTTTTATTAAATGCACTCAAAAGTAGAAAATTATTTTTTATCTTTCTTATATCATAATAAACGCGATGGGCGCAAATTAAAAATTTTAACTTTACGGTGACAAAGAGATAATTACAAAAGAAGAACTAAATGGTTTTTCTATTCGAATGATAAACATAATGCTTTCATCTAAAGAAGTTGAAAACGGGTGAGATTGCCGTGCATGCCAAGCCTTTGAAAATGTCCTTAGGTTATAGAGTAATACAACTGTTTCTGAGGTGAATCGTCGATGTGACCGATATACGATACCTAAAGTTAAAATTTGCGCCCATCTCTTTTATTATAGTATAAGAAAGATAAAAAAATATTTTCTACTTTTGAGTGCATTTAATAAAAGCTTGTTCTTTAAAAGTTTTTTTAATAAAAATTTATTACTACTGTAGCTAACCTACTGGACCTAATACTGACATGGCAAGTTATGGATATGATTTTTTGATGTATTTTATAATTTTTTTTGCTACTGAGAATCCCTGACAAATTTGGTTTTGAAAAATGTTACTATTGGTTTTAAGATTTTTTTAAACTTTACCCTGCAGATTTACCTCCTAGGCCTTAGATTTTATGACTTAAGGGGTGCACTGTAAAAACAACGCCAAGTTATTTGAGTGCGCTAAAACCATTTTTCATCAGTATTTACCTGGTCCATCTTAACAGACCCAGATTGAAATCCCAATTCCAAGCTTACTTACAAATTCGTAAAGATTCATCAAAATCTCGAAGTGCGATTTTTAGTTTAGATTACTTCCGTTAGGTTTCTAAGTAAAAACACATCAAAATTTGTATAGAAAAACATAATTTGCAACTACAAAAACGAATAGTTTTCGAAACTAACGCGAAAGAGCTACATTTGGCAGTAGACACATGTACATTTTCTTCCAGTATCCTACCGGCAAATTCAGCGTAAGACCATTTACTACATTTGGTGCATCTGTACCGTATGGCGATATTTTCTCTAACAGAAAGTTAAAAGACAACTAATTTATCGTCATCTTATTTGCTTACCGTATTACCGTAATTAAGATGCTAATAAGAGTTTTTAAACCACAAGCACAAATTAATGTTACCGTTTTCTTTTTCCCACATATGAAAAGATAACAACAATAAAATTCCTGTTTTTGCAAATTCTCTTTCACAAAAAAAATAAAAACCTAACTAAACAAAAAAACGAATTATCACCTACCAGCTGCAGCTTTTGCCGAGAAATAAATCTTGTTGGTTGCAAAAAATAACCGAGCGGGTCCCGTTAAGCCTCCGTAAGTAACGAATTTCGGTTCGGTTATTTTTGGATGCGGGAGAAAAATAATGTAAAGTGAAAACAAATAAATACAGAATAATATGTGATAAAAGTCCACAAACAGAACAGAACACAAATGTTGCAAAAAGAGTTTAAATAAAGGCGATCAGTGTCGGTTTATTTTAATCATGCCTGTATAGGCCGGGGGTGACCGGACGTCGCCATAAATTTAACCTGTGTGGAAGTAGTAGTAGAGAAGGGGCGGCGCGAAGCCTGGCAAGTAGGCCTCCCTGGGCCCTTTCTGCCCTACCCCGAGCCCGCCCCTAATCCACCGCCTGCACCACTGGTCTGGCAGCCTGCTCATCTAGTTCCACTGCTCTTTTTGCAAAGTCCAGTATTTGGTCCCATTTGAGCGCGTGCCTGTGTGGAAAGATATAATTTACATGTTAAAAATAGTTCTTGGAGAGATAGGTTTATCCTAGACGTTGATCATAACTTCCTACCCATGGATGCTACTATCATAAACTAAAGATTTGAAACCAAACCCAAGATGTTACATTACAACCCCTTAAGGCCTGGTTTACCCAGTAATGTAATGCACAATTCTTAAATTTAGCTTAATTTTTTATCTCTCTTTCTACCATACTGTGTTGGAAAAATGATATCAGTGGATCCGAAAACCCTCAAGTTTATATATCATTTGTCTGTATTTGATCTAGTTTCTTTTAAAATATTTGTGTCCTACCTTGAATATTTTCACACTCACCTCACCAATGGAAACTAATCCTCCGCTAATTCATGACCATCGTAGGCACACGGTCCTGAGACGTAAAAAAGAAATGCCCTCCTGTGAGCAGGTCGGGCTCAACATGTTAATAGTAAGGTTTTAATTTAACTAGGTTTTACGTTGAAATATAAATATATGTTATACCTATTTGTAATGTAAGGTGTACAAAAATTAATTTTTCTGCATATTTTTTAAAATTTTATTAAATGATTGATACAACGCAATATATATATATATATATTTGTCCAGACCACTTATTCAGTCCCGATACACTTTTAAGACTACCTAAGACCCGCCAGAACGAACGTACTCGGGTGTGTATATAAATTGAAAATAAGCTTTTTAAAAATATAACTTTTTGGGCATGCGCCGAGGGGAAATTATTTTTTTTATAAAAAAGTAGCAAACCCAACAATTGTTTCCAGACCCGCCACACTTTCCAATTTATTTAGTCCCGAATATACCAATCCCGGATATATCACCGATTTTTCATGCCCAGCGGGTTACAGTTTAGTCGGACTCTTAACGTCGGTTATATGTGCGAAAAAAAAAAAACAGTTTGTGATACGATTCCACGTGGTCCAGTAAAAAGACGTGTAATCGATGGTAGTTTTGTTTTAACTGTGTAAGTGGTTGAACCTATGCAGGTGTATGGTATTAAAAGGCAAAAAAACAGGAGGACACAAATTCATTCTAATTTAGTGAATAGGAAATCTTCTATTTAATTTATTTTATTGAGTTAATATGAAGTTTCTTCTATACATATAATAAATCTCTAGATAGGCGAATTCTGTGCATTACATTTTTTTTGTTGGTTTGGTTTCTACCTAAACAATATAAATACCAAAATTGCATTTTTTTACGACTCAAAAATAAAGTCTCTTTATAGACCATTTCTGTATATTGCAATTTTTAACAAAAAACTAGTAAACCGATTTTGCTGGGAGTTTTACTAGATGAAGTGGGTCTAATATTTAATTTTGGTTGGCAAATTAGATATCCAAAAAGAAACGTATTTAAAGAGTCTTTTCTATTCTAATTTATTTTAAGTTTACCTACCCTTACGTTTTGACTGGATACCATACCTATTTTACCTATAGATCGAGGGTCAGTCTAGAGGATACCTCTTCCTACCATCGTGGGATTTTCCGACACTTTTTTGTTGCTATTAGATCTACTTTCTACTAAGTTTTACTTGTTTGTCAATTGCGGCGTATCTACTGGGACGATTTCCGCCCCCCCCCTCCCCAGATAGTTGGTGCAGTAAAATGGTCTAAAAACAAAAGATCAAAAGATTTTGGGTGGAAAAAAACGAAAATTCAAACTTGGATGAGAATCCCAGAAGGAACACACAAAGGACCAAATCGAAAACAGAAATGATTGGGGAGGGTGACCGGTGAAACCACTGATGAGCCCACTCTGGTTGCCCAGGGCGAAACATCGTTTTATCATTTCCCTTTTCGCTTTCGTCCTTTGTGTGTTCCTTGTAGGATGCTCATCCAAGTTTGAATTTTCGTTTTTTTCACCCAAGATCTTTTGATCTTTTGGTTTTAGATTCTTTTCGGTTGAACTAACTGATTTGAAGGTTTTTTAACTCCTTTTTAGTAAAATGGTAACTACAGAAACTAATAGAAAACCACGTTTTCTTCAAAAAAATGTCACTTATAAATATCGCTTCATCAGCTGTTGAGATCCAAGCGGTTTTTTCAACAACAACAACAAATCAACTAATTTTGGAGAGGTTTCTGCTTGAATTTTAACAATTTTTGCCTGCGATACTATAAAACCGTTGTTAACTACTTTTTTTATAATCTTGTTTGATTTTCGTATTCCTTACTAAAATTTTTTCGTGGGTTATGGGATATAGACTTGTTTATATGATGGAAAAAAGAGACAAATTTTACCTTCATTTTGGGTCATTATTAGTAAAATAGTACATTATAAACCAAGGAACCAAAGTGCTATTTTAGTCCGACCGTAGGAAGGGATACAATTCGCTAATGAATTAAAAGACGCTCTAGTCCCGAGGTTTATATACTATTTTATGCACTTTAGGAAACGATTATTGGCTACAAGAAATGGTGCTAAGAATGAAATCTTGTCAAAGATCAAGTGCTGTTTGGCTTGACTTGCGATAAATTTAGTAATAATTTTCCAGGGATTATTTTTTTTTTAATCCCTGAAGGATTAAATTTACTTTTAATTCCTTAGGGAGTATTTTTTTAATACCTTGGGGATTAAAAGTGCCACTTGAGTCCCTAAAAGAGGAATTAAATGTATCTATTTAATCCCTAAAGTGCATAAACTATTTTTATAAAACAGTGTACTCTAATGAATGAATTTATAAGTAGTGTCTCACTCATAACTTAATGTAAAAAAGTATAATCAAAAAAACAATTTGACATTTAATATTCTCTTTGTGGGAAAGAAATTTTTTACTTCTTAAAATTGTATTTTGTTCTAAAGGGTGTTTTTTACTTAAAAAATATCCAAAAATGCACCTTTAGGTGTGATTTCAAGGTTGACGTCACCCTCGGAGGGGTCATTACGAGTACTAGATATTAAAAAAAAATTAGCTTGTTCTACTTAGGTTGTTCAGTACACTGGAGTTTTCTGCCTTTTTTTGTAAAAACTTTTAGTTAAAAATAATAAAATTCTTTTTTTATCACCATCATTTTTCTTAAAAATTGGTTAAGAAAGTTATGCGATTTTTGTTTTTTATCCTTGGGTCTTTTCATTGTTACTTAAAAAAAAACATGGTTTTGTTATTTGTGGACAGATACTAAAATCGTGATTTTGATGGAGGTATAAAAAAACTTATTTTTCCAAGCCCTTTACCTCCACTTCTATAACGGTAAAACATGAAGAAATGTATAATAGCATGTTTAAGGATAGTCTGTGGGCATCCAGAGAAAACTTTAGTTTTATTTAATATTTTGCTCTAACTTCGGGTTTGAAGACGCCGATTGAATATGGCAATTAGATACAATTAGATGCAGCAAGTCGCACTCAACTGAAGCGCGCTCACACTGGCCGAACCGCGAACTAATCTGTATATAATATGATGTATCACCGCTTTTTCAGACCCGTCTAAAAATTCATTCCTGGCACCCCTCAATCCCCCTGAGTATCGCTCTATAGCTAAACGTTACCAGACCCGACACCGGGTCTGAAAGCGTCAATTTTGGTCTGTATAAGCGGTGAAGTATAGCGATTTGGGTCTGTATAGGCGGTCAAACAAACGTGCTATAGTATTCTACCCATATACACTTCATTCCAAATTCTCTGGTCCAATTTCTATATAATAAATGGATATGTCATTGTCAAAAAACTAGTCTGCAGCAATTTGGAATTGAGTGTAATTGTTGTTGTTCTGTGAATAACTAAAATGTATAAAAATTATATTATTTAGTAGTTTCCTTGCCTAAATTACAAAATCTGAAAATAAAAAAAATTAGAGGAAAATGTTTGTCTAATTTAGCTACAACGCTTTTTTTAGTACTAGTAAGGAGAGCTTTACTAAATGTTCACTTAAAACCAAAAAAGAGCAAGTATTTCTACAACCCCATCTTTGCTGCAACCTTCTCTTATGTATTTTTTAACTAAAGTTGGGGGACATTTGTCAAGATTTTAGCCTGGTCTTAATTTATTCTTATTTTATTTTAAAAGAAAACGCAGATTTAACTTTCACTATTTTTATTATTTACTTTTAATCGTGAACTCACAGTCTGTTGGCTGTTCTTGCTCTTACTCTTCTTTTATCCTATTGAAAACTTTTTGAAGCTCTGCTATCCGGCGTATTTAAATGTGCCGACATCACTCGACTCACCCGGAACATCCTGCTGTTTGCCTTACTCATTTAGACCTATCTACATATTTCTTGAATATTCGGAATGGTCGCGTCAATTCTTTTTTTTGTGTTTAGCGCCGCTTCGCTACTTAGTTTAATCTAATTACGCTAGATGGGAGAGTATGTGACAAAATTTCAATAAATATTGTTTTATTTTCTTAACACCTTCTCCAAATTTTGTCACATTATAAAAAACTCATATACGCTTACAGAACTCAAAAACTTATAAAACTTAATCTAAAACACTTCTTAAACTAATAAAAAAATTTTAAACTTAGAAAACTTAACACCATCAAGAGGTTTTGTTAAAATTTCTGCTACTTGACTTTCTGTTGGACAGTAATATAATTTTGACAATCCCTATTTTACTCTTTCGCTTATAAAATGATACCTTACATCTATATGTTTACTCCTCCTATTCATTTTTCCATTTTTCACCATCCTTATTGCACTCTGGTTGTCTAGCTTCAGCTCTATATTCACATTGCTATCAATCATTTATTCTATCAATGACTTTAGATACATCAGCTCCTTGGTACATCCTGCAGGAGCAATGAACTCTGCCTCAGTACTTGACAGAACCACTATTGGTTGTCTTCTTGATGTCCAGAGTATTGGTGCTCCACAGTAGAATACTACATATCCACTTGTACTTTTTCTTGATACAAGGTCTCAAGTTGGTAAATTTCTTATTCCATTGTAGTGGTGCTTGCTTTAATCCATATAATGATTTTCTTAAAAGGCACACTTTATTTTTCTTGTTGTCAAACCCTTTGGGAACCTCTATGTAAACTTTTTCTTCCAAATCTCCATATAAAAAGGCTGTTTTGATGTCAAACTTTCTTATCTCATAGTTTCTCACTGTGGCTATAGCAAACAGAACACGTAAAGCATTCATAGTCACCACTGGACTAAAGACTTCTTGGTAGTCTATTCCTTTTTTCTGTTGACAGCCTCTCTGTCTTCTTCTGTTCGGTTTACATAGTCCCAGGTTCCGTTTTTCATCAGTGAATCTTTTTCGTCCTTTATTGCCTTTTTCCATTTGATTTTATCATTACCCTTTTAAGGCTTCTTCATAACTTAACATAGCTATGACTCTATAGTCCATCTCATAGTCTTGTTGCCACACAGGTCTTCTAGTTTGTCTTCTCTCAAGGTTTTGTTCCTGTTGATCTACACCTTCTCCTAAGTTTGAGTTATTGTTACTGGTCTATGGTGTCCTCAAATTCATCATCAGATTCTACTGTTTCATTCTGTTGTTGCTGTGGCTGTGGATCTTCTTTTTCCTCTGTAACTGAAACTTTGCTTGGATTTTGGTCTTTTTTGTTTTTATTTGTTTCTAAAACACAACATCCCTGTGTATTGTTACTATATTCTCTTTTTCATTCCATAATCTGTAGCCATGTCTTGCATATTCTATAAAAATGTACTTTTTGCTTCTTTCCTCTAGTTTTTTCAAAAAACCCAGTACTTTTGCGTGCGCTTCACTGCCAAATACTTGCAAATTTGACAGGTTTGGTCTTCGTCCGGTCCATTTTTCTACTGGTGTCACTGGTATGGTCTCCGTTGGGCTTCTGTTTTTAAGATATGTAGCAAAACGTACAGCTTTACCCCAGAATTCTTTATCTAAGCATGATTCAAAGATCAAAGCTCTTGCTTTTTCCAGCAATGTTCGGTTAATCTCTCTGCGTTTCCATTCAGCCTCGGGGTGTATACTATTGTGTTTTCTTGGACTATTCCTTTGATTCTACACCAAGCTTTTAGTCTGTTATTGACATATTCTGTCCCATTGTTACATCTTAGCTTGGAGATTTTTAGGTTTTTGAAAGATTCTACTTCTTCCACATATTCCTTGACATAGTTGAACACTTCTTCTTTGCTTTCTAGTAGGTAGAGCATTGTAAAATGGATGTAGTCATCCAGGAATGTCAGTATGTATCGTTTTTAATCCCATGTGACAGGATCAATCGGACCACACAAGTCAGTGTGTACTATCTTTAGTGGTCTTTTAGCTCTGTCTCTTTCTTTCTTAAATAACTATTGTATTTGCTTGACTTTTAGGCATATTTCGCAGATTTTATCTATGTGGCCACAGTCGTTTTTACTTACGTTCATACCTGTAGACAGTTCGGTCAGCTTTTTCATATTTTGTAGTCCCAAATGTCCTAGTTTTCGATGCCATAAATTTGCATTTTCTTTGCTCTCCTCTACAAGAAAACTGTGCTCCTCATTTTCGTTGCATAGATTCCCCATGTACAAGCCATTATTTGTTTTTATTCCTTCTAGGACGATCTGATTTTCCTTTTAAACCATCACTTTGTTTTTGGTGAAAGTCTGCATGCCCCAAATCTGGCACATAAAGAACTTCTTGCAAAATGCACTTTTCTGTGTGTAATTTTAATTTTCCGATTTCTGATCTGATCATCGAGCCATTGTTCGCCACTTTTAGGTTGGTTTGTTTTCTTTTTATTTCTGTCAGGGGTTCTTTGACCTTTATCATGTGTGCCGTAGCCCCAGAGTCGACGACAAAATTAATGCTTTTGTTTTTCATAGGATTTTGTTCTGCTGTAGTCATGAATTATTTTGCCTTGACCGATCTTTATAAAAGCAATTTGCTCAGTATGGTTCGGTCTTTTACAGATACTGCAGGGTTTTCTTGTTGTCTGTTTTGTTTCTTCGGTTTGTCTGCAGGTCCTTGCATAGTGTTCTGGTAATCCACATTTGAAACATTTTGGTCTGTTTCCTTCTTATTTCGGCACGTTTCCTTTCACACGACACTCTGTTTCTGCAGATTTTGCAGAATTTTTCTGAGGCCTTGAATGCTACCTCTTTCTTTCTCCACTTTTTCGCTAAGAGCCTTGATGTTAAGTTTGTCAGGGTTTTATCTTCCTTTCGACATGAGTTCCAGGCTGTGACAAAATATGGATATTGATCAGGTAGTGTGGAGAATAATTTCGTTTATATCTTCCTTCAGGGTCTTCAATAGATGCACCAGGTTTTCTAATCTAGAAATATATGTTGACATATCGGTCTTTTTTAATACTTATAATTGAAAACCTGCTGGAGAAGATTGCATTTTTTATCTTCGGTATCCTTTTCAAAAATTTTCTGTAGCTTGTCATACATTTTTTTACTGCTGGGACAGTTTATTATGTGCATTATGTTCTTCTTATCTATGAATGTAATTATCACCTTCTGGGCTTTGGCATCCTATTTTATCTACTCTGTTTTTTCTTTATCTTGGGTGAGATTTTCGAATTTTCTTTTACAACTGAAAATATCCCATAGCGCACTGGCTTTAAAGAATATCTGGACTTCCAATTTCCAGATTTCGTAGCTCCTTGAATCCACTAATTTTTCAATCTTAGTCTGGGTATCACTTCTTTCTTCTTATTGTTCTTCTGGGCAGCAGGGTCTTCTTTTATTTTTCTTTTCTTCCAGAGTACACTCTTGGTCTGGGTATCACTAATTCCTTCTTTTCTGTTATTAGAGTACTTCTGGGCTCATAACCTGTCAAGATTTTGACCTGGTCTTAATTTCTTCTTATTTTATTTTAAAAGAAAACGCAGATTTAACTTTCACTATTTTTATTATTTACTTTTAATCGTGAACTCACAGTCTATTCGCTGTTCTTGTCTTACTTTCTTTCTATTATATTGAAAACTTTTTGAAGCTCTGCTATCCGGCGTATTTATATGTGCCGACATCACTCTCGACTCGCCCGGAACATTCTGGTGTTTGTCTTACTCATCTAGACCTATCTACATCTTTCTTGAATATTCGGAAATGGTCGCGTCAATTCATTTTTTGTGTTTAGCGCCGCTTCGCTACTAAGTTTAATCTAATTACGCTAGATGGCAGAATATGTGACAAAATTTCAATAATTAGTGTTTTAGTTAAAGGATCTTATAAATATGATGATGATTCACTGACAGAAAATAGAAGTTTGCATAACAGATTTATGGAAAGAGTTTTATTCCAAAATATTTTCAAAACAGAAAAGGTAATTATGAAGATCAATGAAAAATATATCCTCAGGCATGGCATTCAACAACCCTCAAATGAAAAGCCCTTTTTTCCAAACATCTCATCACTAGGAAAATAATTTTTAAAAAACAGAGGTTTAATTTTCACTTGCTTATTACCTAATTCCCCAATACAGGCAGTTGCTTAAGCAGTTTATTATTTTTCTCTTGTAAAGGCCCTCAGTGCAAGGAGTCGCATTGGACATTTTTATTCCGTTTGATTTTCTTTTCTTACATGGCGATATTCCCCCACTCTACTCTCGGTACGGAAACCTTAGGGATTTAATTTTTCTATGAATTTTTTTAAATTTTATATGTTGTAAATAGTATAATTCTAAAAGTAATGCCCAAATATTATTATCGCAGGGCTTACTATTTTTTGCTAAGATCTGCGTTTTTTCATCCTTGGTAAGAAATGGACAGTATCGCACTTTGGAATTGTGGTCAAGGGATCGGCACACCAACCCAGACGTGGGTAATTAACCCTAGGGATAAAGGAAGGTCACAACCTTTAGTTTTAGTTTTAGTTTATGTAGTTGTATAAAAAAATAAATAGTTGTGAGATAAATAATTATCTTAAATTATAAACAGTACCCAACTATACATATACGGCGGTGTATTAAACCACAAAAATGAAGTCAGGCACACCAACTGATATTTGGTCAGGATTGGATCGATTATATATGTGACAATGGTGGGGGTTATCCAATGCATCAAACAGTGCTCACCTTTAGGGTGATGTGCAAGACTATCCGTTTCATATTGAGAAAGAAAAACTGCACATATTAGCAAAAAATCAGGAGAGTTTTAAACCTATCCATCCTGTTATATAATCCCGAAAGTTTGTTTAATATTTTAATTGGACGTCGTAAGTAGTTAATATTAATATTAATATTATATTTCTGCGTTTTTATATTTTTAAAATTATATTTGGGACCCTTACTATAATAATATTAACCAGTTTATCATAACATTTGAATTCAGGAAAAATATATAAATGTATAAAATATATTCCAAGCTACAAATTCACCAATTTCGAACGCTAATATCTCTTCAAATTTAAGCCCAGCGACATTTGGAGAAAAGGTCTCTAAGATAAAAAATTTAAGAAAATCCATAAACAAATGAAATCCCTTAGTGGTCCGGCCGTACTCCTTTAGAATTAAATGTACCTACTGTCTTTTACACCTACAAATATACAATTTGTAGGTACACTTCTCTCCACACAAAACTGGTACAGCAGAAATTAGCAGCCTGTTTAATTTTTAAAATTTTTATAGTACGGCAGTGTCTTCCTATAAGTGACAATGTGTTAAATAAATGCCGCCGCGTCTATCAGAATTTGATAAAGCTCAAATCTTAGCAAAACTAAAAGGTTGGTCTATTCGGCAAGTAGCTGTTCATTATGGAAGAAGCAAGTGTACGATAGTAAACATAAAAAACCGATTTCAAGAGGAGGGTACTTACTATCCACCGAAAGGCAGGGGTGCACAAAGTTTATTAAAACGTACACTACAAAAAACGAAAATTGCAAAATAAAGTACAGGTTCATAACAGTACTAAGTAAAAACAATAAAGACGCAAAGCTGTACTATCACAAAATCAAAATAGATCATCATAACGAACTGGCCTTAAATGTTACAATAGCTGGACAGGAAAACCTGTTTAATATATAACTAATAACTACTAGATGGCAGTACATAGCCGACAAATAAGATGCGGACAAGCTTTTCGAAACGGCTTTTGCCGGGCTTGTTTTTTATTAGAATGGGTTAGGTTGGCTCCCTCTAAGGCAGGACTATGAATACTGCCCTTAGACAGGGACTACAGTGCTCTCTGTACCTAAAATACAGAGGGCGCTGCTGCTGCCAGGCTAACAAATCAAACAGTGTCCATCACACCGCAGCGTCATCTAGCGGCAATATGTTACACTATTTTACGTTTGTACGGTTTTGCCGCTAAATAGTTTTGACATTTAAAATTTTTGCCAAGTACTGATTTGTTATTTCGCGAAAGTACATTTTTCCATTGTATTGTTTTGCTAAATTAAAGGCATTTAAAGGCAGGCAGCGGTTTGACGAAAGTTAGTAGCCCAGAAAAAGACCAAGAAGCAATAAATTTTCTGAAAAATCATCCGTTTGCCAAAGCGAAAGAAGTAAAAATTAAATCAAATTTTTCAGAATCCATAACAACATTTATTAGGCAGGAGGATTAAACGTTCGAAGCTAAGGTGTTGCATTGCGGCAAAAAAAAATTAAGCAAAAGGGAAAGAAGCAGTCTCGATTAATTTTTGCCTTGAATTATTTTTTGAGGGACGAAGAATTTTGGCAGCAGGTGGTTTTCACAGATGAAAAGATCTTTAAGTTCAACAGCGATAAAAAAAATTCTGCCCAAGAACCTGATACGAAGAATGATATATTGCTGGAAACGAAGACCGGACGCTAATATTTTCGATAAATATGTTGAGCTGGATATCGGCTAGAAGACATGGCGGTCTATTTAGAATTAATGGGCGATTTGCAGCCAAAGTTTAGGTTAATATGCTGGAAAATGTAATGCTTCCAGAGGTAAGAGTCCGTTATCCAGATCATTTTGGTATTCCAACAAGATAACTGTCCAGTGCATATGGTCAGAATTGCGCAGCGATGGTTCCATGATAATAATATAAAAAAATTTTCTTGGCTTGCAAAAACCTTTGTTGCGAATCCAATAGAGGACGTTTGGGGACTTATCGCAAAGAAAATAACAAGTTTTAATATAATTTCCAGGAATTCAGAACATCTAATGGAACTCATCGTAAGTGCATATAGGGAAGTTATTGCTGAAAGTCTAAACTTATTTGAAAATTTAGTTAATTCAGCGCCCAGAATACTTCAAAACATCATTGCAGCCAACGGTGCAATGACGCGCTATTAAAAATATTTTTTTTTATTTGTTTTTAATTTTGTTATTTTTTTCAATTTTATTTATTTCGTTTACTCGATCTGGCCTTTTAATTGTTTTGGGCTAGTAACTTTCGTCAAACCGGTGCCTTCCTTTCGAGGGACAGTTCCTTTTTCTTGAAATAGATTTAATATGGTTACTATCGTAGATTTTCTTCTTTCATACTCAGCCACGCTTTTGTTTAGTTAATAAAATATTTTTGCTTTTTTGAAATGGGGTTTTATTTTTAGCGGCCTTATAATTTAAATTAGTAAAAAATAAACAAGCCGCCTCTTTATAAAAAGTGCCAAAAATATAACCTAAAATAACAAAGTCAAAAAGTTAGTGTTGCACATAGGAAAATACAAAAAATCGTATTTGCAGCTACCTTCTGCTCTACTATCTGTTATCTATCTCCTATGTTGGTAATACATGTATTAATTTGACTATTAACCAGTGCCCGAGTTTAATTAAAACTCTCGCATGACAGCAACGCTTTTATTTTTTTTGATAGAAACTGGCGGCCTATTGTTTACTATGCACCCCCCACCAAGATGTAACGATGAGGTTGCCGTCAAATGGGGAAATTTGATCTACAGAAGGATACCGTGCCCCTCCAGAATAAGCAAGAAACCATGCAAAATATTTTGTAAGAACCGACTTATTAAATGCTCTCATATAGAAACTTACGCAAGGATCCGAAAGACGACTTCATATTGGATTTGTTTACACAGAAAAAACACTCCGGTAGTCTCCATAGGAGTTTTCATCCATACTCCTAAAGAGCAGTTAGGCATTGCCTCAATGACAATCTCTTTAAATCGATAACAAAAAGTCATCAAAATAAATTAAAGCCATCCATTAATTTAATGGGGCGTGTTATTGATATAAAGGGAGAGTTTTTAAGGCAATTTCACTTCTCATTTAGGAATATGAATCAGAAATGCTATTGAAGCGAACGCAGTGTTTTTGAAGTTGAACATTTTACGGAGGATTATAAGTCAATAGAATTGCTCTTTTTTACCCAGCTGAACAGCTCTACGTAACGACTTAAGGAGCTTGCAAAAGTTTCTATGCGAAGGCCTTAATTATATATCTCGTGGAATCACAAAGACCAATGGTTATTTTCTTTGTGGTAGAATACCTGCCGCCAACATTGCACTAATACCGTCTAAAATAACAGCCATAATAACTACTTTTGTGGTTATACTATACTAATTCGAGATAAGTATTGTATATAACAACGGTACATTTTAAGAGAATTTTTGGAAAGTAAAAGAATATAATGTAAAATTTTGTTAACGGAAGCATGAACTAACTTTTGTGAGGTCAGTGCGTGGTGTGAATTTTGTTTGTTTTTTCTTTTTGTTTACTGTATATATACACATACAGGGTGGATTATTTAAATGTAACGTTGCTTCTAGCGGCTTTATGGAAGAGGTTTTAAAAAAAGCGAACAGCGAATCTTTAATGATTTTTTGCGGACTTTCCGCCCATAATAAAAAAAAAATTTGGGACCCCTAACTGGAGGTCCAGGGCCCACCAACTATTTTTTTTTAAATAAGAAGGTACCACTTGTGGCACCTTTTTGGAAGCTTGTTAAAACGTAATTCAACGCACTTTTTTTTGACATCTGTCAATCAATGTGATTTTTTAAAATATTTAACACTTGGGTTGACAGATGTCAAAGAAAGTTATTTAATCGAATTTCTTTTTTAACAAGCTTTCCAAAAAGGTGCCACAAGTTGTATCTCCTCATGAAATATTGGTAGGCCCTGGACCTTCAGTGAGGGCCCCCAAATGGGCCGCCAATGATGTCTTTGTGTGGTATTTTCGTTATGCCGCTTAGTAAATTGAAAACAATTGACAAAAAAACTATATTTTTTTAAATTTTTGATACATTGATTGACACATTTAAAAAAAAAACTAGTGCTTTTAATTTCTTTTTTAACAAGCTTTCCAAAAAGGTGCCACAAGTGGTACCTTCTTATTAAAAAAAAATAGTTGGTGGGCCCTGGACCTCCAGTTAGGGGTCCCAAATTTTTTTTTTATTATGGGCGGAAAGTCCGCAAAAAATCATTAAAGATTCGCTGTTCGCTTTTTTTAAAACCTCTTCCATAAAGCCGCTAGAAGCAACGTTACATTTAAATAATCCACCCTGTATGTGTATATATACAGTAAACAAAAAGAAAAAACAAACAAAATTCACACCACGCACTGACCTCACAAAAGTTTGACATTTTGAGGGCCCCAAATTTTTTTTTTATCATGGGCTGAAAGTCCGTAAAAAATCACTACAGATTCGCTTTTAGCTTTTCTTAAAACTTCTTCACTAAAGCCGCTAGAAGCACCGTTCCATTTAAAGAATTCACCCTGTATATATATATATACATATATATATATATATATAGAAAACGTTGATATTACAATAAATAATTAGAAAATGGGGAAAAATAGCGTCTTCACGAAAAGAAAAATACGAATTAACCAACCATATCTAATCGACTTGACTTCAAGGAGAGGGCGAGGTTATAAGTTCGACGAGTATTTTTTTTGTAAGTATGTTTCTTTTAGCATAATTTCCAAACGGCTCAACGGATTTCCATAAATTTTTTTGTTCGACTCCTCCTTGACTTCTATTTTATTAAAAAGTATACTTCCCCACCAGTTTTAATACAAAATCTAAAAAATAATTAGAAAAGCCTAAAAGTGGTCACTTTTGGCTTATACGTCCAATGTAATAAAAAAACTATATTTTGAATGAACGGGTCGCTTTTATGGGCCCATTGTACCCCATTTTATTTTTAACATAACTTCCATAACAACTCAAAGAATTTTACTAAAAAAAATATAACTTAATTCCTCGCCACTTTTACGACAAAATTAAAAAAAAAACATTACAAAAGCCTAAAAGTCGTCACATTGAGACTGACATGCGCAATATAATAAAAAGGAAAGATGCATGAATTTAGTGATTGGTGTTTTTAATTTAAATACTAAAATCACTTCTCCGGGCCTACTGTACCCCATTTTATTTCTAGGATAACTTCAAAACGGCTTAACCGATCTTCAAAATTATTTTTTATTCGATTTAGAAGGGTTGTACAACTAAGGGTCTCGTTTTACAAAAAAGTACACTTCACTCACCAACTTTACAAAAGAGCTCATTCTTCAGGAACCCAATTCTTGAATCACTTGAGTTTCAGTCGTAGACGGACCACATTGTAGCAAAAAATTGAGGAAAAAATGGGTACATTTTCTTTTATCCACTTATTAAAGCATACGCAACATTGAACAAAATCTAAAAAATAATTACTACTCGTACTGAAATTCTGTAATATTAAATTAAATTCGACGTAAAATTACAATTTTAAGTTTATGATGCGCTTTTTTTCGCAAGTTTTGACGGTCGTAACGCTCGATGTAAATTCGAACGAAAACGACATCTAAGCGTCAAAAACCGTCCTATTTTTCCCGCCAAAAATGCAATATTTAAATTTTTGGTCTATTTTTATTAAATATTGTGCTTTTTGCATAATTTGTGGGCATATTTGGTATCCAAATTAGTAAAAATTGATTCTTTTTTCTACTAAAAGTCGAGTGATTCAAGAATTGGGCCCCAGAAAAACGTCCAAACGGTTCAACCGATTTTAATTTTTTTTTATTTAAGGGGTGGTCTTATTTTAATTAAATATATATACTTCTCTCACCACTTTTACCACAAAACTTCAAAGAGCACTATACCACTAAAAATTAAAAAAAAAACAACTAACAAAAAATTGAACCGACTTCATTTTATACTTTTTAGTGTATTTTTTGAAGTCGGTTGAATTTTTTATTAAAAAGTTTTTATTTACGCTGTGATAAAGATCACTACAAAAGTAGTAATTCTTATTTGGCGTGAATAACGTCCGTCGTTATCGTTATTTGATAAGCCTTTACTTTTATCCTTTACTGCGCAGTGGCACAATAACCACAAGTGGTCCAAAATGTTTCTAGTTACTTTAAATAGATATAGAATATAGATACACAACGTTCAATTACAATTAGT
This sequence comes from Oxystoma pomonae, assembly GCA_963921995.1. Taxonomy (NCBI): domain Eukaryota; kingdom Metazoa; phylum Arthropoda; class Insecta; order Coleoptera; family Brentidae; genus Oxystoma; species Oxystoma pomonae. The sequence continues at coordinate 66,871,842 of OY998167.1, forward strand.
ATTAAGAAAATGGTAAAGACAATGGAAGTTTAAAACTCTAGTTTATTGCGGAATTACTCAACTTTTCATATTGATAATTAATGAAAGTACAATTTTATTCATAGTCATAATGTTAAATACATTTCTGCCAATAAAAGTGTATACCTACGTTTCCATAGTTATAATTCACAATTTATAAGCACAGTGCCTAATTTTAAAGTTGGCTAATTTCAACTTTAAGCACTATCAATACGAAAAAATTTCAAATGCAAAGAAAAATTTTGGTTGGTTGATCTCAAAATAGGAGTCATTGATTTTAGCTGATATTAGATAACAGAAAGTTAGGAAGCAGGTAGGTTAAGAAAAATATTTTTTTTGTACTTCTGTTTTGTTAATGTGGTATGTTAATGCTTATGAACTTAATTATGTATTACTTAAATTCTGCTCATACACTATGACTTAAAGTTATAAATTATTAATATGAAAAGTTGGGTAAACCTACCATTACTCTCAAGTTCAACATTGTCTACCACCTTTAAACGTCATTTTCTCTTGTTTAGTTTAACGAAAATTATTAATTTAAAAAGGGATTTAATGAGGGTGAATAAATAACAAAATCAATGAATAGCGAGCTGCGATAAATCAAGTGAAAAAGTTTGATCAGTTTTTACTTCGTCTTGCCCTACCGCTTTTTTATTTTTAGCTGAAGATATTGCGTGTTGTATTTCCTCTAGTGTTATATATATGCTTTGATTTGAGAATTTTTCTTAGTGTTCGGATCGGTTATCGGTAAAGAGATGTTCTATGTAGCTACACCATTATTTTAGATTTTCTTCGGTATCCGGTGTAGTTTAGCTCTGATTGTTCACAAGGATTCCAGCTTGTCTTTTATTAAATAATCCGGCTGCTTCCTTTATGCGTTTGTGTAAATTGAAAGTGTCAAATTTAGTATCTAGATCTTCTATTTCTTGACTTTGCTATGTTATCCAGTCATTTTTTGTGACCTTATCTTGTTTTTTATCTCTCTATTGATTTCATGGTACTGATCACTGCTTTTTTACTGTGTCCTTTATCCATCAACTCAAGGATTTTTATCGGTTATCCAAACTTTCTTTTTATTTATTGTTTCATCCTTGTCTAAGAGTGTTGTGCTTTCGACTGTGGCACTTTTAACCTTCGTCCAAACCATTTCTGCTTCTTGCTCGGTGACTCATTAATATCTTGGAGATTTTTATTAAGTTGGACTTTAAGTTTGGTTGCTACCACAACTGTATTGTGATCCGAGCCTACGTCTGCGCCTGCGCCAGGGTAAGTTTTAGCAGAATTTTTGTTCGGGAAGAGATAAATTTTTTATTTTGAATTTTTCGCTCTCCTTTTCAAGTCCTGAAATTTCTAAGCTTACCATTTTTGACCCATTCTTTATCCTAGTTACTTGATTCATTCAGTGTAAACATAGTGCCATTGCAGGTCCATTTATATTTAGACATTCTGCAAGATCTGCATCCATCAATGTTACAGCTGCTCCTTCATCCAGCAAAACAAAAGTGTCTACAAAATTTTTTTTACCATAAATTCTTACTTTAGCAATTTTAAATAAAGCAGTAGAGTCATTTCTAACCATGCAAGATAATTGATTATTTAGGTCTTCTGTAACGGTTGATAAATTTTTAAGTTAAGTAGTTCTTGTAGGTGTTTAATTGTGTGTAGTTGTATATGTAGATATTTCTGTTTTAGCTTCTTTTAAAGTAAAAGTTTCGTTTGGTTTAATGAATGACCTGTGATATTTACGTCCACAATTTTTAATATTACAAAATATATTTGAGAAGAAATTTTTAGCCACGTGACCTCTACAAAGGCACTTAAAGTAATACTCGTGGCATATCGGACAAAGCGTTTTTCTTTCTCTCTTCATTACGACCAGGCCTCCAATGTCTAATGGAGAATCCAAACACCTGCAGACCTGTTTCATCCTTATTCGGAATCATCAGGGAGTCATAAGATTGTACCTGGCGGTTGAAGCTACACAGGCACCATGCACACCCATAGGCACTCGGGTACCTCTGTCGACTCAAGTCGTTCTGTGAAAAAGCTCGAGTTTGATTTCGTCTGCTGTAATCAGTCACTAGACTTTTTAGGGCTACCTGAAGTTTTTTTCGATCTTTGTCTGTATACTTGTATTCCTTAATTTTCATGAGTTTAGTTATTTTTCTGAAATCGCCCGCGTGTTTATGTGTCGCCTCGTTTTGCAGTTTTTTCCACCTATTTTCCTTCTGAAGAAGGATAGGTGGAGTCGGATAAGATTTTTGTGCTGATCATACTGTAGATGACTAGACTATCTATCCGCTGCCTTAATTGTTTGGTCCCTTCTTACTAAGAGATGGGGGGTTCTACACCCTCCGTCCCCCGGGGGAGCTTATCATCAAAAAATCTCTGACGTCATCGTGTTTGGATGAGTATAACGAAGAGGATCAAGGACTTTTAATGAGTGTGAGGGAGAAAGAAGTACTAGATACAGGGTAATGAGTGTGAGAGAGAAAGAAATACTAGATACAGGGTTTTATAAAAATACAGGTAGTAGAAATAATATACAGGGTGTATTCACTTAGCGTTAACATTAACGTATGTCCGTCTGTCTGTGCTTAAACTCTCTAATGGCTGAAACTCACTAATATCACGTGCCTATAAGTGACGTCAGAAGTGTTATGTGATCACGTGACTTGTGTTCTACAGAGTGAGTCTCTTCGGGGTTTATACAGGGTGCTCTAGTGACATGCACCTGTCATATAGTCATCTGTCATTTGTAACCTCTAGCCAAGCTGTCAAGTGCCACAATAGTATTTAGCGTTAACGTATGGATGCTGAGATTCTCTAATGGTTGAAACTCCCTAATATTCCTAATATTCTCTCGGTCACAAGTGCCAATGTATAGAGTAGAAAATGACGTACACCTGTAGCAATGGCGCCTTATTATTTCAAGAGTGTCAAAGGGGCACTATTTGAAAAATGTTGAGAAGAGAGAGATTGCTATCAGCCGGTGTACCTAAGGTACTTTTTCCGCTATGTGCGCACGTGTGTCTCCTATGGTTTCTGTAAAAGACTAATTTTGGTTTGCTGCGCAGGGGACAAAAGACCTAGTTTTCTGCGAATATCTCGAGATCTAAGTGATCGATTTGAAAAATTCTTTTTTTTTTAGATTGCTGTGTTCCAATGCTATTTATTCGCACAAAGACTGAAAAGCCAAAAGGGCATTAAAGTGCCTTGGTAGTTTTTGTTGTAAATATCTCGCGTTATAGCGATGGGATATGAAAAATTCTTTATTAGTGTTACAGAGGGGGAGGGCATGGCAAAAAGGTTGTATTATGCGTGTAACCCAGCTGTGCAGCTCGAGTTAAAAGACTTTTATTTAATAATTTTTTAAATAATTTAAAATATAACCCATGACCCCTGTTTATCAAGAATTTTAAAATAATATGTTTACTTGCTTTGATTTGTTTTTTGAATTATAATTAACTGACCTCTGATCCCCTATCAGTATTGAAACGAAAAATAATGATGAAATAAAACAAATAATTGGTAAATCTTTTGATTTATTGAAATACCATTTTATAACCATAATTTTTAAGCAGTAATTTGACAGCCAGATTTCTCGTTTCAACGTGTTTGATTGCAAACTCCAACAAGCAGAACTTGCACATTCTTAAGCTGTGGTTTACTTTTCTACGACAAAAAACACAGTCTTTGTGGATCTAAAATATAAGCAAAAATTTATTTTTAGTCAAAATATATTTATTAAATAAAAAAATTATGTTAAGGGCATGTCTTCAAAACAAAATAATTTTTTTTATATTCAGATTTGGCCTCACATATTTCTGTTAAATTTTTAAGATGTTCAACTGACTTTTGACAATAACAAAACATTTTATTGCAAACGGGGCAAAATCTTGAACCAACATTAACAAAATTCATACAGTTATGACAAAAACAGTCCTTTCTTTTACAATATACACATACATCTTTCTTATCACTTTGATGTCCTGCACTAGTCCTTAATCATTTTTCTGTTTGTCCTTGTTCACCATAACCTCTTTTTTCTCCCATATATTTTGAAGTTGATGGCTGTTCTGATTCTCTTTGCTCACCATAATTTCTTTTTTCTCGATATGTTGAAGTTGAAGGCGATGGTGAATTTTGTTGTAATTTTTTTCCCTCCATGGTCAAATCGGACTGAAACAAAAAACATATATATATATATATATATATATATGTATATATATATATATATATATATATATATATATATGACAACTGCCCAATTGTGTGTTTAAAAATAATACTTTTCAAATTTATTTTTTCTATATTAAGGATAATAATACTCACCTTGGTTATTTAAATTCCAAAGTTCTGAATCTGTGTGGTTTTAAGTGTCCTGCACAACCTTTCAAGATGAACGAAGTATGTAGAATGATTAGAACTGCATGAGGAAGCTAATTATTGTATCTCCAAGGCAAAGTATCGGTGGTGTGGAGTAAAAGCTGACGTTTATCGTCAAAAGGACTTAACGCGATTTTTTCTGCTTGACGGTGTACATTTCGTGTTTGCTGGATTTTATTAAAGTTTGGGGGACATGTGTAGTTTTTTGTTCAAAAAAACATGCCAAATAATCGTCAAACGTAATTTTTCTAAGTGCAGCCTTTTTCACCCCTTTTATCCTCATGCTAGCGTTAAAATTGTTTATTTCTTCCGCTATTTCCTCTTCAGAAAGACACTTCTGTCTCAACTTAATTTCATGACATTTAAACTCAACATTATTCATTAAAACTTTTAAGCAGTACATTTTGGAGCGCAATCCCACATACTTGGTCATTATAGAACCATTATTCTCATCTTTCATAAGGCCCAATAATTTTTTATTTTTTAGGGCATATTATAAATATTATGAGGTGGATAGTCTGAAGTGCCAAATTTGTCAATGTTTTGTTTCATGTGCGAATAGATGTCGTTACAGTGAAGTTCGTAAATACCAGCAGACGCTATTGTTGCAAACGCTGAAGAGTTTTTTAATAATGCTATTGAAAAACTTAAAAAATTATTAGTACCAGGATATCGTATGGCTAGAATAACTTTTTCACTACAGAACTACAGAACTAACGGAACGTACAGAAAAATAGAAAGTTCAAAAATGGTTCTTTGCCACCTCTCAAATTTTGTAAATGCTTTTGAAGAAATTGAGGATGAGTTGCTAACGAAAATAAAATGTTTGACTTGGAAAAATGTGTCTCAAACACCTGAACTATTAAACCTATATAGTTTTAAATTACCATACTCGTTTGAATTCAATAAATGTAAATTTTAGAAATATTTTAACTAACTGATTCTAATGTTATCCAAATAAACAGGATATGGTTCTCTAATCCATTTAATACTTAGGAGAAATGGTCTTAGTACTGGCATAGATTAGAGGAAAAAATTTATAATAAAACTAATCCAGCTATTAAATTCCTCCTTTTTTTCTAACCATACCTTTTCTATCATTTTAATGGATTCGAAAACCACCATATTAAACTTGTTGTAATATATGTAAAAAAACAATGCATGGACTATACAGGGCGTGTTAAAAAAAGTACTGGTTTAAGTTTTAATATGCAAGGCTGATTTCACAATGATAGGATACTCGTTATGTTACTATTTTTATTATACCATGTGTAGTAATATGATGTAAAATAAAGTACTGTATCTATAGAATATGTTTTTAGAGTAACCCTGTAGTATTTATGTATGGAAAATTTTATGAAAATAACAAAAGTGATAATTTTAAAACGACGCCAGTCAGACTGTCAAAAATACACGAGTTTGACCTAATGAGTGACCCACGATGGGGCTAAGTACTAATTTAGTTGAACATGTATGTAGTTGGGGTCAAAATTGAAGACCTTTCATTGTTTTGTCTCTGCTTAAATCCATATAAATATTTCGAAAGCAGAGGTTTAAAATCAGTAAAGGACTTTTCTTCCTTTTTACTAAACATAAAAAAAAACAAAATGTCAAGCGAGAAAACGAAATTATTAATAACAAGCCTAGACAAGGTAGAATGTCCACCCCAAATGATATACGTCGCGATGAAGAATAGTTTTAAATAAGTATTTTAATTTGTCAATTATTTAGCATGTAAAATTTTAGTTTGTTTATCTGACTGTGTATTTATAATGTTTTATAGGGAATAAAAATACACTTTTAACCCCTGATTTTGGGAAGTAAAATAGGTCTTTTAATCCCTAGGAAAAAAAGTAGAAATTTAACGTTAAGATGGATTTATGTTATTCACTATTATGTCCTTCAACTTAGTTTTTCTCGTATCCTAAAGTTCATAAAATAGTATATCAATATAGGACTAAAGTGTTTTTTAGTCATGCAACAAAATATAACTTTTTGTAAATTTAACGGAAAAATACTAATAATAGAGATAATTAATTAATCTATTTTTTTTTTATTTTTGTTACAGATATAAGGTGCAAAATGTATCCCTTAAAGGGGATAAGGTCCATGTGGACCTTAATTTCTTTCCCACATCGGAAATGATTCGACATAAGCTGGGAAATCTACCGGTGAGCTATGTGAGGGTCAACGTGGAGAATAATGATGAACTAAAAATTTTGGAGGACGCATGTCGGAGGTTTACATTCAATCAGCAGGATGTAAATACGGTAGAAACGTCCACACGACAGGCTCTACTAACACCCCCATCACCACCACCACAACCACCAGCCCCAAAAAGAAAGAGGAGGAACATCTTATCGGATGTTGGAATGATGGAACCAATTTCTATAATAGATAATGATAGTGATCAAGAATCACAATATATTGTATAATAATAATAATAATAATAAAACACCTGTATACAATCATAGTTTTTTTATTTTTAAATCAGTTATTTAACAATAATACATTTTCCTTTGCACAGACCAAAAAATTATTATAATGCATAAAACAGTAAAAATTCATGTTGGCTCTCTTCAACTTTTTTAAATTGGGACAACCCAATTCGTACATATCCAACACATTATTATTTATTAAATTTGTTATACGCATTTACTATTTTAGATAGTAAATCCAACCACTTGTAGGAGCCTTGTTAATTAAATTCTTTCCACATTAAATTTTTTAGTGTTCTGTTTCCTCTTTCCACTATTTGTGCCTTTTTTCGCTATAAGAGCTGTAGTGGTTTACTTTAAATATTTCTAACACTTTTTCCATGGAAGAATTATAAAATTCTTTACCCAAATCGGTTTGAAGATGTATGGGGGCTTGGACGTTAAAAACTTTTTCCATGGCCTGAGATACTTCATGTCCCGTTTTGGTTTTTAAAGGGAAAGCCCAAACGTACTTTGAAAAACAGTTAATTATGACCAAAATATACTTGAATCCCTTATTTTCGGAAGCGTATGGTATCATTTCTACGAGGTCCGCTTGAAATAAATCATTTAATGATTTTAGTATTACTCTACGTCGGGTGAAATTTTTCCTAGCCGGTTTATGTATCTCATTAACAACCTGACGTTTGACATGTAATAAAATTAACCATCTTTTTTACTCGATAATATCAGCTTCCCTTAGCTCTTCAATAATAGAATTAATTTCGTTTCTGTGACCCGTGTGGCCTGCTGTCTGAGATGCAAATAATAAACGCAAGCGCTCGACAAGTTTATTTGGATCATCCCAGTATATGTATTCTATAGGATTGTTTGAAAACTCCATTTCCATCTCTTGTTGACCACCTCGTTTTTTAAATAGTTTTTTAAACTTCTCTGAATCACTGTCCGTTATGATATCCCCTGTAGATTTAAAATTTTTTCTATTCGCGTTAGTTCTGATAATGATATCTCTAAAAGCGTTCGCATCATAGTTTGTGTATGTCTGGGGTATATTTCCTTGAAATAACAACTTGTACAATTCTGGAGTACCTTTATAACTTAGGTCCTTAATCACCAAATTAGGTCCATCAAAATTTATTTTTGAGTCACCAATATAGAAGTTATCAATTTCATCTCGTCTAACTTGAAATTTTGAAAGGGTTTTAAGATCCATGGTTAATGGGTTTGTTAAGGGAAACTGATTATAGAAATCCGATAAGGATTTATTTAAGAGTTTTTGTCTTTGCTCCTCCTCATATTCACGCTGTTTTTCATCTTCTCCTATCGTATGGCTCTGAGTGATGTCTATTAGTAAGGCTTTTCTCAAATTATAACTGTGCCCAGGCTGTTCTTTTGAAATTTTTCCAGCACTTTGAAAAAAATCAAGCTGTTTTCTGCGGCGTTTTGATGGGGTGATTGGTTCTGAACTGCGAGGTGTAGATTTAAATAGCTCTAATACAAGTGTTTATTTAGGGATTTTATCTTCCCCCTCCTCCTCTTCCTTTTCCTCTTCCTCCTTCTTTTTCTCCTCCTTCCTCTCTTTTTTTATAGTTTTAAGAGTTTGTAATTTTTTCTGTGAAGTTTAATTTTTTTCCTCATTTTTGTTTAAACTTCTCTCAATGTTCTCCAAATGTTTTGTAACCGGTAGAAATAGGTTAGCGTGTGAAATTTGTCCTTGTTTTAATAAATTTAGCTTTTCACGTATAATTTTTCTTTTTGAAATTAATTTTTTCTTCAAGTTCTTTTCACCGAAAATGGCTATTCTTTCCGACATACTTTAATGTTTATGTTATCTGTTTGAGTAAACAATAGCAAATAAAATAAAAAGCTTTCCACTGTTATAGATATATGAAATTATCGAATCTGTTACGATATCTGCCTTCATCAATTTTGCTATCTTTGAAGACAGTTAAAAAGTCATGAGGATTTTTTCAACAGTAACATATGTTTTTAAATTCGTCAAATGTCATATCTGTACCCACATGGTCCGTGTAAATATGTTTTAAATTCAAATCATCCTGTTTAAATAATATTAAAACGTTAGCGTTATCCCTTACCAAGTGTTTTCGAATCTTTGCATATGTCTGAGAGAGATCGAAACAATCAATGTTATTATGTCGACCCATGCTAAAATACTCACGTATCACGTTTTGTTTATCACATGCCACGTCATCAAATATAAACACTGAATATGGTTTTGCCTGAGACGTGGCTATAATGCTTTTTCCACTGTTAAAAGCGTAGTATCCTACCCCTTTAAGAGGTTTCAGTAGATCTTCGAGATATAAATATTTTGGTTAATAAAGACTTTTTGAATACAGGTAGACGTTTTCAAATCTCAACACATTTGAGTGTTCTAAAAGACTAAGCATCACGTTGGTTTTTCCGCAGTTGGATGGTCCTACTATAAGACACCGAATAGAAGATGGTAGCAAGGAACCATGCCTAGATTGAATTTTTGCATGATTGTCCACATTTAAACGAACTTTTTGTCTTACAACTTTTTTCATTTTTCAAAAGAAACATATCATTTCAACTCAACCATCAAAAACCGAATGCATAAAAAATGTAACCACTTTTTTATTCAGTTTTAGTTATAACGTTGAAATATGAAGTACTATGGTATTCCATGGTATGAAGGCAACGGGATGTTAAATACTTTGATAAATAAACTGCCCTTTGAGCTACATTTACCAGGTTTAGTTTTTGTGGCCCTGGAACTAAGCTACAAGAGCGTTTAGCTAGGGGAGATAAGAGCATTAATCAGTTGGATGAAGCCTGTAAAGAATATGACATCTCCTATTCAAATTACAAGGACTTAAACTATCGACACATAGCCGATAGGATATTAATAAGGAAGGCTTTACAGAGAACACATGCATCCGATGCAAACTGGAAGGAAAAGTTGGCTTCCATGGGTGTAGCCGCAGCTATGAACACCAAACTTAAATTAGGCATGGGGTCAAAACGTAAGTAAATTTGTTATATATATATATAATTTTTAGTGGATATAATTTTCTTTTCATTCACACCTAAACCGTGGTATAAGACACACCGTTAAATTTCACAGAAAAGAAAAAAATATCTAACAGTTTATCCAAATATAAAAAATTGATTTCAGAGAAAAATAAGAAAAGAAGGCAAACTAAGAAAAAACTGAAACACATTAGAAAAACAGTGGGTTTCAGGGAGGTGGTAAGAAATATAAAGGAAAATCTAAAACAACAGAAACCCCAGGATTTTGGTAATGCAGTAAAACTTGCACTAAAGACAACACAAAAGAATAAAAGTAAAATACGACTAGTAAGAGTCATAAAACTCCCAAAGAATGGGGGCTGTTACCAATTTTACCAATCATGGCTGCATTTAGCGCTTTGGGGGCTCTGAGCGGAGGAGCAGCAGGTGTGGCCAAAGCTGTGAATGATGCCAAGGCTGCCAATCAACAACTTGATGAAGCACGACGTCACAATAAAACAATGGAGTCGATAGCTATAGGCTAAGGACTGTTTCTAAGACCCTATAAAACAGGATTGGGCCTTTTTTAGGCAAAAGCAAGTGCCCACTAAAAAAGACTTAGATTTATTAAAAAAACCATTACCAATTAGACTACCAAACATTGCCTTATCTAACGTGGACTTGGAAAAATATGCAAAATTACTTAAAATTAAAAATTTTAGAGGTGTTTTAATGAAAAAAAAAAACACAAGTTCGAGTCGGGTATAATTAATTTGGATAACAGCACCGGCCCAGGAACACACTGGACTACGTATAAGTAAAGTGGAAAAAATGTGCATTATTTTGACAGTTTTGGTAACCTGAAACCACCTGTGCAGGTTGTAAAATACTTCAGGTCTAATGCTGATGTTAAAATATACTATAACCATAACCCCTATCAGACCTATAATTCTGTAAACTGTGGACATTTATGTTTAAAATTTCTGTTTTACTCTAAAATAAAATAAATGTATAGAATAAAGTGACTATTGTTTTATTTATAAGCATACCTTCAAAGTGTAAAGATCATGTCTTTTACCTTTATACTGTCAGGTAAAACGTCACCCTCTTTACCATACCTTTCAACAAGTATTTATATCCCTATAGTTTTGGATGATAAAAAGCAGTATGATTTGGGGCTTTTGAATTTCGAATGCTACAACTCTATACCGAACGTAGAGAGCTCTAATAATATTTTGTGTTATAATAACACAAAAATCATTAAGATTCCAGAAGGGTTCTACGAGATAGAGGATATAAACAATTTTTTACAAAAATTCTCAAAGGAAAATTTGAAAGAAGACCAATTTGAAATAAGCATAACTGCCAACCGCAATACCTTACAGTGCGAAATTTTCTGCAATAAAAAGATTAATTTTGAGAAGAAAAATTCCATCGGGCAATTACTAAGATTTAGTGGACGGACTCTTCAACTGGACAAGAAGCATATATCTAAAATACCCGTCGACATATTTAAGAGGAACGCCATCTATGTGGAATGTAATCTAACTATAAATTCCTATAATAGTGAAAATCCTGTTCATATACTACACATGTTTTACCCCAATGTTGAACCGGGGTTTAAAATAGTAGAGAAGCCGTTAAATCTCATTTATCTACTAATCAACACGCACTATATTGATGAAATTCTACTTAAAATAACAGACCAGGACGGTAAACCAATCAATTTTCGTGGAAAGCTGATCACGGTTAGACTGCATCTAAGACAATTTTAAAATGGTGTTTTTATATAATCACGATTCGTTTAGTGCCCCTTGTGACAAACCGTTTATGGGTGAGGAAGTGGGTTATAAGAAGATACCATACCGTGAAAAACAATTTAGTTGCAGAGAGATAGTGAAAGAGCTAAACACCGCAAAGTACAACAATTTTAACCTATTTGGGATTTAAATTAAAAAAGCAGCATTCATCATAGGAAAAAAACTAAGAAAATTTTGGTATAATTTAAGACTACGTGTAAGCTGTAATCTAAGAAGATTATTGTTATCGCTAAAGTGTAGTTTAACGTGTTTTTCTACAACAACAACAACAAAATGAGTCGTAATATTCTAAAAGTGACTGAAAATGTGATTTTGGACGATTCTATAATGAGCTATTAACTACATACCCATCAGCCTTACGCTTCCACAACGCTAAACAACAACGACGAAATTAGAATTCCAATACAAACTCAAGACCTCTATACCTTGCCTAGCCAAAGTGTTCTTTACCTTGAGGGCAAGGTACTAAAAGATGATAATACTGCCAGTACAAATGTGCACTTTATTAACAACGGTTTGGCACACCTGTTCGATGAGATTCGCTACGAGTTGGGAGGAGTGATTGTGGACCGTGTGAGAAATCCTGGCATTACATCGACAATGAAGGGTTACTGCTCATTTAAGGAGAGTGATAATAATGCTCTTTTAAACACCGGCTGGTTAGTTAAAGACAATCCAGCACTTTTAGATGGCTCGGGTAATTTTAACACATGTTTACCACTTAAAGCCATTATGGGTATATTTGAAGACCATCACAAAATTATTTTAAACGTGCGCCAAGAACTGGTACTAATAAGAAGCAACTTTGACTTGAATGCTCTCATTGTTAATGAGGATAAAAAGGAAACCTATAAGGTGGTTTTGAATAAAGTTTTATGGAAAGTGCTCTATGTTAGAGTATCCGATAATCAAAAAATAAAACTCTACAATTATCTAGAAGGAGATAAGGACCTTAATCTTGCCTTTAGAAGCTGGGATCTGCATGAATATCCTCAACTTCAAACCACTACTAGTCACACTTGGGCTGTAAAATCATCGAATCAACTAGAAAAACCGCGGTTTATTATCATCGGTTTTCAGACCAATAGAAAAAATATGCTAGATAAAAATATGAGTCGTTTCGATCACTTGCATCTAACAAATCTAAAAGTTTACCTAAACTCTGAGGTTTTCCCCTATGATAATTTAAACCTGGACTTTGATAGCAATCAATATGCCATACTTTATGAAATGTATGCGCAGTTTCAAAAATCCTACTACTATCGCGAGCAGAGCGAACCCTGTCTCTACCCAACAAACTTTAAGAAAAATGCTCCACTGATAGTTATCGATTGTTCACGACAGAGTGAAGACGTGCTTAAAGGTGGCGCAGTCGATACCAGAATTGAGTTTGAAACGAAAAAAGCTGTGCCTGACAAAACTGTAGCATTCTGCTTAATACTGCACGATCGATTGGTTAAATACAACCCCTTAACCAGCACCGTAAGAGTTGTTTAAAAATGTTTATTCTGGACGTGAAAGGCTTTCAATATAAAGATAGTGACTTTATATGCAAAGAAATTGCTATACTCAACAGCGAGACCAATGAAATTTCTCACCATATGGTTAATTTACCCATGAAGTCTACCTGGCTCCACGAGAACTTTAGACGTCAAGCCCAATGGAACACAGACAATCTACATGGGTTGGAATGGGACAATTTTGATTTTAGTTATTTACCATTAGAAAATATTACACATTTTATAAAAAATATTATTCAAAATGAAACAGTTTTTGTTAAAGGAGTGGATAAAAAAATTTGGTTAACAAATTTAATAGATAATAATGTGTTGGATATGTACGAATTGGTTTGTCTCAATTTAAAAAAGTTGAAGAGAGCCAACATGAATTTTCACTGTTTTATGCATTATAATAATTTTTTTGTCTGTGCAAAAGAAAATGTATTACTGTTAAATAACTGATTTAAAAATAAAAAACTAGAATTGTTTACAGGTGTTTTATTATTATTATTATTATACAATATATTGTGATTCTTGATCAATATCATTATATATTATAGAAATTGGTTCCATTACTCTAACATCCTCTTTCTCTTTGGGGCTGGTGGTTGTGGCGGTGGTGATGTAGGTGGTAGTAGAGCCTGTCGTGTGGACGTTTCTACCGTATTTACATCCTGCTGATTGAATGTAAACCTCCGACATGCGTCCTCCAAAATTTTTAGTTCATCATTATTCTCCACATTGACCCTCACATAGCTCACCGGTAGATTTCCCAGCTTCCGTCGAATCATTTCCGATGTGGGAAAGAAATTAAGGTCCACATAGACCTTATCCCCTTTAAGGGATACATTTTGCACCTTATATCTGTAACAAAAATAAAAAAAAATTAGATTAATTAATTATCTATATTATTAGTATTTTTCCGTTAAATTTATAAAAAGTTATTACGATTGATATACTATTTTATGAAATTTAGGATACGAGAAAAACTAAGTTGAAGGAATTAATAGTGAATAATATAAATCCCTTTTAACGTTAAATTTTTACTTTTTTTCCTAGGGATTAAAAGACCTATTTTACTTCTCAAAAGCAGGGGTTAAAAGTGTATTTTTATTCCCTATAAAACATTATAAATACACAGTCAGATAAACAAACTAAAATTTTACATGCTAAATAACTGACAAATTAAAATACTTACTTAAAACTATTCTTCATCACGACGTATACCATATGGGGTAGACATTCTACCTTGTCTAGGCTTGTTATTAATAATTTCGTTTTCTCGCTTGACATTTTGTTTTTTTTTTTATGTTTAGTAGAAAGAAAGAAAAGTTCTTTACTGATTTTAAACCTCTGCTTTCGAAATATTTATATGGATTTAAGCAGAGACAAAACAATGAAAGGTCTTCAATTTTGACCCCAACTACATACATGTTCAACTAAATTAGTATTTAGCCCCATTTTTGCTTGATATAAGACATTTTTTTAAAACTCTCAATACATGTTGTTTTGCAAAATCGTGAGTCACTCATTAGGTCAAACTCGTGTATTTTTGACAGTCTGACTGGCGTCTTTTTAAAATGATCACTTTTCTTATTTTCATAAAATTTTCCATACATAAATACTACAGGGTTACTCTAAAAACATATTCTATAGATACAGTACTTTATTTTACATCATATTACTACACATGGTATAATAAAAATAGTAACATAACGAGTATCCTATCATTGTGAAATCAGCCTTGCATATTAAAACTTGAACCAGTACTTTTTTTTAACACACCCTGTATAGTACATGCATTGTTTTTTTACATATATTACAACAAGTTTAATATGGTGATTTTCGAATCCATTAAAATGATAGAAAATGTATGGTTATAAAAAAAGGAGGAATTTAATAACTGGATTAGTTTTATTATAAATTTCTTCCTCTAATCTATGCCAGTACCAAGATAACATTGGAATCAGTTAGTTAAAATATTTCTAAAATTTACATTTATTGAATTCAAACGAGTATGGTAATTTAAAACTATATAGGTTTAATAGTTCAGGTGTTTGAAACACATTTTTCCAAGTCAAACATCTTATTTTCGTTAGCAACTCATCCTAAATTTCTTCAAAAGCCTTTACAAAATTTGAGAGGTGGCAAAGAACCATTTTTGAACTTTCTATTTTTCTGTACGTTCCGTTAGTTCTTTCAAAATGTAGTGAAAAAGTTATTCTAGCCATACAATATCCTGGTACTAGTAATTTTTTAAGTTTTTCAATAGCATTATTAAAAAACTCTTGCAACAATAGCGTCTGCTTGTATAGCAGCCTCTCGTGTCATTATTTTCTGACAACCCCACCATTCAATTATCAATTTACTACTAATTCAGCTTATTATAAACATATCTGTACTTTCCTTTACGATTTACATTACAATTTTTTTTAAAAAGATTTTCCACGTAGCTCCAAATTACTATACACAGATACTAACTCGGCTATTTACGAACTCCACTGTAACGACATCTATTCGCACATGAAACAAAACATTGACAAATTTGGCACTTCAGACTATCCACCTCATAATATTTATAATATGCCCTAAAAAATCGCGTTAAGTCCTTTTGAGGATAAACATCAGCTTTTACCCCACACCACCGATACTTTGCCTTGGGGATACAATAATTAGATTCCTCATGAAGTTCTAATCATTCTACATACTTCGTTCATCTTGAAAGGTTGTGCAGGACACTTAAAACCACACAGATTCAGAACTTTGGAATTTAAATAACCAAGGTGAGAATTATTATCTTTAATATAGACAAAATAAATTTAATTATTAAAAAGTATTATTGTTAAACACACAATTGGGCAGTTGTCATATATATGTATATATATATATATATGTTTTTTGTTTCAGTCCGATTTGACCATGGAGGGAAAAAAATTGCAACAAAATTCACCATCGCCTTCAACTTCAACATATCGAGAAAAAAGAAACTATGGTGAGCAAAGAGAATCAGAACAGCCATCAACTTCAAAATATATGGGAGAAAAAACAGGTTATGGTGAACAAGGACAAACAGAAAAACGATTGGGGACTAGTGCAGGACATCAAAGTGTTAAGAAAGATGTATGTGTATATTGTAAAAGAAAGGACTCTTTTTGTCATAACTATATGAATTTTGTTAATGTTGGTTCAAGATTTTGCCCCGTTTGAAATAAAATGTTTTGCTATTGTCAAAAGTCAGTTGAACATCATAAAAATTTAACAGAAATGTGTCAGGTCAAATCTGAATATAAAAAAAAATTATTTTGTTTTGAAGACATGCCCTTAACATAATTTTTTTATTTAATAAATATATTTTGACTAAAAATAAATTTTTGTTTATATTTTAGATCCACAAAGACTGTGTTTTTTGTCGTAGAAAAGTAAACCACAGCTTAGAATGTGCAAGTTCGGCTTGTTAGAGTTTGCAATCAAACACGTTGAAACGAGAAATCTGGCTGCCAAATTACTGCTTAAAAATTATGGTTATAAAATGGTATTTCAATAAATCAAAAGGTTTACCAATTATTTGTTTTATTTCACCATTATTTTTCGTTTCAATACTGATAGGGGATCAGAGGTCAGTTAATTAGAATTCAAAAAACAAATCAAAGCAAGTAAACATGTTATTTTAAAATCCTTGATAAACAGGGGTCATGGGTTATCTTAATAATATTATTTACCGTAAAAATAAAAGCCTTTTAACTCGAGCTGCACAGCTGGGTTACACGCATAATACAACCTTCTTGTCATGCCCTTCCCCTTTGTAACACTAACAAAGAATTTTTCATATCCCGTCGCTATAACGCGAGATATTTACAACAAAATCTACCAAGGTCAAGCACTTTAATGCCATTTTGGCTTTTCCGTCTTTGTGCGAATAAATAGCATTGGAACACAGAAATCCAGTAAAAAAATAATTTTTCAAATCGATCACTTAGATCTCGAGATATTCGCAGAAAATTACTAAGGTCTTTCTTTCACCACTTAAGGCCCTTTTGGCTTCCCCATCTCTCTAAGAGGAAATAGCATTGGAACACAGCAATCTAACAAAAAAAGAATTTTTCAAATCGATCACTTAGATCTCGAGATATTCGCAGAAAACTACTAAGGTCTTTTGTCCCCTGCGCAGCAAACCAAAATTAGTCTTACAGGCACCATAGGAGAAAAACGTGCGCACATAGCGGAAAAAGTACCTTTGATACACCGGCTGATAGCAATCTCTCTCATCTCGACATTTTTCAAATAGTGCCTCTTTGACACTCTTGAAATAATAATGCCCCAATGCTACAGGTGTACGTCATTTTCTACTCTATAAATTGGCACTTGTGACCGAGAATGGGCAACTAATATTAGGAAGTTTCAACCATTAGAGAATTTCAGCAGGCATACGTTAACGCTAAGTAGTCTAAGACATTGTGGCACTTGACAGCTTGGCTAGAGCTCACAAATGACAGACGACTATATGACAGGTGCATGTCACTAGAGCACCCTGTATAAACCCCAAGCAGACTCACTCTGTAGAACATAAGTCACGTGATCACATCCCCTATTCACACAGGCCTTTATGGCATTACCTTGCAACACCCTTGCAACCGTCTTGGACATCTTCAACAGCCACTGGCCAAGTGACGTCATTGGAATTTCAACAGCCACTGGTCAAGTGACGTCATTGGTGATCACTTCTTGCAGAATGACCTTGGGTTGACCACTTCTTCGGGACTGGACACCACTTCTTCAGCAAACTGGCCATCCACTTCGGAGAAGTGGTTTGTTTTTTGTTTAATGGTGGCCCTGACTAGTCATGGGTCGGTCTTTTGAGTAGATTGTCGTCTAGCTTTTGTTGATTTCAGCCTTGAGGTGCGGATTGAGAAAATTTCTGTAAGTCCACCGTCGCTTGAAATTGCTGCGCGTACGCAGCCAGCTTATTGTATCTCGTTACCAGCTCCTGAATGTGCTTTACTGAGGCGGCTAAATCGCCTTTGATAATAAGGTTTTCGTGAAGACTGGATTGGAACTTTTCTTTATCCCCCATGTCGTCTTTCGACTAGTGTCCACGATACTGTCCTTTCTTTTGCACTTTTGCAGCTTTTTCGTTAGCATGATTACACTATCACCACTGTCGAACGTCTACTACTAGTGCCCACTCGCTACTACTTAATTTATTTCCCAATATTAAAAATCGTCTCGCCATCTCTGCGAAATATAAAATTGGCCGAGTCTAAGGCTGAGACCCAATTACCCACTTATCGCTTAATTGCGCAGGCTTCAGCGGGAAGTGATCTGATCAGAGAAATGAGAAGGATGGGCGTTACAAAATTGCGCAGACTCAGATCGAGCTCTCATTGGTAGTTAGTCAAAGTCACCTCGATGTGGAACGTTCTTTGGTGGACGATTTTGTCACATCTTGGTCCTTTATATTCCTAGCTTATAATTATACGATTCAAAGCTTTAAAAAAATAATATTGCGCAATAATAAGAACCAACAAGATAGGTGAAAATAACCTCATTAATGGCCATCGTTCAAGAATTCAAGGTATCAATGACTAATATTAATTAATAAATTATTTTGTTTCCAGAATGTTTGGTTGCTTCCAGACCGTCTTGAAAAAGTAAAAAAAAGCGAATGAAGTCACAAAATGTGTATGATTTACCGTTGATTTTTTCTTGTCCACACACTTACAGACTCATAAAAGGACGTCGCACCCTATAAACGCCAACTTGGTTAAATGAAGAATAATATTAAAGTTTCCTACTTATATTGGATTTCGACCTATTAAAAGCTGCATGACCTAAAGATGACTAAAATTGTTAAACATGCCAAAATACTAAATACTTATCTTTAGAGAATGATATCTCAAAAATTACTAGAAACGTTTAACACCATGTATTCCAGAAACTAGGTAGCGTAAGAAGTTTTGTAAAGATGCCTAAATGCAACAAAAAATTTATATTTAATTCAATTCGGTATTCGATCAATTTCCAATATAAAATGTGTAGATTTTTTTATTTAATATATTCTTTTTAACAGCTTAGATTGCGTCATGGCTATTTTGGGGAGGAGGTGTCTTGAACAATTAAGATAGACTAATGAACAATAAATAAAGAAAAATGGATTGCTTCCACCACCATATATGATTAATACAGCAGAGGATCGAGAAAATAATTTTGGTCGAGGTTGAGGGGGGAGAGGAGGGGTATACGTGTATCAAGAGCTAAATCAGCTGAAAAATAAGTAAATATATTTGTTTTTAATATTTTGATCAAAAATAGTGTCATAGGCAAAAATTTCAAAACTAATTTTTAATAAAAATGTTTCCCTAAACAAGAATTTCTTGAAAAGTGCTATAATCTTCGAAAAACTACAAAAACTAGAGCAGTTAACACACAATTTTTAGCAAAATAGTTTAAAAAATTTTGAGAACACACTAATGTGTAAAAAATTATAGTTACATTTCTTTCCAAAGACGCAATCTGGGGGGGAGGATATTGAAAATGATTAGATATGATGACCACTATATGAATAAAATAACGATAGCGTATTCCACTGATTTGGCCAAATTCTATTTTTGTTATATAACAGTTGTGCAATAGATAAAATTAGCAGAAATATAAGTAAGTTTTAAATTAAAAGTGTTGACTATTTTTTTTTGTAAAGTTAAGTTTTGGAGTGCATCGAAAATTTTAATTATAATCAATATTGTTAATCTAAAACTTATAGCATTTCTAACAACTAATTTTATTTTTTAATCTTTTTTAATCTTTAGTTTAATTTTATTGCTTCGAATCCTCTTAAATAACAAAAATAGAAATTGTCGCAGTGGAGTATGCAAAATATATTCTTGAGGGCGAGGGCTTAATTAACAGGAAATTCTTAGATTTAATTCTTGATTTTTGGGAATAATGTATTCTTTAGGAATCGATATTTAATGGCTCTGGCCTAACAACACATTATACGTCTCCAGGATAACCGGTTTCTCGTTGTACCTAACGACTGCAGTGTTGTGAAACGTTTGCGGCACATTCGAGTAAGTTTTTCTTGCAAAGATGGTTCCACAAACGTTCACAATAAAACGTACGTGGGACATACAATCCAAATATCTAATGATTGAGGATGTTGGCAAGAATAATTGAACTACGACATCACATGTGACAACATAAACAGATCAATTTGGCTGAAAGCGACTTTAATTTCGGTAGAAAGTGGTATCATTTTAATAGGAATAGTTGAAATATGGAGTCAAATACACGCTTTTTTGTGACAATGTGAAAACTTCCTTTTCTAATAAAATAAAATACATCATTTAGGCTCAAAATGACCTCAATTTCTATATGGACTATCGCCTTTTTGCAGATACAAAATTCACATTTTAACATAAAAATCAGTTTTTGACTTAAAAAGAATAGTTCTTGTTTTACACAATCATACAATTTTTTGTGGTAAAAAATTTCGATTTTTGAAAATTGTCTGGCACCAAAATAAATGAATGCAATTGTCTTAAAAAATGCAGGTTGTAGATTGAGTGAGGGTATTAAAGACAGCTAAATCTGATCCAAATAGCTATGTGTCACAAATAGTTCTCTCAGTGTATACAGGGTGTTTCAAATTCGATGCTCACCATGGGGATCCCCTAAACGGTAGGAGATACGAAAAGGTTTAAATTAGGGTAAAGTTGCGCAATTTGATGCTTTGCTCAAAACTAAAAAAAAAAGTTTAGAAATTCCGGACAGTTCCGGAGACAGGCGAAAAAAACCGAAATCTTCATTTTTAGTTTTTATTTTTCTGCGCCCTTATTTTTAAAGCTGTCAAAAAACGCCTGAAACTTTCTACAAGCACTTTTTTTAGAATCTAACTAGCGAGAGGTGCATTTTTGAGACTTGACATTTCAGTGGTTTTTTGGCGTTTGGTTCATAAAGGATGACATATAACATTTTGCAAGCTTATTGTGTTTTATACAACGTGAAGCCAAAATCAATAGCTATTTGGATCAGATTTATCTGTCTTTAGTACCCCCACTCTAAAATTTTTAAGAAATCTGCACTAAAATATGCATTTTTTGATTTCAACTTTAACTAAAATTGTAAATATATCAATGGATTCAAAGCGCAGCAGGCGAAAATTTTTAAGAAAATGACACTACAAATGCAATTTTTAACACAAAATTAAACTAATACCGTAAATATCAAAGGTATTACAGCGACGAAATTTATGCCCTACTTTTGATTCTCTTAATATTTTCATAAAAAATTTGAAGCAAGAGTAGGGGGGTTAACTACCCCCCTATCCCCCTGAAAACTGCGCCTGAGTATCTGCGTATAATTTAGCCACTTATAAAAACATAGATAACAAATAAACTACACACCAACCGTAGTAGCTTAATAATTTTTTTTGGAGGTCTAAAAAGCTTTTTAAGTTGAAACATTACCTTTTATATTGCGTATCTCGACAACACCGTTCTCAACTAAGAAGCCAGTTAACTCATTTTCGTTTTAGTATCCTTTGGCCCATGATCGGCGCCATATTGATACCAAACCGACAGAAAATCAATGTTTTACCTGTCAATCTGGTTATAAAAATGGCAGCCACAATAGGCCACAGGGCACTGAAGCGGTAGGAGTTAACAGGCTTGTTAGCTAGGTACGGTTTTGATCTCAAACCAGGGCCGACAAGAATGTGTTCCACACGGGCCTCACACAACCAAAATTGTGACGTCACAATCTTGGGCCGGTTTTTTTTTCGTTGGTTGCGTCCAGCCAGACGCGCAAGGCCGCAAACATAACCTCACTAATTCTTGATTTGTGTATTTAATTTTCAGTCAATTTTTAACCTTTTTTTTCCAATTTTGGAATCAAACAAACTTTCAAATAAACCGGTATTGTTTTAAAAAGAATGACTGGTCGTTTGATGTGAAAAAAGTGAATTTCAAACCAAAAAAAGGACAATTGCTTACAGTGTGAATTTTGTGCTTTGAAAATGTTTAAATCACCTTTTATTGAATTTTTTCCAAATTTTGTATGTTTGAATCGGGAACAATTCAATAATGGGTATCGTGGTTGATATAGAAATCAGGAAAATGCGTCGAAAATGCTGCATACCAGAAAGTGACCAGAAAAAGGGTGAGTCATATGTAACAAACTTTTCCTATCCAACTGATCCCTTCCTTTTCAGTAATTTTATATACAGTATACGGTTTTCTGCCATTTTTGATTTTTTATGAAAAATTCTTTATGGGGGCACCTACTAGGGTCCCTAGGATCTCAAATCCGCCGGCGCTGGTTTTTTTTTTTAAAGAGAAAAAGGGTGCCGGGGGGGTTGTAACGTGTTTTTTTGATTGTTTTGGGTTAGGTTGGGTAGGGCTGTGTTGGATTGGGTTGTTTTAGTGAAAAAAAAATTTAAAAAAACCAACCAGTGGATTTGGAGTCCTAGAGAATTTTTCATAAAAAATAAAAAATGGCAGAAAACTGTATACTGTATAATTGCCCCCTTTTCTACTAAGCTAGTAAAATGTCACATATTACCTGCCTATTGCTAGGAGGCCCTTCATACATCATGTTATCAGAGGTAGGAAACTTGACTTTCCTATCTTTTTGTTAAATTTACTTGTAAAAACTGTTTTTGTATAAAACACTGAACATTCTTCATACTTAGCGATAATTTAAACATATATAGGTATTGAACTGAGCTAATGAATAAAATTTTACGATTATATGCTAGGAGCTGTGCACAAATTATGTAACGGTCATAGAGGGGAGGGAGGGAGGAATTATTTTTTGGGGAGCGGTGGTCTTGAAACTGTTACATAATATTATGGGCGGGGGTTCACCAAACTGTTACAAAACGTGATATGGGGGAGGGGGCTGGGGTCAAAAATTGGTAAAATTACCGTTCCATAATTTGTACATGTCCCCAGTTCTTTTGCTAATAATTTTTATTATTTTTTATAGGAAAAGGAGTAGAAAATGGAAACTTGCATAATGGAGAGATCTTGGGAGAGACAGAGAACTATGAATATGGAAAATAATACCTCGGCACATGTTATTAACAATATCAAGGTAAACAAATGCCCCTAGCTTCAAATTAATGTAAAAATTAAAAATTTTTATGTAGCTCCTTTTTAGGGGGCAATTTTGGTTTAACTTAGAAGGTTTGAACATAAATGTTCCATTTTAATATTAAATTTGCAATCTTCTTAAAATTTACTTTTAATAGAAATCTGTTTCATAAGGTTAAGTAACTTTTAAATGCCCATGTCTCTAAAACTAAAAGGGGTACCCCTATGAAGTTTGCTATTAACTTTTTGGGGATCACATGCTACCATTGCCAATAAAAGCGATAGAATGACCTAAAATTCATATATATTGGAGAATTTATTGATTTAATTCCCTTGAGGTAGTAAATTTTTTAATGTTTTTAGAATGGAAGTAGGCGGAAATGAAGAAGATAAAACTGGAGAAAGAGAGGTAAACGAAAAAGGCATCAAAATAATACTGTTCCAGTTGAAGGGTCCGGAAGTGTCTATTCCTTTTTTGAAAATAAATGATTACCATACCTCCAAATACTACCTAGGAGATAGCAATGGTCAATGGTCATCTTGGTTTATGACACCCACTGAAAACTATTCCTAGATTAAGTTGTTGAAAAATATTTCGGCAAAAATAATTGATTTCATTCTGCCACACAAATGAAAAAAAAAATTATATTTTTTTTTAGAAAGTATTTCAACTTTCATTCAGAAAAATCCATTTTGGGCAATAAAGAGTGCAAAATTTCGATAAAGCAGTTAATACACATTGTGTCTAAATTAATGAAAATAATACTGGACCACTGAAAATTGCAACTTCATTCTGTTTAAACATTGCGGAATTTTGTGATATTAAAAAGTTTTTTGAAGCTAAAAGATAGATTCTCTAGTTAGAATGAAATAAAACATGAGCAGCCAATTTTCTTTTAAAAGAGCTTTCCAGCAAGGTGCCACAAGTACTATCATCCCATTTAAAAAAATAGGGTGGGGTTGGGTTTCACCCTCTAAAAGGGGTAAAAAAATATTCCTTTTACTGTGACTGGAAAGCCCTGGGCCTTAATTATGTCTATCATCTGATACTGGACGAAATTAAAACTGTTAACAATCAGAAAAAATTTAAAAAAGAGATAAAAGTTTGGATTCCAAATGAATCTAGATTATTTTTTGATCAAATTATTTATCAAAGGCTATGCAAATGTTAGTTTGTTAAGTTGTTAGGTGTTTAAAAATAATATAATTTTTTTCTAATAACTTCTAGTATCCTTGTATATTTCTTTACAAAAGTTGCCTTTATATTTTATTATTTATTTATATTTACAGATTTTATGTTTATGTTTATTCTTTATATTTGAAATTAATAATTTATTTCTTAGTAGTAATCATAAATAAATTAAAAAACTTCCAAGCACAAGCCTCATAGAGCCTTCAGTGAGTTAATAATCTAATTTGAGATTGAAAATTAATAGATGTATATCATTATTATTATTTTATGAAATAGTCAAACAGCCATGAAGTCGAGAAGGTCCTAGGAAATCTCTAAGTGATTATTTTTTGGATTTGTAAAGTAGGTACCTACTTATGTGTGAATCTAATTAAAGAAAATAAACTTATTTGCAGAAGAATACCGAATTTTATTGAAAGAATTCAGTAGAAGGTCCACTCGATGTCAATATCAAATAAAACAAATAGGTATACGCAGTGACAATTCTGTTTAACTAAGATGTCTTGTTGGAGTATGTAACTCACATATTCTATGTATTTCAACAAGTTAACATTTTTAATTAAAATTCCAGTTTAAATTAACAGTAATTCTCAGAGATGGTGGTGATGAAAACAGTAAATCATGACATTGCAAAGTTTGTCTACTTTTTTCTGTATTATTTGAGGTGATGTGAAGGTGTTTTTGTGGGTGGAAGGAGAGCCACAATCCCTTCGTAGTATTTGACCCTTAACTTGTCAATGTTGCTTGTTTTGGGGGTGATTATCATATAGCGTTTTTCTGTCACACTTTTTTTTGATGAATCCCGAGATCCTCTGAGACAAAGGATCAAAAAATGCGATTTGATAACCACATTCAAACAAACAATACTAACAAGTTAAGGATCACATTATGCAGAGGGATTGTCGGTCATCCTCCTCTCATACATACACCTCCATAGCACCTCAAATAATGCAAAAAAGAGCAAGAAAACTTTGTGATGTCACTGAAATCACTGTTTCCATCTCTAGTAATTTTTGTTAAGTTCATCATAATAATGTTAATTTAATCTGAGATTTGTATTAAAAAATATTTAATTGCTAATAAAGAATTATCTATCTATCTATCTAAATAATGTTCAATTTAGATCTCTTATGATGAAAATCACACAAACAGCAAAAGTCCCAGATATTACTCAAAAACTGCACTCAAAATGACGTATTAATTAGATGCTTCTCTGTACCGTATTCTGTACCATTGTCTTACTTTTTACCATTACTCCAATCTTCTATAAGGTAGTCACTCTGATGGGACCTGGTTGGTAGGAGACCTCGTGGAAGAACCTAAACCAACATTTAAACCATACCTACTCTTCTCACTATACAACAAAATATATTCAGATGTCATGTATGGCGACTAAAATATTATTTAGCTACTCAACAACACAGGAATTATTAATTTAGGTATATAAATCCACCATTTCCAATTCGTGAAATGATCAAAAAAAAAAACACTAGTCTCCTGCATTTTTTTGATAAATCAATTTTTATTCTGGTGTAGATATAGATGCGCACCTTTTGAAACCTTTCATGTGCATTTTATTGCTAACAATATGAGAAAATTTCCTTTTTTTAAGAAAAATAAAATAAGTGTTGTTGTTTACATCAACCTAACCTCACAAAATACTTTTCCTAGAATTTTTATTATTTGAGACACTGTGATCTCCAGAAAACTTTTTTAAAATATTACGAGAGTATCGAAGAATGTTTCATGGGAATTTGAAGAAAATTCATCGAGTCGTTTAGAAATAATCCCGAAAAAACCTCGCTTCTCCCATAAGACTCCATGTAAAAACCGGCCCAAGATTAACAGCTGTTTTTCTGATGGTTACGGCCTGTTGTTTTTTTTGTCGGCCTTGCTCAAACAACACTCAATGTCAATTTCAATATGTCTTTGATATGCAGCAACGCTAAGCACGTCAGACGAATTTCTGTCATAATAGTGTTTTTAAGTACTTTTTTTTCAATCTTCTGAGGCATAAAAAGCTTCCTTCTGACGAAGCATTACTTGCTGGCAAACATCCAAGAATGTTTTTATCAACGGGAAAATATCGCCACAGTTGTTCATTGCCTTGGAAACTTTCAGGTATGTTTTGATTTAAGCTTTTTCCTATTTCTGACCAATATTGTTTCCAAAGACTGATTTCTCCCAATAAAAGTACAAGAGTTTGTATTTTGGATTAATCAAACAGTTTATAGTGTTTAGAAACGACTTTATTTAATTTTACGAAAAAATAAGAGTTTTTTGTACTTCAGTGCAAAATGAACTTCTTGGATTTCGATTGCTCACATAGAGGGTGGAACCTAGGACGACGCCGTTTCGTCCTTATTTGGGACTCGTCAGCTAATTAGGTAAAGTTATTTGTTATTGCCAAAATAAAGTAAAAAGTTTAACTTTAAGGCAAAAATTAAATTTAGGCTGATGATGGTCAATAAACCCAAAACGTCAGGTGTCAAAATAAGCTTGCAAAATATTATCTGTCATCCTTTATGAATCAAACGCCAGAAGAAAAAAAGGATGTGTCCATAAGAAAAAATGAACTTGATATTGCTCCTGTTACACTGAAATGTCAAGTCTCAAAAATGGACCTCTCACTAGGTAGATCCTAAAAAAGTGCCTGTAGAAAGTTTTAGACATTTTTTGACAGCTTTAAAAATAGGGACGCAGAAAAATAAAAACTAAAAATGAAGATTTCGGTTTTTTCCGCCTGTCTCCGGCACTATCCGGAATTTGTAAACGTTTTTTTTTTTAGTTTTGGGCAAAGCATCAAATTGCGCAACTTTGCCCTAATTTAAACCTTTTCGTATCTCCTACCGTTTAGGAGATCACGATGGTGAGCATCGAATTTGAAACACCCTGTATACACTGAGAGAACTATTTGTGACACATAGCTATTTGGATCAGATTTAGCTGTCTTTAATACCCCCACTCAATCTACAACCTGCATTTTTGAACACAATTGCATTCAGTTATTTTGGTGCCAGACAATTTTCACAAATCGAAATTTTTTACCACAAAAAATTGTATGATTGTGTAAAAGAAGAACTATGCTTTTTAAGTCAAAAACTGATCCTAAATGATCTATTTTATTTTATTAGAAAAGGAAGTTTTCATATTGTCACAAAAAAGTTTGTATTTGACTCCATATTTCAACTATTCCTATTAAAATTATACCACTTTCTACCGAAATTAAAGTCGCTTTCAGCCAAATTGATCTGTTTATATTGTCACAAAATAGCGTGTACTTATTTGATGTCGTAGTTTAATTATTCTTGCCAACATCCTCAATTCAATTGTTTTGAACGTTTGTGGAACCATCTTTGCCAGACAATCCTTCTCACGTATTTTGAGAAACTTACTCGAATGTGCCGCAAAAGTTTCACTAAAACGACCCTCAGGGACGTTTCAGAAATATTCTGAAACGTCCTTGCAGTCGTTGGGTACAACGACAAACCGACAAAATCAAAAGTAGGTTTAGTAAGTTAGTAGTTTAGTAATCATAAATTGCGTCGCTGTAATACCTTTGATATTTACGGTATTAGTTTAATTTTGTGTTAAAAATGGCATTTGTAGTGTCATTTTCTTAAAATTTTTTTCCTGCTGCGCTTTGAAACCATTGATATATTTACAATTTTAGTTAAAGTTGAAATCAAAAAATGCATATTTTAGTGCAGATTTCTTAAAAATTTTAGCGTGGGGGTACTAAAGACAGATAAATCTGATCCAAATAGCTATTTGTCAAAAATAGTTCTCTCAGTGTATATAGTCAGTGACGGTCCCCTTAGCTGGTGCTAATCCTGAAAACTTTGTAGAAAAAATGAAAAATTGCAGATAGTTCCTAAAGATATTCTAGAATTCCTACACAGTATTTTGAACCAGTTTGACCTTCAATTCTTTACACCAAGAATACACAAACGCATGACGTACTTACCACGAAAACCATTCGAAATATAGAAGAGTATTATAGAGTTTCTATTTATAAACAAGTTTTACACAAAATCATACCAACTTTTGTACAACGTGAAGCCAAAATCAAGGTAAAATTAAATGAAATACTTTTTAAATACTATAGACTTTTTGATTAATCCAAAACAAAAATTCTTGAACTTTTATTGGGAGAAGTCGTATTTGGAAACAATATCGGTCAGGAGTAGGCAAAAGCTTAAATCAAAACATACCTGATAAAGTTTTCGACACAATGAACAAATGTGGCGATATTTTCTTGGATGTTTGCAAGCACCTAATGCTTCGTCAGAAAGAAGCTTCTCATGCCTCAGAAGATTGAAAACAAAAGTACTTAAAGACACTATTATGACGGAAATTCGCCGGACATGCTTAGCGTTGCTACATATCAACAGTCCTTATGTTTGAGATATGCAATATAAAAGGTAATGTTTCAACTTAAAAAGCTTTTTAGACCTCAAAAAAAAAGTATTAAGCTATTAGTTTTTCTTTGTGGTTTATTTGTTATCTATGTTTTTATAACTTGAAAAATTATACGCAGATACTCAGGCGTGGTTTTCAGGGGGATAGGGGGGTAGTTTACCCCTCTACCCTTGCTTTAAATTTTTGATGAAAATGTTTAGAAAATCAAAAGTAGGGCATAAATTGCGGCGCTGTAACACCTTTGATATTTACGGCATTAGTTTAATTTTCTTAAAAATTTTACGCTTTGAAACCATCGATATATTTACAATTTTAGTTTAATTTGAAATCAAATGCATATATATATGCATATTTTAGTGCAGATTTCCTAAAAATTTTCGCCTGCGGCGCTGTGATACCGTTGCTCTTTACCATTTTAGTTTAATTCAACTCAATTTCATTTATAATATAATCTTCTCAAAAATTTTCGGCCGATTTATACATTTTTTAAAATAAAAAATGTATGAAATAAACGACTTAAAATCTGAGTATCCCCCGTAGATTTGAGACAAAATCCGTGCTTCTAGTTACTAGTTTTGTTGGTATGGTTGCTTTAAAAAAACTCATCATCGCAAATTATTTGACATGAGAACTGTTGACAGCAAAGAAACAGGTTTTCAGAGACAAAAATGACGTCAGTCCGCTCATCAAAAAATTAAACTATAAAACCATTGAAACATTCATGCGAAAAAGATAAAAAAAGCAGCTGGTAACTAAAATCTCTGAAATTGCTGCATAGTTGCCTTGTTTGAATAGCTTATAGCTTATGTTTAGAAACATCGATGTTTTTATTCCGATGTTTTTTTACCATCGATATTGAGTTTCGATGTTGACATCGACGTTCAACATCGATGTTTTTCTTCGATGTATCCATCACTACCTGAAACTACTGCATTTAGGAAAAAAGAGTGCATGTAACCTCAAACAAATTGAAACAAGATATTTTTTAACGGTTTATTGTAGGTTACACGTGATATTTGTTTTATAGACTAGTGTAAAACTAAAGTTGTGGACAAGTTTCATGCAACTATAAATAGAAAACTCTAAAATACACAATAAGTTGAATTTTTTTGGGCAGTTTGTAAGCAGTACAAATCCAGTTAAAATTTTGTAAAAAAATGGACAGTTACGTAAAAAAAGCCGATTTTTCTTTGCACCAAAAAATTGTTTATTAATTTTATAAAACTGGGTTTTATTACATATTTTAGAAAGTTTAAGCCTTACTTCCTACACAAAAATCAATGTAACCAACTTATTGACAAACGCATCATAGCTGTCAATTTCGCTTCTAACGCAAATATCCGCCCTGGAATACCCTTTTCCGTATAAATCAAAAGATGTGTCTCTGACTTCCAACCGTACTCTGTGACCAAAGTGTTTGTTTAGCTCTGGAACGCACACCTTGGCGCCGTAGGGTATACCTAATTTTTCGTCCATACTGAGAGTGACGTAGGTTGACCTGTCGTCCAGGTAATCCTGATTAAAAAAATTAAAGGAACTTTGTTATTAAAAAATGGCAATTAAAATATTAAATACAACCATGCTTTATCAGAATGTGCATAATCAAGCCCGCTAAATTAAAGAAAGTCCTATAAAAAAACGATTTACTATAAAACCGACTTTTGTTAAACCAATTTTTTTGTAAAACCCTTTTTTAATAAAACCATTCACTAAACTATTTTTAATCCAATCTATTCAAAATCAAACACGAATTTTGTAAAACCGTAGGTTAGGAAATAAAATGTTTGTCAAATTAATTGTACATTCGACAATATATCACGTGACGCGTATTCTGTATTACTAACGAAGGCGTAATCAATCTAAAAAACGATTTTACGAACAACGGTATTACAAATTCCGGGGGGTTGAGTTTGAACAGATTTGTTTAAAAATAGTTTTGGGGAATAAAGGTTTGATTAGAAACAAGTTACTGCCGACGTTACCGACGTCGGTCCAGCTTTATGACGACGATTTGTGTTTGTAGGGTAAATCATTCTTACGATGAAAACTTTCTTAAAAACTTTTTAATAAATTCCTGGTTTGATAAACCATAAGTACGGGTAGTCACTTATGGTTTATCAATGACAGACACAGTATTCCTATTTTTCATCTAGTCCCGTTCGAAAAACGCGTTTTTATGTACACATTTGAATGCGGGAAGTTAAAGTTTCGCGCGTATTTTTTTGCGCAAACTTGCATGATGCATGCAAATACTTTTTGCACTTGTTAGGTAAATAGCTGCTTTAAATACGATTTTGAAGAATTTTTTTCCGTTTCTAAAACAGTTAAAGTAGATCAAATAATTTTTTTTAAATTTATATCAAAACTCGCCACTTAAGGCTATAGTTTCTTCACAGATTTTAAGTAAAAAAAGTACAACTGGCAACGCCTTGTTCTTTAATTTTTTAGTCTTTTGCCAGAGTGCACATAGAAAACTGGACATCAGAATTACCTGAAATTTTGCAGGGGTGATCATTTTTAAATGCAACAAAAATGTCTAAAGGATTTTTAGAAATTCTCAATTATTTTTTCTTCAAAATAAAAGCTCTGGTGCTGTTATCTATCCCAAAAGCCTCAAAATAATTGCGGTTTAGAACAAACCCGATTTACAAAAAAAATTGAGAAATACTCACAGTTTCCTCTGCATTATTTTTTTCCTTTTTATAATTCCTTGCTTTAGTGAAAATAAAAACTAAGTTTCCTGTTTCAAAAAGCCTGTGCACTCCGGAAAATTTGGGAGACACACGCAGTTCACGTGTTGGCCGATAGATCGCAGAATTTATACGATTCCATGGTAACTGCAAGTGTTTTGTCAACAAACTTTAAATCGGGACGCAGTGGGACAGAAGAGTATTTTTACGTTTTCTGAGAGAAAACCATTCGAGGCTATGTTTATTTTTCAAACATGTGTTTTCAAAAACATTGCTTTAAAACAAATATGAAACCACTCCGCGTGACTCTTGGTAGTCGTTGACACTCCTGTCTAGTGCCAGTGGCTCATTTTTAAATCTGCATGCTTTTAAGTTAACCTGTTGTCGTCAGCTAGCGAGAGTGTTTCCAATTCGATTATAAATGCACCAGTTACCACACATACTTGGGTAGCGTTTTTTCAGCAGGTAATTCTGCAATAAATGGTTTCCTTTTATTTTAGTATTTTACTTGGCTTTTTAGCGCCGCAGAACGCGAAAAGTCAAAATAAGTAACCAAACCCCAAATTTTTGAGCCGGTGCTGAAAAATCTCTGGTGTCCCACTGTGGATAAACATAAATAAAGTCTCCGCGTTGCCATGGAAAACCAATTCAAGTCACGTAAAATTTTGAAAAAAAATCAGGTCCCGTACAGTGTTGCTAAAAACAATTCCTGAGATTGTAAGTACGACCTTAAAGTAATTATTTTAATGTATCGGTGTACACTTGATTTCAAAAAAAACGCATACATGCATTCACAAAATTGAGTGTATAATATATACGGACTACCAGCTAAAATGCCTAAAAACTTCAAAAGTACGACAATTTGTCATATTGTTTAAAAAAGGTCTCCAGAACTGATAATATTTTTTTACTTAAATTAAAGGCAACCTTATTTTTATAATAAATTTTGCATAATACTAAAAAATCAGCAAAAATAATGTTTTAGTAAAGTCTTCATTTAACAATATCAAATTATCACTCGAGTAACGGACGAAGGCTGTTCTATAAAGAGAGCGGTAACCCATTTTGGAGTTGATAAAATAACAATAATACGATGGAAACAGCGATGGATTAAAAACAATTCGACAAATAGGAAACTTGGATTAGGACAAAAAGATGGTAAACTTAATACTAATTATTTTAACTTAAAAAAGAACTTAAGTCAATAATTTAGTATTTAATAGGATCACCATTTTTATCTATTACAAGCTGCAAACGTCTGGGCCTTGAAAAGGTTAAATTTTGAAAATACTGATAGCCTTATGAGAGCTGATCCAATGCGCGATAAATAGCATCGCTTAACTCTTCAGCATTTCGTGGTCTCCAATTCCTTTCGTATATTATTTTAACGATTCGACCTCATATACTTTCCATTGGGTTAAGGTCAGGGCTGTTGGCTGGCCAAGGAAGTGTTTCTATATTATTATTCTGAAACCATTGGCGAACAACATTAGCCGTGTGTACTGGACAGTTGTCCCGCTGATAAACGAAGTTATTATTTTCATGTAAAGCCTGTACAGATGGCAGCATAACGTTTTCAAGGATTTCAATATATCGTTCACTATTGAATCTTCCTTCGATTCTACAAAAAAAACCCAAACCTCTAGCACTAAACCAGCCCCACATGTTATGAAAATTTTTTCGTCAGTGAAAACCACCCTCTCCCAGAAGTCTTTATCACGAAGAACGTTGTTCAGTGCAAAAATCATTCTGGCCTGTTTTTGTTCTTCTGTTAGAAAAGACTTCTTTGCAGCAACTCGACAAGAGACTTCTGATTTCGTTACTCTTCTATTTACTGTTGCTAAAGAACCCGGAAATAATGTTACATTAGCTGCTTCTTGGTCTTAGAAAGAAATTTTAGCTTATTTAGTAAAAAATCAAAAAAATGCTCGGAAGTCTGTCATTTTCATTCTATTTAAAGTTCAGTCAATTCTGATTTTTATTTGACTCGAAAAAGTATAGATATCACATGACGTTTTGGAAGTCACTTCAACATTTCCTGAGCTAAGGTTCCTGAAAAAAATCTCTATATATCCTTAAGTGACTAATATACCTGTAAAGTTTTCAGTTTCTTTCCCCTTATATCTTGATATCCAAACTCTTTATCCTGGTCAGCGTAATCTGGATAATATGCTGTTAGAGTAACATTTTTGAATATTTTTCCTTCGCAAAGAAGATCACCATCTAAAAAAAAATTTCTTGTATAAATAGGAAAAACATGAACTCTGAGGTAGGCAGGTAGGCAAGACAAGAAAATTGTGCCACTTACATAATAAGGGACGATGATACAAATGCACCCATGCATAAACACAAACCGGATGAACCGGGTAAGCAAGGATTTCCGCTTTTTTCCGTGCGCGCTTTTTGTAGTTCGCGCTTTTTTTGACCCGCGCATTTCTGGTTGCACGTATTATTAACTCGGTATATGGTTTTAGGCCAATTTTGATAATATAATCGAAACGCCCTATATATTTCATTATTTCGAAAGTCAAAAAGTTTAAAATTTGCTCTCTGCGCTGGTTATTTAAACCAGCCACTATAGTTGTAATATTTATTTCAATTTTTAGTAGGGTATGAGCTGTATTACATCACCGAGCGGGAAATTTGCTACTAGTTCGTAGACCGAGTCATGGTAACCACATGAGTGCTGTAATGAGCCTATGCGCCTTACCGCACATGTGATGTGGGTAATTCCAGTTTCTTGAAAAAAATCATCTTCTGGTTTTCAGATGTCATTTTTTATCGAAAAGTTTGTGGATGATATAATTCGAGGAAGGAAAAGCATCAGTTAATTTATTAAGTATCTTGCTCTAAATAAATTTTTCCTATTTTCGAACATCAAAATGTCAGGTTGTGTCCCTGGCCCCAGTAAAAAAAAATTTAAACTGATTTTGCTGTTGGAAAACCGTCACATCATAATATTTTTTAAACTAGTGTTTCTTCACGGTACCTATTACATAAATTATCGCAAACTAAGTACCTGCAGAATTTTAGTCCCTACCTCGACAGCACAAATTGTCAATCGGATAGCCATTTTTTGTCCAAAACCGCCCGCATTGTCCGTGGACCATGGAACAAAGGTTTTTCCTGATACAGTGGATGACAAAAAAACTGAGTCCAAGGGACTTCCAATTTTGATCCATAGAGAACTGCCTTTTTTCAGTTACTTTTTGGATATCCAATGGATAACGATTTTTCTTGGTACATCAGAACAAAAATAAACTGTATCCGGAGGACGTTGATTTTATGTTTAGCAAAATTGAGGTACTTTATACATTGACTCAACATTGAATATTTATCAAAAAATCTATGTCAATTGGGCTTGGCCTAGTTGGCACATTAATAAATATAGTAATTAACACGAACTGTTTGGGATATCCAATGGAACATGTTTTTTCTTATTCATTACCAACAATAAAATTTATCTCATATCTAGCCGAATCATTTAAGTAAGTATTTTTCATTATTTTTGACTAATTGGTATTCTAGTATTTCAATAAACATCCTTTGCTAGGAACTCCATCCTGCAAGGATCGACAATCAGACTTATGATGTTGGAGTGGTTCAAATATAGGTACCTATATACTGGAATATTGAAAATGTCGCCGCTTTTGACAAAACTGTCCTCTGGATATCCATTGGAACAAATAATATATCCAGTGTACTGAGAAAGTTAGACCAACGGATATACATTGTAATTATTAATTTTTTCCGATAGTGAATAGTGGAACAATGGATTTAGTATAGTGGTACAATAGTCAAATATATTGAAACTTTTGGACTTTTTTGGGATGTCCAAGAGCCGTCCAACGTTTTGACAGTTGTATTATCCAATGGATATGCCTTGGACAAAATGTTCTACAGAATTGGTTGTCAATGGACTGCTGATACATTGTCCAGAAAACTCTCCACTGGACATCCTTGGGATAAAGTTGTGCTGTCTGGGTAGTATCCCTCTGAAAAACCTGTCAAGCTGACCGATATCTCAGATGTCTATTATTTATTGCCAGGGATGAAAACAAAGTAAACATTTTTGTTGTGCGTAACCTCAATTTTTAGAAATACAGAAATATAATAATTTTAAAAGACAAGAAAATGAATCTCGTGTCCGCAAATAAAAATTAAAGTAACACTCGTGGCATATCGGACAAAACGTTTTTGTTTCTCACTTCATTACGACCAGGCCTCCAATGTCTAATGGACAATCCAGACACCTACAGACCTGTTTCAACCTTATTAGGAATCATCGGGGAGTCACAGAATTATACCTGGCAGTTGAAGCTACACAGTTACCATGCACACCTCTCGAATTTAAAACAAAAAGTTTGTAATCCTTGGGGACGTAGTAACTGTGTGCGCCACCTGTCGAATAAACCGAGAAACAAAAACATCAAAACTGAAAAGTGCAGGACACCGTAAATACAGAATCATGTACCTTTCAGCAGGTTATAAAGTAGAAACCTGTAAAAGTATAAGGTCACTGTAACATGACTCTTAAAAAGAGGTAACGTTCGCAGCAGCACCGCCCCCAATTGGAGCTTCATAATACGTGACCCTAATTTTAAGGCATCAGTAAGCAATCGCTCCGGAGGAGGCTTGTTGCGCAGAACTAAAAAGCCAAAATATTTAAAAAACAACGAAATGAATCTCGTGTACGCAAATAAAAATTAAAGTAACACTCGTGGCATATCGGACAAAGCGTTTTTGTTTCTCACTTCATTACGACCAGGCCTCCAATGTCTAATGGAGAATCCGGACACCTACAGACCTGTTTCGTCCTTGTTAGGAAGTGATGATTCCATCACGGAGTCATAAGATTATACCTGGCAGTTGAAGCTACACAGTGATCATGCACACCTCTCGAATTTAAAACAAAAAGTTTGTAATCCTTGGGGTTTTATTCGACAGGTGGCGCACACAGTTAATACGTCCCCATGGATTACAAACTTTTTGTTTTAAATTCGAGAGGTGTGCATGGTAACTGTGTAGCTTCAACTGCCAGGTATAATCCTATGACTCCCTGATGATTCCTAATAAGGATGAAACAGGTCTGTAGGTGTCTGGATTCTCCATTAGACATTGGAGGCCTGCTCGTAATGAAGTGAGAAACAAAAACGCTTAGTCCGATATGCCACGAGTGTTACTTTAATTATAATAATTTTGTCACTCGTGTACCCAGTCACTCGTGTCTCTTCATCAGGTTAGTAGAAACGGGAATTGTGTGACATTGTGGACACAGAATTTCGTACAAGTCGTACAATTTTAACAAGTACATTTAGTGTATAAATTTAGAATTTTTCACTTGTGTCCCCAGATACAGTCAGTTGTGCTCCTAATATGCCCTAAAAATATAACATTCATATTCAGGGTATATATTTATGTGATTTATGATTTAGCTAAATAAGAATAGAAAATAGATTATTCAAGCATTCTTTTCAAGTTAAACTTATATTTCAGAAATAAACGTTATCATTGGATAGAAAAAAATCTGGTTAAAAAAACGAAAAAAAAACAAATAAACCAACTAAGCAAATTCTTTAAAAAAGTCGCAAACAGTTGAAGTAATACTATTAAAAACAAAATTGTATATTAACAAAAATATAGGTTATTATCTACTTTTACGAAAGAATTTTACAGATATTGAAAAAAAAGCAGAGGGAACAAAAAAAAATTTAGGCTTAATTCTGTCATATTTCAAAAAACTGGAATAACCCATATACAACATTTTATCCTCGACCCAAATTTAAAAGTACCTCTTTTAATGTCCAAAACGTTTAAAATACATAATAAATAAGTATTTTCTTAAAATAAATATATGTAAAAAATTTAAGCCGTTCTTGTTTATAATCTAATAAATTTATATTAAAAAAAAACTTTTAAAGATCAAACTTTTATTA
The DNA here is from genome assembly GCA_963921995.1 of Oxystoma pomonae. NCBI lineage: Eukaryota > Metazoa > Arthropoda > Insecta > Coleoptera > Brentidae > Oxystoma > Oxystoma pomonae. The sequence continues at coordinate 66,909,331 of OY998167.1, forward strand.
AATGCATTAAAATGTAGAAAATATTTATTTTTTCTGATACCATATCATAACAAAATAAAAGCGATGGGTGTAAATTAAAATTTTTTTAACTTAACCGTGACAAGGGAGCTACAAAAGAAGAACTACATTCTTCTTATATTTGGAAGATAAACATAATGCTTTCATCTAAAGAAGCTGAGAACGGGTGAGATTGCCGTGCTTGCCAAGTTTTTGAAAATGTCCTTATAGGTTATAATGTAATACACCTGTTTCTTAGGTGAATCGTAGGTATTTCCTTTGTGAGTTAATCGTCGAGGTGACCGATATACGAGTGAAGATGTGATATCTAAAGTAAAAATTTTTAATTTGCTTTTATTATGGTATTAGGGTACCTGGAGGAAAAAAAATGATTTTCTACTTTTTAGTGCATTTAAAAGCTTGTTTTAAATTTAAAATTTTAAAATTTTTAGTTTTGTCTTAGCCTCTGCATTTCTGATAATGCTTCCATATAACAAGAAATTTTTCCTGTTAGTTTTGAACTCTCTGGCTCTTCAATGAGAAGTCCTTCCAAACGCAACAAGTTTGAAGTCAATCGGACGACTAGAAATCCGTCAAAATTGACTTGAAAAACTTGACGCACAATCGGCCAGTTTAAATCCACCATATTGAATTTTGAACGAAATCTGGCGTACTTCTATTATACCCCCTCCACCCCCTTTGAGTAGGGGGGAGCTCTCAATTTCCCGACACTATATTATTGTGTTATCACCGCAACTACATAAGCATGTCCAATTTGAAGCCGATTGGATATGTGGAAGGGAATTTAAATAGCCAAAAATATGTTGATCTTCTCCAACACCAGGTTTCACTACAGTTGAGGAAACTCAACATAAATTTGGACGAATTGTGGTTTCAACAAGATGGCTGTTCATCCCACAATTAGGAACTTTCAATTGACGTCACACGCGAAACAATTGAACATCGGGTCACGTGGTACATCGAAAGTTTTTTGGGACAACCAACCAAAAGTCCAAACTATGGTTTGTTTTGACAACACATTTTGGCATTTGAAAATATTTCGACATTTTGAGGTTAAGAATGTTTGTTTATGCTGTTTTTTTGTTATTCTTTTAAAAAGTTGTGTTTTTCTTGAAAACTTTGTGAGTTGGTGTAGCTCTGTTATTTTAAATGTGATTTGTGCAATAATCTTATTATAGAGAGGTAGTAGTGAGGGCGTTCTAGTGTTTAACAGTAACATGACATGCAAACACTGAAGCGAGGTGACTCTTGACTACAGCTTACAGCATTTACATTAAAATATCGTTCTTTTGAATAATAATTAATAATATTATTTGCCAAAAATATTGATTTTCACAGTCATGATTTGTTTTTTCTTGTGCCTATTTTTTATTAACATTCATATAATTTTTAATAAAAAGCTCAATTGTTGTATTTGTAAAAATAAACCTAGAGATGAATTGAGATTTTTCAAGCCATCCTCAAAATTTAATAAAGCACGAAGAAAAGATAAGACAAAACTCAAGAGGAGGGCTCAGTGGTTTCAAGCTGTTGGAAAAGCGGACTACATAGTCCACTGGTCAGCATTTGTTTATCTGCCTTGATATCTGCATAAGACATTTTCTAATAGGTACAATAGTAGATTATCAACAATATTTTTGTTTCTAAGAAATAGAAATGTGTTTCATACCTAATATTAAAATAAAGAGCATATTGCAATGTAGAGGTAAGCCTTAAGTTAAAAAAGTAGTTTTATTTTTTTTAAATCTTTAAAATATTTGTTTTAACAAGGGGGTTTAACCACTAGTTCAAAAAATGTGACACGCCAATTTTGTTGAATGGTTAGTGATTGCCGGGGACTGCCGAGGGATTTAAAAGAGTCAGGGTCTCTTAGGGTCTGCAAGCCAGAGTTTGGTAAGGTTTAGACAGTCACAGGGACCCCAAGGGACTGCAAACGGGTAAGATTTGCGGTTAAGAAGGATTTGCATGAAAACCAATGTTTACATTAAAACCGATATTTTACATATTTAAAAAAAAAGTAACTATTTATTTTGGTGGCTCCCTTTGTCTTTTTTGCAAAGTCTATGTCCATATCCGACAACATGAAAATTCTCTGATTAAGCTTTAATCATGATTAACACAAATCAGTAGTTTGGAATATGGAGTCTTGGCAAATAAAGTTTCAATATAAAACACCACATTCTAAACACCGATTAGTATCTAATGATGATTAAAGCCTAGTTGTGGAATTTTTGCATTGGTGGATAAGAGCGTTAGTATGCCAGCCCCATCTTATGAAAGCTCTTAGCCCTCCCTACCAGAGTAGACGAAGATGAGATATCTGTCTTGGACAAGGTAGTGACGGTTTGCTGTGCCATGGTTAACCAAGCATAATAAATTAAATTACTAATTTAGCTATTTATTGCATCGTAAGGGTTTTTGAAATTTATTTTATTTATTTAATAATCTTATTGTACCATTTTTAAATACCTATATTACTAGTAAAAAATATATTTTCATACTATCTTTGTCTTTGAAATTTTATTTTTATAAAACATTTAGTTATAAATCAGAAGCAAATTCTTATGCAATATTATTTTAATAAAATACAATTAAAATTTTATAATCATTTATTTTTATTATTCGTTTTTCTAGACGACCCCTGGAAAGATAGGCAGTTACACCCGTTGAATCGAAGAGCATATTTGTCCATGTTTGTTTTCATCAATCAATAACCATCAAAGATATTTGTGAATACATACATAATTACATATCGGCACCTAAAACAAAAAATTATATTTGTAATAATATGGTTTTATGTACTGATACTTTGTAAAATTCTGTAGCTTCCACAGAAAATATTTTTCAGCAACTGTAAGTTTTTTTACAAAATTTCATGAAATTAAAGTTAAAAAACATAATTTTTTTGTTATCAAATCTGACTGAACTCTAATTTCTGAAAAAGTATCCTTACTTTGGATTGAACAAAATCGGATTAACGTGTTTTAGTTATCAGGGTTGCTTACAGATAGACCAGTTTAAAAAACATTTAGTTTTGTATATTTTTGTTGTATAAACTTACAATTTCCATAGGATCTGCTTCCGGTATTGCCTCAGGTTTCTAAAAAATTAAAAAGAAGTTAATATATCTATACTGATGGGTTGACGTAGATAGTAAGCAAGTGAATCAATTAATTTATTTACCGATTTTAATACTTTATAAAGCTCATAATCTGAATAGGAGACTTTTTCTATGTACTTACAAAAATTCATATTTAAATGGTTTTTAAATTTTAAATAGATTAATATTTTATAATAATTAGGTGCTAATTAAGTGTTCCATTTAAAAATGTAGTACTCCTTTTTTTAAAAAAATACAGCATGTTCTGCTAGCTTCAGATGAACTCAGCAAAGCAATACATTAAAAATCATCGAATTTAAGATTATCATAGTACACAATAAAGTGCTAATTAAGTGCCCCATTTAAAAATTTAGAGCTCCTTTTTAGGTTAGCTTCAGATGAACCCAGCAGAGCCATGCATTAAAAATCATCGGAATCAAAATTAGTATAGTACATAATAAAGTGCTAATTAAGTACCCCATTTAAAAATTTAAAACTCTTTTGTGAAATAGCATGTTGTGCTAGCTTGAGGTGAACTCATCAGAGCAATGCATTAAAAACCGACAGAATATGCTATATTTTTTTTAAAAAAGGAGCACTAAATTTTTAAATGGGGCACTTAATTAGCTTTTTATTATGCACCAATATACATTTTCTATTCCGACGGTTTTTAATGCATTGCTCTGCTGAGTTCATCTCAAGTTAGCACTTCATGCTATTTTACAAAAAAAAGTTTCAAATTTTTAAATGGGGCAGTTAATTAGCACTTTAATATGCACTATAATAATTTTGATTTCGATGATTTTTAATGCATGCCTCTGGTGGGTTCATCTGTATTTTTTTAAAAAAAAAGGAGCACTAAATTTTTAAATGGGGCACTTAATTAGCAACTTACTTATGCACTATAAAAAAAATGTTATGCTCACTTTGCTCTGCTAGTTTCAGGGACGTTAATATTTTACCTTATTCATAAAAAACTCGTCATTCCTTGTAATTCTTTGATAGAAGAAGTTTTTCTTAGTCCTAAAAATATAAATTATTGCATGACTGTATTATAAATGAGTCAAAGGGTGTACAGCTGGCCTAACATGTACAGTATTTTTCCACAACTTTTTAGAAATAATAGTAAAATTGCAATATTTACATAAAAGTTTAGATAGAAGTAACAGTTTACATAACAGTTACTGCACGCGTCGTTTCTGCGCAAGTTTAATCTAAAAGCCTTAAAAAAAATATATTTACAATAGACCCTGGCTTTGTATAGCCAAACAATCTATGCAAAGGTTTGCTTTTGGGTGCTGATAAAATAAACTTTAGAAAGCCGAGATTTTCAATTTTTAAAATTAGAGGAGGGTCACAATTTCGTCATCAACTTTGGGGCTTTGAGCACACCTTTTGGGTAATTAATGCAGTCCTTGACAAAATATGACATGCTGGTTTTGTCTAAATGTATGATGACAAAATAGTGATCGACTCACCTTAATTTTTTAAATTAAAAATCTTGATTGTTATACTTAAAGTGATATCAAAAAATCAATTACTTCGCTAGTCTTAAAGGATCATTTCTAGTACAAAATAAAGGCAACTTGCAATTTTGCTGGAAAACCCTTTAAGATTTTTCTTACCATACAACAAATTCACAAAAATGAGTTTCAGTCAGCCTCATCTGCATTTGATCCTGGTAGTAGTATGCTGTCCTCTTTGATGGTGATTCCTGTTGTATCTTCCTGTAAACAAGAATTTTTGAAGGAGATTAGTGCAGTGATACTGTCGTCCTTAACACAGTATGGGCATTTGGCTTTCACACTACCAATACTATATTCTGGACATTTCAAAATCCCATCTGGACTTCCACTAAAATATGGATATCGTGGATGCAAAAATAGTCCACATTTCGTTACTTCAACAGATGGATGCCGATTTTTATGATACCTTGAAAAAGCTTTTAACACATCAATTTCATGTTCACAGCTAAAAACGCCAGCTTTGAACATTTTTTTTCTGAAATAGGGTAACAGATTCTTTTTATTAAAGAAATTGACAATATTTAACTTTTTGCCAATATTTTGTAATGCAGGTAAGGTTAATTTAGTATAATCCTCATTAAAAAGTGACAACAACAATTTTGGTACACTTTCATCAGGTTTTTTACTAAATTCACCATACGGCTGTATTAAAGCTACAAAAGCGTTAGATTCATACAAATTTCCAAAAAACTCTTGTACCTGAATTGTAAGTTCAGGAATTTGAGCAGATTTTTTTTTTATTCGTGCGCTACAAACATACATACCTGACGACAGTCACAGTGTGAAGCCAATATCTCTGAGGATGCTACAACTATAATTCAGGGCGTCAAAGGAGGTTGTGTTACAGATTGTGAATGTAGAACCTAAAAATGTTGAAAGATTTTAAAATCAATTTTGTGTTGTGGGATATCAAACTACAGACTAATTTAGCTAACAGGTTTGAATTTAGTTTTAAAAAAACTGCAAAAAGATCTTAATTGATATTTTTTATTATCTTTATTCCTGCTCTCAAAAAATGCTTACACTCTGTATATCCTGACATTTTTTAAATTTTTGTGTAAACAAAAGATATAGAAAAGTTTAAACTAGGCGTTGTGTGATCAGCTATTAAGGTAACATGATTAAATTAAGGTAATGAAAAGAAAACGCAAATTTTAGTGAGTGGCGAAAAGGGCTTGCATAGAGCCTAGTCGCCGGGCCGAGAGCCCCACCATTTTACTACTACTACTCCAAAACTACGCATGACACTATTTTTTTGATTTTGGATAAAAATTTAAACCAAAAGAAACAAGATTCTACTTCTTCAAAATATACATAATTTTGAAAGTAGTATATAGGTTGCTTACCTTTCCCATAATTACAAATTTAATTTTCAGTGTGTAATATTTTAAATTAATGTTTGGATGTTTTTTATTTAAGACTTTGCTGACCTTAAAACTTAACAAACCTTAAGACTAGCTACAGACACGTGTTTTGAACTTATTATGATCTCATCAGTGTGGCACAAGTATGGACCAAAATGCCTGGCCAGCTATATGAAAAACAAAAAACAACTAAGTTCTATATAATAAACAACAAAGTTCTTTAAAATAGCTGGTCAGGCATTTTGGTCCATATAGCTAACCTGACTTATGCCACACTGATGATATCAAAATAAGTTCCAAACACGTGTCTGTAGCTAGTCTTTAAGATTTGTTAATTTTTAAGGAATAATTTCGTGTTCATCTGCAAACCCTGCTACGTTCATGGAGTTTGATAACTCTGATGCATTTCCCTGAGTATATTATAATACCAAGTTTAGAAAGGCCCATGAGTTTTTCCTGTCAACTAAAGAATAAAGCCTTGTCAGGGTTTAAAGATATGTGGAGATCCTGAAAAAACTGGAAATGGCATGGACAATTTTTTGGGTCCCAAGAAATCGTGGAATTTTATGTTTAACAAAAAAATAAAAAATTTATCAAGACCATTCAAAATGTCAAAAAAATGGCTAAAATTTCCCCCGATCCGATCCGCCCTTCAAAAAAAGGGCCAACTGCACAGTAAGAAAATAAATGGTAGGAGGTAAAAATTCTGCCCACTTGTCAATTTCTTTTATTTTGAAATAAATAGTTAAATGATCAGGTCATAAATAATATAATTTTTAAATAAATAAAATTTGTTACAAGTATAGTGCTTTATAATATAAATATGCACTAAAGTGGCACTTTTTGTCCCAAAGCAAAAAATGTGTAGTCTGAGCAAAGGCTACATTATAATTTGAAATTTTCAAAGCTACGTCTTTTATTATGACTAGATTTATAAAAAATTCTCCAAAATTTTTTACTTTTAAAATTTGGTCATAGAGAGAACCTGTAATAGTAATGGAGATTTTTTTAACCAGGCAGTGGATGCTAATTTGCTGTACTTTATCTTTTTTTCTGTATTACACCACATAAAAATTAATGATTAAATATTTACATTGTTTTCACATTTACATTGTATTGTTAGTGGAAAATTTTTAAATTTGCTTTTAAAACTGATACTTTACAAGCAATATCACAATCATACCAATTTATTGACACCATATCCCCAGCATAAAACTTTGGTAGATTTGTAATTCTGAATACATCACAACTTGCTATGTTTCTTGTATATATAAAAAAACTTGCTATGTTTCTTTAGAATTACTGGGCCCAAGAGGATGACTTGGGTTTTTTCTCGGGTTTTTTGCTTGGTAGTGATTGTGTTATAGGATTTAACAAGATTTTACAAGCCAGACTTTTTTTTTAAACTAGTAAAAAAATATTTTTTTTGTTTTGTTTTACGGGAATGTGTTGCAAGTATTTATAAAGGGAAACGCCTTACTTTTTTTGCACTATTCTTACCATTATCTTGTGAACTAAATGTTTACCTCTTGCAGCACTGAAAGGACCATAAATAGTTCCTGAATTCACTCACTAGTAGCACAAGATCATGTAACTCGTATTGGACCGCTGTTTATAAACAACGGAGCATACATACCGTCGAAGAATCGCAATAAAATTTGGAGTAAAAAGTAAAAATTGCGCGAAATTTGTGAAACAAAATATTTCTAACCTTAAATGTCAAAACAAAAATTTTAGATGTCAAAACAGGTCACAGTTGGTTGGTTGGCCCAAAAAACTTTCGATGTACCACTGAAACTGGCTAATTCACGCCAGGCTACAAATTACCTTCGTCAGGTATTTAGTGATAGAATTATTTCCACGTATGGAAATATCCGATGGCCTCCTCGATCACCAGATCTTGCGCCAAATGACTTTTTCCTATGGGGTTGTTGGCACGACAAAATTTTCCAACGCCCTCACTTACGGCCTACGACTATACAGGAGTTGAGGGCGAAAATTTTGGAGGCGGGCAACTCTATCACCCCTGAAATGTTGGCTGCTACGAGCCAAGAGTTTTACAATAGACTGGGATATTGTGAGGCTCAAGAAGGGGACAGATTTGAACATCTAATTAATTAAAAATTAGATGTTTTCAGTTCCAAACCACAGCTTTTTCCTGCTTAAAGGAGGCGGCAGGGTCCATTACTTACGATACTGAGCGATAAACTCGTGAGGTTGTTAACATTAGAAAGAAATATCTTCGCATTTAATTAAATTTCTTTCCATTCTGTCCTACTAGTGACATCTATCCGGAAACGGCGGCCAAACCATGCAGCTAGCACTAGCAGCCAAAAAAATCAATAAACGGTGCTATTTTTCCTGCAGAGCTTTTTGCTTGCGATATTATTGATTTTAAATAAAGCTGGCCCTACACTACATTTGATATTTTCGAGGTGTTTTATGACATGATCTCGAACCAATTCTTCAAAACTAGTGGGAGGGTAAAAGCGAAAAATAAGGGGCTGCCAATATTTGTAACACCCAAAAAGGGGTGAAAAGATTTATTTTGCTCTGTTTCTTTAGAAAAAACGTTATTTTTACGAAAAACTTGAGCTCTGCCACTTTTTTTTATTTTTTTCTTCAACTTTCGCGAAATTTTCGTCATGCCGTAGAAAAAAATTATTTCCCCCATGGTCATACTCTACTTTTATTCGAAAAAATTTAGAAACAGAGACGGGATCAGTTTTTCTAAAACGGGGGATCTTAGTTTCGAGTGAGAAGATAAAGGGCGCCGCAGGCAAAAATTTTTCAATTAAATTAGCCGAACGCAAATATGTTAGGAAATCAAAGGACGAAATAAAAATGGCGCCGCTTACAATTATTTTTCAAAAATTACGTAATTTCGAGAACGCAAAGAAATAGGTCTAAGAGTATAATTTTTAAGAAAAAAATATCAATTTTCTCGCCCTCCTCCACTGGGACTACAGGGGCCGTGCACAAATTACGTAATGGTCATAGGGGGAGGGGGGTTACAAAACGTTACGTAGGGGGGAGGGGGGTTTTTCGACAGCGTTTGCATTTGTGTGAAACTAAGAAAATTTGGAATGAAAATAAGTGAAAAGTTTTTTTTGGGGGGGTAGTAGTCTTGAAATCGTTACGTAATATTAGGGGAGTGGCGTGCCAAACCGTTACAAAACATTACATAGGGAGGGGGTCAAAAATTGGTAAAATCACCGTTACGTAATTTGTGCACGGCCCCACATCTGACTGTTCCTTCTTTTTGATTTCGAATCAAAGTGCAAAACCCGGGTTGGACGTTCGAAGGCGTCAACCCGTCCTATTTGCTTGATAAAGTTTCTACGGAAATATCTCAGTCGATTTCTCCGGCCGTGTATGAATGCTTTAGGTTAGGCATTTGCATGTATCTCAGTCCCCACCCTGTAAACAGTGCGTAAGGACAATGGTTACAAAATGAAAAGCCGAAAAATATTTTTTTTTACGATATCTTTCATCAGTTTGATATTAAAGTCGAGCAAAAACAATTTTTATTCCAGTCCTAAAGGTATGAAAATGGAAAACATTAGAAAACAACAACCTGGAATGTATTTACTACGTGTAAGATGTAGTGACAACATCGCCCCATGCCCATCCTTTTCTGCCTAATGTGCTTTTCCGTTTGTCTGCGTCTTATACACGGCTGCTTGGCCCCCTAAGGATTTGCTTAGGAACCCTGTATATATATATATATATTGATCAAAATTTTAATCTTTTAAAATATGGGTTGTTGGGTATCAAACTGAAGGAAATAAAGCCCGGAATCGAAAAGAGTGTTTTTCTATTAACTTCTGCAATTTTTTATTACCCGTCCCCCCTCCAAACCTCATATTTAATAAAAATATTGACTGACTCAAATATGGGTTGTGTGGTATCAAACTAAAAGAAATAAAGTCCAGAATAGAAAAAAGTGCTTCTTCTGTTATTTTTGCAAGTTTTTGTAACCCTTCTCCTCCCCCCACCACCATCGTCAATTAAAACGCACAGGTCAAACCACTTGATCTACAGTCAGGAAAATTGGAGGACAGATTAAGGTGTGTGATATAGGAACTCGCTACGAAAGGATTTTTATAAATGTTATTTTTAAAGGGGTTGAAATTTTAAAACGGTTTTCTGTATCTCGGAAACGAAAAGCCGCAGAGGTCTGAAAAATGGCGAGTAGTCTATACTAATAAACACGTGCGAAAAGTGTCTTTCTGCCAGTCGCGTGCGAAAAAGTGTCACTTTCCGCACTTGTTAGGTAAATAACTATTTATTGATTCTGCCGCTAGCAACGCAGCGGGTAAAATGCTAGTATGTACATACCAGTGAAGTTAAATAAAAGCTTGTAAAAAAATGGTGACCAGTCAAAGGTTTTTGTGTTTAAAATCTACTATTAGACACGCTTTTGCGTATACAAAATAGCACTTTCCTGCACATTGTGCGGAAAAAAATTTAATCCTAAATATTTTCCGAGAAATTTACCCCGAGAATTTATATATACAAATAACAATATAGTATATTTCCTAAATAGTGCGGAAAGTCACTTTGCTTAAGAGTCAGGAACACTATTTTTTCTACGAGCGTGGGGAAAACATCGAAAATTAATTGAATGACGTTTATTTAATTTTAATATGATAACAGGAAACTATACTGCCTACTTATTGTTAATATTAATAGTAAAATTTGAATTATTTTGAAGCTACCTCTATTTCGTAAGATGAGCCCATCATGGACACTGAAGGCATCATCGGCATGGCACAATTTTCGCTATACATACCAATTTTGAATATTTTTAATTTTCCGCACTAGTGTGAAAAAGTAATGTGAATAAGTTATTTTCCATACCAGTGCGGGTAAGTTCAAAATTAAAATACGTGCAGAAAAGTAACACTTTCCGCACGTTCGTAGAAAAGTTAATTTATAGGTATACACACATTATGTTTCTGGTTTTAATAAAAATTAGTTTTAAAAAAAATATTATTCCTAACATGTGTCATAGCGGTTTTCCCCCACTTAAAGCATCCAAAGTCCTCTTCACGTCGGTCATCAAACTGTTTCGCGTGCTGGAAAATGCAACTCTGTTAGGAAAACTAGTATTTTTGAAATAATTTGCCAATCATTTGAATTAAATTTAAAATAAAAAATAGGTAATCTTGGAACTGCGACCGCGCTGCGATGGAAAAAACATCACTTTACGCCTTTGTTAGGTAAATAACTATTTCATTTTGTTTTAAAAAATACGGAAAATAGACACTTACCGTTTTCAAATACAGCATCGCCAGAAAAGAATAAAAAACTACCGAAAAAAATCACAAAGTAAATATTTTTCATTTTGTCACTAATTACCTTGGTACGTTTCGATTCATAATAACATTTCTAGTCTTTTCGTAAGACTAAAACAACAACAAATTTTTATAAAATGCTTGCCAAACATTTTTTTTTATTGAAACAATAGAAAACCCAATTAAGTGAGTGCATCGTTGTTGTTAAATTTCAGCGCAATTTAGTACGTTTTTTAATTTTGCTTTTTTTTTCTCCACATGTATATATTGTTTAGGGACATCTACTGTCAGGCTTCCTTCTTGTGGATGGCAGGGGTTCGATATATTGTTGACTACTTTTTAGTATGTTTATTCCAGTTTTGACGTACGTATCGTAATATTCTGTCATTCCAGTTCTAGGCGCAAACCATTCATCCATTAGAGTAGGAGCTAAAAATAAATTCTCAGCTTGTAGCGGTATACTAAAGCAAATTTTTTTGCTTAAATTAGAAAAATAGAGTTTAAAAATTTTGGTACTCAAAAATATTCACACGAAGTTTTTACGTAATATGGTAAAAACTCCCTAGGAATATGGTCAATCCTTTATTATCCTTTTTTCTTTACTCCTCAAACTTTAAAAACCAAATATCCAGTTTATAACTCTACATTAAAGGACCTTTTTTCTTATTTTTATTTTGCTATGTGGATTTTTTTTTTCGTATTTTAAAAAGAAATTTGTGATGCGAATGCGTTTAGTAGAAATATTAAAATTACACAATATTTTTTTTTTAAATATTCAGAAATTGAAAAAACCAACTGAAAAATACCTGTTGTTTAACTGGGTTGTGTAAATGAATTGTGTATTAGTTTTACACAATTGTTACACATCTTTGTGTAAAATGTTTAATAAAAAATTTTTACACAATTATGAGTAATACAACTCCGGTTAAAATGTTGTAAATACATTGTACAAAATTTAACAAAAAAAATATTTTTTTGTCAAAATGTCTTTAAAAAATCCAAAGTTACCTTCGTTTCCATGAAAACAATAAAAGTTTGACTGTCATTAGTGTCAAAAATAGGATCAAACTTAGTCTTTGCCAATTCGACTTAGGCGCTTTCTAATGTAGGAAAAAATATAATATTATTATGTTGCAAAAAGATTTGCACGCTTTAATTAACAATTTTCAATAAAATAATGTTACTTACTTCTGGTAAAACTAACTTCGGGACACACATCAACGCTGGGCTTAGGAAGCTCAGAGTATCTAAACCTGGTAGGATCCAGGTAACCTTTTCCCAGACCAATCGTTTCACTTTTGACCGGTACGCCTACGGGGCTGTCTATAGCTGGCATCAGTTTTTTATATTGACAAAGATTTAGTCCTACAATATGTATAAGTATTAGAACATAAGTATATCAAAAACCAAAAGAGGCAGAAAGGACAAATTTCACATTCTTAGATCGTTCTGAAAAAAGCATCTTTTCAGATGCTGATGGTCGTCCTGCCATTGCCAGTCATTAAGGGGGTGGAGCTAGCCAGGCGATGATACTTTTTTTAATGGGATACCTTGTATATTTTGACAAATTTTAATTTAATATAACGGTTTTTAAATAAAATGGCAAACCCTTTTTAATAAGAAGCAGTGAGTTGGATAAAGTCACACTTTACTTATTGGGTCTATTAAATTATTTTCATCGATTATTATATTATTTTCAAATAATAAATTATAGTTAAGGGCCAATTAGTAATACCTACATACCTCTTTTGACGTAGTCAGTTTGGTAAATGGTCTGCATTTTTTCGTCATCGGTGTCACAAGGGTGGTCTAGAATGTCGCTGACTAAAACCGCCATCTTATTCACATAAAATATTGTTAATTAATTAGTGGCGGATATGGGGGAGGGGAAATCCCCACTAAAATGAAGTTTTTATCATGTCTTATAAGATTCAATGAGAAGGCCAATATTTTTTTCTATAATATTTTATAATCTTCTAGAAGCAGAGAAGATTATATAGGAAATATATAATATTTTATCAGCTTGTAGTTTTAAAATAATTTATAAGATCGGATAAAAATAGGGTTACTTTTATGAGAATCAGGGTTGTTTTATAAGACAGAAGTCTAGGACATTTTATTAGTTTGTATAAGGGTGTCGCCTTGGAGAAGATTTTATGAACGCACAAATACACATTTTTAAAGGAGATTTGATGAGAATGGCGTATTGAGGATGTTTGAGGAGATTCTTTCAGTATCGCGATTTGGGTTCTTGTAGGGTCGGATCCTAGGATAATTGATAAGATTCTATCAGTAGCGTGATTTTAGAAGATCCTATGAGGAATGATTTTGGAGAAGTTTTTATGGGTTCTCGTGGGATCGTTTTCTAGGATATTTGATGATATTCTATCAGTATCGCGATTCTACAATTTCTTTTAAGCAAGTATTTTGAAGAAGTTTTTATGAGTTCTTGGGGAATCGATTTTTAGGATATTTGATAATATTCTATGAGTATGTAGTTTGGAAAAGTTTTTATGGGTTCTTGTGGGATCAGTTTCTAGGATATTTGATGAGATTCTATCAGTATCGTGATTCTAGAAGATTCTATAAGGAATTATTTTGGAGAAGTTTATATGGATTCTTGTTGAATATGTTTCTAGGATATTTGTTGAGATTCTATCAGTATAACAATGATTTCAGAAGTATACTTAAGGCAAGTTAATTCAAAAACCAATTTGTCAGACCTGATAAAATCTTCCAGGATCTTATCGAAATCTGTTCCAAAACCGACTCAAAACCCGATAAAATCTCTGCGCCTATAGGATCTTCTAAAATCAGCATTACGATAAAAGTTCTTCAAATCTTCTAGTAAACAATCCCATAACAACTCATATAATCTCCTCCAAAGTCATAGACCCATAGACATAATAAAATCTTCTAGGATCTGATCGAAATCTTTTCTAAAACCGACACAAAACCCGATAAAATGTCCTCGCCCATAGGATCTTCTAATATCACCATAACGATAAAACCTCCTCAAATCTTCTAGACGATAGACTTAATAAAATATCCTAGAATCTGTTCCAAAACCGACCCAAAACCCGATAAAATCTCCTCGCCCATCGAATCTTCTAAAATCACCATAACGATAAAAGCTCCTCAAATCTTCTACAAACCAGTCCCATAACAACTCATATAATCTCCTCCAAAATCATAGACTCATAGACTTTATAAATATCCTAGGATCTCATTGAAATCTGTTCCAAAACCGACCCAAAACCCGATAAAATCTCCTCGCCCATAGTATCTTCTAAAATCACCATAACGTTAAAACCTCCTCAAATCTTCTAGAAAACAATCCCATAACAACTCATATAATCTTCTCCAAAATCATAGACCCATAGACCCAATAAAATATCCTAGGATCTCATCGAAATCTGTTCTAAAACCGACCCAAATCCCGATAAAAAAATCATACAGGAATTCTATCATTTTTTTTATGAGAAAGTGCATTTTGCAATCAGGAATAAAATGGTTATCTGAGACTCTGCTCGGCTGGTACTCAAGCCCCCCCCCCAGAAGCCTAAAAAAAATTTTGCCTGCGGCGGTGTAACGTCATCGATTTGTCCAAGTGCCAGGCAGGTGAGCACAAAAAAATGGGCTAACACTTTGACATTTTTATCATAGGTAGAAGTAGGTTTATGGATACCAAAAATAAATAATAGCCACCTATAACGTAGAGAATTGCAATATGGCAACACTGTAAACAGCAAAACTTTAACTAGCTTTATTTTAAAATCTGTAAGTCCTATCAGGAAAATTTTGGTATTTATAAAATAACATTTATTTATAAAAATAACAAAAGGGTTATATGTAACCAAAAACAATTAAAATATGTTCACTTTGACAAGTAATTGACGGGCATTTTAAACTCGCCTTGTAAAAACATCATAAACGCCACCATCTCCTATACTCTAAGCACCACGACAACAAATCTTTTTTTATACGATTGGTAATTTCGTTTTACATAAAAAATGTATTTTAGAAATTATGGTTGGGCACTAAAATATATATAAAAACACATTTTTTAATGTAAAAAGAATAAAACAAATGATTTTTTTAAACTAATTGGTGTAGAAAAATCCCACCATTATGAAAAAATTAACGGGTTGAAAGTGATTTAAAAACAACTTTAATTGTTTTTGATAAGTCACGGGGTTTCCAAGATATAACCCAAAAATTACCAAACTGATCTGTATATTTTGTGCTGCGTCTTCGATATTTTTAGCACAAGTCTAGGGGAGGACTTTGAGTAAATACATAGTCTACATTGTATATATAGTTTTTTTAGGAAAGTTAAATCGTTAGGAGTACCTACATATTTAATGGCTCTGGAGGGGGGGCTTGAGCTTCGCCCTACCTACGCCACTTGGATTTTTTTTTCAAACCCATCTAAACCAAATTTAAATATATTTTTTTTTTTAATTAGCCAAGTCGTTCTACTTTACCGATTAAAAAAGCTCATACTCACGGTTTTGTCTCACTAGTTTAGATAGTGATAGTATTGACGACCATGAGTAAAATTATTATAGATAATCATGCTTGTTGATTTCAAGATCCTTTTAGGTTTGGTTAGAATACGTTAAAAATCACTAAAAAATGATCTTTCGTGCTTCCTAAATTTTGTATTTTAATTGTCGACCTATCACATCTCTTTAAATATTAGATTTTAAAAAGCTTAAGGATGGCTAAAAGGTACAAAAAATATTTAAATAAGATTTAAAATTTGGGGGGTTGCCGCATTGCCGCAAAGCACTTTATATTTTGGAGCAATGTATTTTTGACCTGCTCAGCATATTAAATATAATACCAAAAAAGTAAATTTTTTCTGTTATCTAAATGTTTAGTTTTAAACCCAAACTCGGGTTTTCGACCTACACTTTGAAGTAAATGCATAGTCTCATTCTAGATGATCATATTAACAAGAAGTCGGACATTTCCGGCAAACCTGCGTTGTCCTTATCAGATCCAACGGTATCGAAATTAGTCGGCAAACTCGAAAACAAGGAAAAAGAAGATTCTTGAATCGTGGTGACCATTTTTTAAAATTTGTTTCGGAGTGAGGTGTAAGGGTTCTGTGCGCACAGAGATTGAACTGTGACCAGAACGGGGCGATGTACTGTTTCTAATTCCATACCTGTCGAGGCATTAGCCAGAGGTTTAGATGTTTAACAGTTGTTTCTGTCTACTAGAGTAATAGGGACTAAATTTGTGTTGGTTATAAATTATAGCGTTCAATCATCTTTAGCACCCATAATGAATCCTTCCCATAACTTGAAAACCACTTGAGCTCTAAAAAACAACTCTGTCAAATTAACAAGAAGTCGGACATTTCCGGCAAACCTACGTTGTCCTTATCAGATCCAACGAGATCGAAATTAGTCCGCAAACTCGACAAAAAGGAAAGAGAAGATCTTGAGTCTTGGTGACCATTTTTTAAATTTGTTTCGCAGTGAGGTGTAAGGGTTCTGTGCGCACAGAGATTGAACTGTGACCAGAACGGGGCGATGTACTGTTTTTATCTACTGGAGTAATAGGGACTAAATTTGTGTTTGTTACAAATTATAGCGTTCAATTGTCTTTAGCACCCATGATGAATCATTTCTGCCATTCTGGCGGGTCTTGTGCCATAACTTGAAAACCACTTGAGCTCCAAAAAAGAACTCTGCCTTTTTTAAATTTACCTTAAAACCTGTTTTTCTCATGATCATATATTTTCCCTACATTTATTGTTTAAAAAAAACATTTATTTTATTTTTTTTACATTAAAAAAGGTGTTTTTTATATATTTCTGTTCCCAAAAGTAATTTTTTAAACTAAACGTAAAAGATATTTTTTATGTGGAGAAAAAAATACTATTTGAAAAAAAATATTTATTTTTCTAGCGTTTATAGTATAGGAGATAGTGGCGTTTATGATGTTTCTACAAGGCGAGTTTAAAATGGCCGTCAATTAATTTTTAAAGTGTACTTAGGTGACATCCCCATTTTTTTTTGTTTATAGTAAATGCCTTAATAATTTAAGGAATAAAAATTAAATAAGGGTCGTTCTAAAAATCACGAAAAAATGGTCCTTCGAGTTTTTTGGATGACATATTTCGATTATTTTTAGGTGACATATGACATTTTTGTTATTTCTCATTTAAGAGGGAGCTATGCAGGACACTTTGAAAGTGCTGAGATAAAGGTGTGTGTGATAGGAAACGTCGTGGGGCTAAGTCTAACCCGCAAATTCAACCAATTCTTATCATATCGCGAAATATTTTCCACAAAGCAGGTCCGGCTTCTAAACCCGCTATTTTGCCGCAAAAATGCATGGGACAATTCGATATTTACTTCCCTTTTTGACTCTCACACCTTCAAACTATTGAATAAAAACTCTACGTAATCTGGTTCGCCACATAAACGAAAGATAGACTATAAAATACTTGATATAGGCAAGGATGTAAGCTACGCAGGTGAACCGCGTTGCGCGAATAGGTTTTCTGAGGGGACGAACAATTGAAGCCGGTAACGGATAAAATATTTGAAGCTATCACGACTTGCGTCTAGCGCAAATTATTTGAGTGGTCTTTTTTTAGACCAACATCGAGGTGCTTTTTATAATTTTTGATAATTTTGATGCCTGTAACAGCGCGTTTTGGAAGCAAAATGCATTTGCGTCCGAATGTGATGAGAAAAAAAGGCCGCAAAAAAGGAAGGAGTATGTAGTTTTTGTAGTAGGTACCTAGAGGTCATTCGTAAATATTGTCACCTCTAAAAAAGGTATTCATGTACGTGACAAAACGTGACAAGGAGGATTTTTTGCAAAACTCGGTTAATTATTTAGTATACGATTTTCTGCCTACCTACTAGGACCGCAAATCCACGACAGCCAATTTATTTTTTTAGCCATCCATACATATACAATTTCATATATCACGCTCTTTGTCGGAACAGAGAACATGCTCTATGAAAGAAAAAGAAGACAATCTTTTCAATACGTATTGATCACAAATGAAAACTAATAGTATGCATGTAAAAACTAGTATGGATGCTATTAAGATCGGAAACAAAAAGTTTCAATATTTTCACTAAAAATGAGTTATTTGCTTAAAAAAATACCTAAATAGAAAGTTTTGGGATGGTGTCTGTCCGTCTGGGTGTTTGTCTATCTGTCTGTCTGTCTGGTATACGATAACTCAAAAACCGCTTAACCGATTCTTATCAAATTTAGCACAAAAATTCTTTAATAACAGACGCAGAGCTGATTAGTTTTTGTTGGGGGTGTGAGAGTTTAAAAGAGGGTGGGAAAGGAGATTAAAATTAAAAAAAAAATTCTACCTCATGAACCGTAGCAGCTAGCGACATGCGGTTTTTACATTAAGATGGATAATTGCATTTTCACCAAAGAATTGAAGACAAATTTTTGAAAAAATTCTAAAACAAAGAACCCCGCACGAAATATATTGAAAAATTATTTCGGTGAAATTTGATAAAATTTTGGCATGTTGTAATGAGTTATGAGATAAGAAAAATATGGGAACATAAAGTTATTTCTATGTCTAGTTCCAGACATATAGACGGTCAAAGTTTTGGGGTATATTGGCCACGCTCAAAAAGGCATTTCCTGAGCGAAATAAAATAAGTTATTGACATAGACTTTCTTATTATTATGTTTGTAAAATATTAACAGGTTGTATACAGAGGCTAAATTGCCAAAATTATTTTTTGGCAATTTTTTATTTTTTCCGATATAAAAATAAAAAAATTATTTTTGAGCAGACAATAATGTTTCAGTATTTTCTAGATAAACTGAAAAAGTTTTTCTTCCCAGTAACAGTAAGTTTGTGTTACATGTTTTTTTAATTTTTTTACCATAAAAACTTGACTAAAATTATTTTTTACTACGAAATAATTATTTTGCAACTTAAAAATCTAATAGCGTATTCTTTTGAGACAGTTAGTGCAACACTGAGATATCTCTGTGTCTTGTTTTTACCTAAAACCGCAAAGGACAAAAATATCCAAGTGCTGCACTGAAAGTCTCAATAGAATACGCTACAAATATTCTTTTGCATTTAGTTAAAGTGATAAGTAAATAAACTTTAAATAAAATTAATTTTATTGTTTTATTTTTCTCGTAGCTACGAGGTACATGCAAAAAAGTAATTAATCTTTAATTTCTTTAAAGCTGATCGAAAGATTTTAATTTAATTTTGCGTACGCCTTTATCATACTTTTATCTAATACAGGGTGCAATTTGTTTACCACTTCTTTATGTCTTGCATTGGGGATTATGATTTTTTAAAGGTTTCTCAAGGTTCTCTAAACTAAATAATAACACTTTTGGTGGGGCTGAATTATCAAACAAACAATATGCTATAAATTATGATTATGGGTAATTGCTCTCCCTCATTCCTATATAGGTACTGTATTGAGTACTAGTCAAAGTCGGTGGTTCGAAAATATTTTTCTTATTTTTATATAGGGAAAAATAAAATATTGTAAAAGAAAGTCCATGTGTGGTCCCTCAGTAACCCATGTTTGTGTGGCTTATTTTATTTCAGTGAAATGCCTTTCAGAGCGTGCCCAATATACCTCAAAATGACGTTTTTTTAAACTTTGGCCGTCTATATCTCTGGAACTAGACATAGAAATCATTTTATATTTACACATTTTTCGTATCTCATAACCCACTAAAACGTGCTATAATTTCATAAAACTTCACTGAAAAAATGTTTTAATGTATTTCGTGTGGGGTTCTTTTTGATTTTTTGAAAAATTTTTAAAATCTTTTTTAGGTTTTATGGATGGCTATAAGTGCCTGCTGGTGCCATTAATTTTTATCTAAATCAACCCAATGCGTAAACAAATTCAAACCAACCCAAAACATCTATAAAAACTTTACAATCCCCTCCCCCCCCCCGAACTTGATGTCCTAGGGACTCCAGTCGGTACCTCCATAAAGAATTTTTTATCAAAACCCAAAAATTGCAGAATACCGTATACTAAATAATTATCCTTTCTTATTTATGAACCGATTTCTCTCAAACAAACTTTGATGTAGCTACAGGGTGATTTTTACTTCCCTTGTTAAAAGGAAGTAATGTAATCATCGAAAAATCGCACTTCGAGATTTTCATGATCCTCCATGAATTTTGAGGTTTCGAATAGTGATAAGCACGAATCCAGACGCCGTCGCTCTGTCTGTCGGTCTGTCTGTCGCCTACATTGTAGCCACTCTAACTCAAAAACTCCTTCACTAATCATAACAAAATTTTACATAGTGATTACTTTTGTTGACGCGCAGACCCCTTTTATTTTTGAGCATTCTCCTAGTAGACCCTTCGGAGCTACTCCCGAAAAACTTGATCCCTAGAAAAAAAAAAAAAATTTCTTACTGTGTGATCCCTCCTTGGAAAGCTTATAAAAATTGTAGTTGAATGGCGCCAAAAATTTAATTTTCTGTGCCATATATCTCGAGTTATGAAACGAAATGTTAAATAAAAAGTAGCTTAGGATAAGGCCCAGGTCACATCCTATTGTCTTATCAAATTCCATACAAATCGGTTTAGCCGTTATTGCGTGATTAATGGACAAAAATCCTATGTATACGAGGATATATATATATAAAGTCTGGAAAAACCCTTGAAAAGTCTGGAAAGACCCTGAAAAAGTCTGGATACACTCTGGAGAAGTCTGGAGAAGTCTGAAAAGACTCTGAAAAAGTCTAGAAAGACCCTGGAAAAGTCTGGATACACTCTGAAAAGTCTGGAAAGACCCTGGAAAAGTCTGGATAAACTCTGGAAAAGTTTGGAAAAACCCTGGAAAAGTCTGGATACACTCTGGAGAGTCTGGAAGGACCCTCGAAAAGTCTGGAAAGATCCTGGCAAAGTCTGGAAAGACCCTGAAAAAGCCTGAATACAGTCTGGACAAGTCTGGATAGACTATGGAAGGGTCTGGAAAGACCCCGAAAAACCTGGATACACTCTGGAAAGTCTGGAAAGACCCTGGAAAAGTCTGGATAAACTGTGGAAAGACCGTGGAAAAGTCTGGATACACTCTGGAAAAGTCTGGAAAGACCCTAGAAAAGTCTGAATACACTCTGGAAAGACCCTGAAAAAGTCTGGAAACAGTCTGGAAAGACCCTGGAAAAGTCTGGATATAATCCGGAAAAGTCCTGAGAAGTCTGGAACGACTCTGTAAAAGTCTGGAAAGACCCTAGAAAAGTCTGACTACACTCTGGAAAGTCTGTAGAGACCCTGGAAAAGTCTGTAAACACTCTGGAAAAGTCTGGAAAGACCCTGGAAAAGCCTGGAAACACTCTGCAAAAGTCTGAAAAGACCCTGGAAAAGCCTGAAAAATCCCTGGAAAAGTCTGGATACACTCTGGGAAAACCTGGATATACTGTGAAAATGTCCGAGTACACCATGGAAAAGTCTGAATACACCCCTGGACAGTGTAGATACACCCAAGAAAAGTCTGGATATACTGTGGAAAAGTCTGACCAACCCAATCTGACCCATGTATATATGAGTAGCGGCTTTTTATATAATATATGTTCTTCTGAGCGATGGAAGTTTTGGAGTAAATCTCGATTTATTTATAACTGTACCTATTTATATTGGGTGAGTAGGTAACGATCTTTTAGAATATTCCTTCTTTCGAAATTAAAACTACATGAGTATAATCTTTTTTTGCAGAGGCATATCGAAAAAAACTAATCCACATTTTTGTGAGTAACATATCACTATTTTTAAGTATTTTTGATTTTTTTACGAAACTGACAGTGGGTGTAAAAATTATATTATCCAAATGAGAAATAGGTATGACGTGTTACCGTTTTCAAACCATAGGAAATAGAGTTTAGAATCTGAAACGGTGTTTTTTCTCCATTTTTTAAAAAAAATAGTAATACCTATATGGTGGAGGAAAAGGGTTAAAGTTATCTGGTGAAAATATGATTTTTTTCTTGTGTAGTCCATTTTACGGTTTTTAAGTATTGCTCATGCAAGATGCCACTGATCTTAGCGCAGTTTTATCTCATGAAAAACTCTCGGATGTGTGAATTTTTTTTGTATTAAAAGTAAACAGTTTCGTAAAAAATTTAAAAAAAGCACTTAAAAAAATTAATGTTTTTTTAATTTAAATATTTTTAACTTTTCAAAAATAAGTTTGATTTCTATATATATTCGGTAAGTTATTCCTATTGTTAGTTTTTATAAGGTATCAAATTAAAAAATGTCACTTAAAATGCCATTTTTGACACCAAATTGCAGGCAAAATTTCGATGATGATTCAAATTAAAATCAAATAAAAAAATAAAATTTATAGCGGTCATGAACGAACGAAATCGTAAAAATGAAAATTTGATGATGATATGATTATTTAAATATTTTTGTTAAAAATTAAGTATATTTTATTATTGCTGTTATTTGATTGGTTCAATTGTATATAACCAGGCTTCTCGGGGCGGGGGGGGGGGATGTTAATCCCAACCAACCAAAAAAGACACTGGTTGGATTCGAAACTCTATTTTCCTTGGTTTAATTTCCCCCACTCTAAATTATTACTTTTCAAAAAAAACATTGGCATAAATTCTCTATTTCCCTCGATTTGATACCCCACAAGCTATATTTTGACGGACATACTTTCCAACTCCCTTCCGCCCACTCTAAATTATTACTTTTCAAAAAATTAAAAAAAAACACTGGTTTAAATTGCAAACTCTACTTCCCTTGATTTGATACCCCACAACCCATATTCTGACAGACATACTTCCTTTCCCCACTCTAAATTATTACTTTTCAAAAAAATTAAAAAAAACACAGTTTTAGATTTCAGACTCTATTTCCCTTTCTTTGCTCTTCCAACTTCATTCCACACCATAAATTCTAAATTTTCCAAAAATTAAAAAAAAACACAGTTTTACATTCCAGACCCTTTTTCCCTTGGTTTGATACCCCACAATCCATATTTTGACGGACATACTTTCCAACTCCCTTCCCCCCACTTTAAATTATGACTTTTAAAAAAAATAAAGAAAAAACACTGGCTTAAATTGCAGACTATTATTTTCCTTGATTTGATACCCCACAACCCATATTTTGACGGACATACTTCCAACTCCCTTCCCCCACTGTAAATTATCACTTTTCAAAAAAATAAAGAAAAACACTTGACTTAAATTCCAGACTATATTTCCCTTGGTTTGATACCCCATAACCCATATTTTGATGGACATGGACTTTCCAACTTCCTTCCCCCACTCTAAATTATTACTTTTCAAAAAAATTAAAAAAACACAGTTTTAGATTCCAGCCTCTATTTCCCTTGGTTTGATACCCAACAACCCATATTTTGACGGACATACTTCCAACTTCATTCCCCCGCCCTAAATCGTAAAAATGGAAATTTGATGATGATATGATTATTTAAATATTTTTGTTAAAAATTAAATATATTTTATTTTTGCTGTTATTTGATTGGTTCAATTGTATATAACCAGGCTTCTCGGGGCGGGGGGGGAGGGGTTAATCCCAACCAACCAAAAAAGACACTGGTTGGATTCCAAACTCTATTTTCCTTGGTTTAATTTCCCCCACTCTAAATTATTACTTTTCAAAAAAAACATTGGCATAAATTCTCTATTTCCCTCGATTTGATACCCCACAAGCTATATTTTGACGGACATACTTTCCAACTCCCTTCCGCCCACTCTAAATTATTACTTTTCAAAAAATTTAAAAAAAACACTGGTTTAAATTGCAAACTCTACTTCCCTTGATTTGATACCCCACAACCCATATTCTGACAGACATACTTCCTTTCCCCACTCTAAATTATTACTTTTCAAAAAAATGAAAAAAAAAACACAGTTTTAGATTTCAGACTCTATTTCCCTTTCTTTGCTCTTCCAACTTCATTCCACACCATAAATTTTAAATTTTCCAAAAATTACAGTTTTACATTCCAGACCCTTTTTCCCTTGGTTTGATACCCCACAATCCATATTTTGACGGACATACTTTCCAACTCCCTTCCCCCCACTTTAAATTATGACTTTTAAAAAAAATAAAAAAAAACACTGGCTTAAATTGCAGACTATTATTTTCCTTGATTTGATACCCCACAACCCATATTTTGACGGACATACTTCCAACTCCCTTCCCCCACTGTAAATTATCACTTTTCAAAAAAATAAAGAAAAACACTTGACTTAAATTCCAGACTCTATTTCTCTTGGTTTGATACCCCACAACCCATATTTTGATGGACATGGACTTTCCAACTCCCTTCCCCCACTCTAAATTATTACTTTTCAAAAAAATTAAAAAAACACAGTTTTAGATTCCAGCCTCTATTTCCCTTGGTTTGATACCCCACAACCCATATTTTGACGGACATACTTCCAACTTCATTCCCCCGCCCTAAATTGTAAATTTTCCAAAAATTAAAAAAAAATACAGTTTTACATTCCAGACTCTATTTCGTTTGGGTTGATACCCCACAACCTATATTTTGATGGACATATTTACCCTTCATCCACTCTAAATTATTACGTTTCAAGAAACTTAAAAAAAACCACTGTTTCAGATTCCAAACTCTATTTCCTTTGGGTTTGATACATGCAACTCCATTCTGCCACTCTAAATTATTAATATTGGAAAAAAAATTATAAAAAAAATCCACTTTTTTTATCGTATTTATTTTCCCGGCTGCACATTTTTCATGTTTGTGAACCGCTATTTTCCCTATTTAATTTATTTTTACAAATGTACGCCTACAAATTCCTGCAGAGCATTAAAAATAGGATATAATAAATTAAGGTCCATTGAAATCAATCTGACGATGGCAGTTTCTGAGAAATTGTTCATTATACTAGTTTTAATTTTTTCATAGTAACTTTACTTTTCCATAAAATCGCAAACATTCATACACACCTCAAGTCAAATACAAAAATTTAATAGATAGGTATAAAATAAATAACTTTTAAATTATCAGAACTTATTTCTATAGAATAATAAAATTTCCTGAATCCGTCTTTGTATATGGTGACGGCGCAAGGTGAGGTTTAATAGGATATTAAAAATTGGGTGCAGAAATCTGTTTGCAAGGGTTTCGAAATAACACTTTTTTGGAC
The DNA here is from genome assembly GCA_963921995.1 of Oxystoma pomonae. Taxonomy (NCBI): domain Eukaryota; kingdom Metazoa; phylum Arthropoda; class Insecta; order Coleoptera; family Brentidae; genus Oxystoma; species Oxystoma pomonae. The sequence continues at coordinate 66,934,802 of OY998167.1, forward strand.
AGAGTTTTGCAAAATATGATTTTTTTTCGTTGTTGTATTAAAGAAGACACTCAAATGCAGAGCGCATTTAAAATCCCATGTCGATACGTTAAATGGTTTGAGGGACGTTTTTTAGGGTAAAAACTTTTTAAATGGGGTTTTAAATGCGCTCTAGAGATTTCTTTTCTTTTATAAGTGCAAAAGATTTTATCGCACAAGGACAAACACTTTTTCTGAAAAAGTGTTATTTCAAAACCCTTACATCGCCACTTAATTCGAAGCGCATAGCTCCCTCTTAAAGAGGCTAACTTAGCTTAAAAACCAAAAAATTTTGAAATAAAGCCATTTAAAATTTTACAGTAAGTTTTACTAAGATCTAAAATAGTACCCCCATAGGTCTAAATATTTAAACCTGTGGGGGGTGATAAATTTTAAAATCAATTTTCAAAAAACACTTACCCATACAGAAAAGACACAAAGTTATTGATTATTTTGTATTGTTTTTGCAAAATACACACCATATTTTGGAAGAAAATGCCCTAAAACTATTTTTTTTTGACAGGTTTCATAGCGGCAAATGGTGAGTACGCCAAAAATTTGGCACATAATAGCTTAATTATTTGTGTTTGAGGTTATAAAGTTGGTGATTTTTTAGACCATCGCAGAGGGGTGGTTTAAATAGCTCCCAGAAAGAATTGTTTTATGGCATTTGATAAGTTTGTTTATAATTTCCTTAAGTAACCGTTTTTACAAGGGTTAATCTACTTTATTTAATATCCCAAGTTGTTCATTATTACCCAATAAATCACCTCCTATTTTGTCCAGAAAAACGCCATATTTTGAATTCGTTTTTAGCAAAAAAATATATTTATGAGGGCACTACGAGGCAAAACAAACATAAGTGAAGGTCACTGATTATGCACGAAAAATATACCAAGCAAAAAACCCCAAAACAACTATATTAATTTATTTACAAACTGAAAGTAAAAAATTGAGGTTATCTAAAAGCTCAGTCAAAAAAACTTTCGTTACTCAAAGCCCACTCATTTTAAAGCTGTAACTTTCATCAGTAGAGGTTGGTGCAAGCCAACGTGCAAGCAGAGGTAAAAGATCCGAACTCGCTGTTTGTGATTGAACGCAGCGCTAATATAACAGAAATGTAAAAAAAAACTTGTATTTAAGTTTTTTAATACAATTCATAAATAAAAACACCTTTTAATTAAATAAAAAATTAATCTACTCCTTATTTTATTATTACCCATCTAAATCGTTGTGTGACATCAAGCATTAATTGGAAAAATTAATTAACAAGGGTGACATATAGCCCCAATGTTAATTTATTCTACAGAGTTTTGACTATTTAAACCCCGCGTGGGTTTAAATTTTTTAATTTTCTTTTCTTGTAAATTGAAAATTTACTCTTAAATCCAACAAAAAATAGTGTTAAGATGATTATTCAATAAAAAAATTTATTAAAATTTTTCTTCAAAATTAAACTATGTCCAAAACTCAAGGAGGGTTGGTTTAAAATGCTTAAAACCAAAAATTTCACTTAAACTTAGGACTGTCCTAAAATACACTAAACCTTTTTAGTAAATCCGACTGTTAATGTTTACAGTGTTCCATATTCTAATGTTCCACGTTATAGGAGGCAATTTTGTATTTTTGGTATCCCTAAACATACCTCTACCAATGATAAAATTCTCAAATTTTTAGCCCATTTTTTGTGAGGTCCTATATTTTAAGCTCTAGCACTTTTTAGTTTAATTTTTAGAAATTTTTATCAACACCAATCAAAACGTATTAGGAGAGGCTAAAGGTTTACAGACATGCAATTAAGCAACTTCTGTTCATAAAACTTTTCTATCTTCAATAATGAAGGGAATTGGGGGGGGGGTGTAAAATCTTATTATCATCACGTAGGGGAGAGCGGGGATGGTTCGGACACTTTTTTAATTTTTTGTTATAAAATCATAATCTTCAAAGAGAATTTAATAATTATTTGTGTTAATATTTAAATATACATGTCTGCTAATCTTTGTTATGTCAAAACGCATTTTCACTGTTCAACCAAAAAGAAAAATATTCACAAAAATATAACGAGGTGCATTTTGTCCCAAACCTAGCGTATGGTAGGGACGCTCCGGACAGTAAACTAAAAAAGTTGTTGAACGTGAACAATAATTAAACAATAATAGTAAAACAGAATTAAAAATAATCTTGGAAAGACACTATATGCAAAATATATATTTTTTTAAATTTTACATTATATAAACAGAAATTTTATATTCAAAAGTTTTTTTAAAGGAATTTATTATAACAAATAGTAACTTTAAATGTAAAATTTGTGGTTTTAAGCATTTTAAATCATCCCAAGTTTTAGACATAGTTTGATTTATAGGAAGAATTTGAATAAATTTGTTTATTGAATAATCATCTTAACACAATCTTTTGTTGCAATTAAGAAGAAAGTTTCAATTTAGAAAAAAAGAAAATTAAAAAATTTAAACCCACGCAGGCTTTAAATAGTAAACACTATGTAGAACAAATTAAAATTAGGGTTATATGTCACTCTAATTAAAACTTATCCTTGTTTATTAATTTTTTCAATTAATACCTGATGTCACACAACGATTTAGATATGTCATAATAAAATAATATTTTGTATTTATTTAAACGGTGTTTTTATTTATGAAATGTATTAAAAAACTTAAATGCAAGATTTGTTTATATTTCTGTCACTGTCGAAATGTCAGTTTCAAAATATTAGCTGCTTTAAATCACAAACAGCGAGTGCGGATTTCTTACCTCTGCTTTGTACCTTAGCTTGCACCAACCTTTACTGATGAAAGCTACAGCTTTGAATTGAGTGGATTTTGAGTAAGGAAAGTATTCTTGACTGAGCTTTTAGATAACCTCAATGTTTTAATTTCAGTTTGTAAATAAACTAATAAAGTGGTTTTGGATTTTTTTGTTTGGTATATTTTTCGTGCATAATCAGTGACCTTCCCTTATATTTGTTTTGCCTTATAGTGTAGATAAATATATTTTTTGTGCTGAAAACCGGTTCAAAATATGGCGTTTTCTGAACAAAATTGGAGGTGTTTTTTTGGTTAAAGAACAACTTGGGATATTAAATAAGGTAAATTATTCCTTGTAAAAACGGTTACTTAGGGAAATTATAAACTAACTTATTCTCAAATAATAACAAAACAATCCTTTCTGGGGGCTATAAATTTAAACCACCTCTTAAAGGTGGTCTAAAAAATCACCAACTTTATAACTTCAAACACAGATAATTTTTGGCGTATTCACCATTTGCCATTTTGAAACCTATCAAAAAAAATTAGTTTTACTGCATTTTCTCCTAAAATATGTTTTTTTTTTAAAGCAGTTTCTCAGTGGTATTTTGCAATAAGAATACAAAATAATCAATAATTTTGTGTCTTTTCTATATAAAATTTAACACCCCCCCCCCCCCAGGTGTAAATATTTAGACCTGTTATTTTAAACGTAAACTCTAAATTCTTTCAACACATGTCTGAACCCTCCCGGATCATCACTTTTTCAAAAAATCTTTTTTTTACATCAAAAATACAACAGTATAAGTATTTTAAATAAGACTTATCCCTTTAATAATAATTTTTACACTAAAACTGCAACAGTTTTGAGCATACTTGTCTCTTAAAATCGACGAAAGAAAACTGTGGCATAATTAGAGATGTTTTCTGCGCAACGGCTAGTACTGAGTACTATCAGGTCCACCGCCGCATGCCAGACGGCACTTGACGGCGCATTTACGTCACATTCGGAGGAGGATTCGAGTATGTCCGATGCCTCCCACTGTCCGAACCATCCCCGCTCTCCTCTACTTACTCTCTTTTTAAGGACATCTAGTTCTTCGTACAGCGATTTTTCTTTTTCGGCCAGTTTCATGTACCGGCCCATTTCTGGCTCATATAAATGAAAGTCGCAATGACAGTAAGGCTCCACTAATTTTGCTACATAGTAGTTGTTGGGTTTGGTCTTGATTGGCGGCTGAGACGGTCTAACAAATAAAATTAAAAATTTTTAAAACCCCCGAAAAAATAAAGATAAACCATTGAAATGTGAATTTTTCTAAACACTACCCCTATTTGTTCCTTGAAATGATTTTTTTATCTGATCCTAATCTACATCTACAAAAAGTTTCGTCATAATTGAATAAAACCTGATAATAGCGCCTTCCTTGGCTGAACTGCGGACTGCGAACCTTAAACTTGGCCATCGCGAGCGAGTGGTAATAAAAACTGCGGATTGAACACGGAATGCCTTTATAAAGTATTGTTTTCTTGAAAATTGGAAAAAGAAGGCAAATATTTAATATTCTTACCTTGGAACTAGAGGCTTGGGATATGGCCATTTATAATTGTTCTTGTTTGTGGACAAAAAAGCCTGTTCAGTCATTTTGGTTCCACTGACTGAAAATTTTGATGCAAAAAAATACACTATTTTATTTTGTAGCTACTTCTGCGCCCACCAGACACCGAAAAAAGTGATGATCTCGAATTTTGGACCAAATATACCTACACACGAACCTTAAACCTAAATACAGGAGAAAATTTTGCGTCAGCCGTGTCAAAGTGTTGATGTACTCCATTTTTAGTTTGGCATTATATCAAACTTTCAAAATGACTCTTACACACACATGCTTGCAGGGTGGTCGTCTTGTCGTTACTTTTCTTCCCATTCTGCTCAACACCATTCTTAACTAAAAAGCCTGTTAACTCCTACCGCCTCAGTGCCCTTTAGCCTTATGTGGCTGCCATTTTTATAACCAAATTGACAAGTAAAACATGGATTTTCTGTCAGTTTGGTGTCAATATGGCACCGATCATAGGCCAAAGGATACTAAAACAAAAATGAGTTAACTGGCTTTTTAGTTGAGAACGGTGTTGATTCTGCTCAACACCGTTCTCAACTAAAAAGCCTGTCAACTCCTACCACCTCAGTGCCCTTTAGCCTACTGTAGCTGCCATTTTTATAACCAAATTGACAAGTAAAATATGGATTTTCTGTCAGTTTGCTGTCAGTATGGCACCGATCATAGGCCAAAGGATACTAAAACGAAAATGAGTTAACTGGCTTTTTAGTTGAGGACGGTGTTGTTCTGCTTTGTTGGTCTGTCTATAAAGGTTATAAAGAAACTAAAAGTCGCTGTCATTTTTTCTACATTTTTTCCTGTTTTCATGAACTTTTTTTTTAATTGAACACATAGTTTTTTAAAATGGCACAAGCTTTTGTGACAACCTATCTAACAGAATACCGATGGAACAATCAGCCAAAAAGTTTACCGTTAGTATTTCTATCTAGCAAACTATCAAGTCAATTCATAGTCATAATTTAATTTAGATCTTTAAATTGTGAATAATTTCATTATAATATTTTAGAATTTACCAAGAAAATCTAAATAAACTTGAACTAAAAGGAGATATATGGATCACTGATTTCGGAGATTTATACGATGAAAAGGTAACATACCTGAATCATTGTTTAATATTAGTTTAAAGAAAAACCACATTTCTCTCCCTATATTGCGCAGGATACAAACTTTAAAGCAGAACACTTTTTCGGGCCACATTGCAAATTGTTTTTAATCCAGCAATTATCCAGCAATGTAATGCACAATTCCTAAATTTAATGACTAATTTTATATCTCTTTATTACACGTTGCTGGGTAAACCCGCCTTAATTCAACCTTAGGACCAAAACGCATGAAACTGAGAAATGTTCAACTTTGCTAGTGCCTATTTATCCAAAACATCTTGCTGGAACAGCAACGTAATTAAAAACAAAAGATCAAAAATCTTGGGTGGAAATAACGAAAATTCCACCCCAGGTCTTTTGACACAGAATACCGAATAGCTTTTAATCTTTTGTTTTTAGATTCTTTTCGGTTGATGTAAATGATTTGGAGGTTTCTTATCTTCTTTTTTGTTTTTAGCAACGTTCTTAACTGGGACAGCAAAGTTCTTTGCTAAAATGTTAGGTTACTAAACTTGTTTGCTGGCGTAATTATTTTTTGGGCTAGGGCTATATTAAATATTATTTTGCTATCCGAGTATTCGTAAGAAACTTTGTTGTTGTAGTAGAAACTTTGCTATTCCAGTAAGGTTTTTTGGCAACATAGGCGCCAGCCAAAAACACTTTGGTAAAAAAATTATCAGTGCACTTTTTCGAAAAACCCTTTTAAAATTATATAAAGAATGTCTGCCTATTTGGTCCAGGATATTAATCATCATTAATCATTTTAGAGCAGTTACGATAAAGTAAAAGAGGAAGTTCATAAAATGAACATGAAGAGGATGAAATCCACATATCAAAGAGCCTACTGCTATGCCAAAAGTAAGTCCGAGTCTGATTTTCAAAACCATCGAAAATATTTGCATACGAGTACTTCCATCTATTCCTAGACGTTTTTTCACTTCGAACCTGTTTAGAGAAACTTTTTCAATAATTACGTCATTGATTAGTGACATCACAACTCTGAAATCTCGTATTACATAACTTAACGACCCAGCAAATTCTATATTTCGTCCCAATAATTTAGTAACATCTACATAACGTTGAAAAGGTTTTATATTTTTAATTATTTATACAATCAGTTTGAATATCAATTTTGCCCGCTTGTTATCGATTAGGTCACTTTTCAGCCAATTTGAATGGTTTCAAATACTGTGGCTAACTTCTTGTCAACTCTTTGTTTTCTTATTTTCATTTCTCCACAAAGATTTTTAAGGTAAATATATTTGTGAAAAGATCCCTTCTATATTTTTGTTTCGATTCGAGCGAAGCAAGCCACAAGCTTATTAAGCTATGACGTTTTGAAGTAGTTGCATATGAGAGAACGTTTCCTCTATACCGATACCGTGCAGACGGAGAGGCAAACGACAAGCCGATGTGCTGATGCATGTGTAGTGTGTGAAAAAATAACCGGTTTTGCGTGCGAGACACATCGACGGCCTGTGGGGTTATTTTTGAATCGAGAGAAAATTTGCTCCCAAGGAGTCGAATTCTCTTGCTACTACACATCTCATTGATCCAAATCTTCGGCTAAAATCGGTTTCTCTCAGTTTTGCCCGATATTGATGGAAAGTAATTCTCTTAGTCAAGACCAATAGAATTCCTTTCGATCAATATCGGGCAAAAGTGAGAGAAACCGATTTTAACCGAAGATTTGGACCAATGAGATGCATAGTAGCAAGAGAATTCGACACCCTGGGAACAAATTTTCTCTCGATTCAAGAATAACCCCCCTGAAACCATTTCAGTCAAATTGACCAAAACCAGTCGAATTCGAATGCGGTGAACTCATACCGTTTCGTTTTTCGCCTCTCACTCGACCCGGTATAGAAAAAGACTGACGCAAAAATTGCCTATTATTTAGCACACAAAAGTACTCGTATGCGAAAAGTATTGTGCCCAGTACGAGCCTTCTCTTCTTCGCACTTCTGACGTCACAAACGGAAAATTTCTCAGTTGTTACATGCCCCTATACGCCTGCTCACTTCACAGTTCTTAAAAAAAAACTTCCAAATCCAAAAAACGAGAAGCCACACAAACACAGCTGATTAATGCCATTCCATAATTCTCATTTTGGCGATCAGTGGCGATGGTTTGAAACGGGGACGTTGCGGTTGAAACGGTGACGTATATTTTCAAAATGTGCTTTCGAAAACATTGGTCGCGAAAAGACGTCTATAGTGTTCTTACGTGCCTCTTCCTTCCTGATCACTTGACAGTTCTCACTGCCCATTTCTTTTCGTTACTTTTTTATGTTTTACAACAAAACTAAACAAAAAGTTATTATTTTGGAGACAGAAAGAAGTTTTTGGAGATTTTAATAAGCAAAACAAATTTCCCTAAAAATATAAGTTAGAATTTAAAATAAATTAATTTTGTTTAAAAGTTTTTTCCACATTTTACTACAATATGTTGTATGTTCATTTTGTGGTTACTTTCTACGGATCATGGTGAACGCGCTGTTATTGAGATTAAATCTTAAAGTAAAATTACGATTATTTTAAACTTAAATATTTCAAATAAAACAACATTGAAATCTTCCTCATAAACAAATTAATTTAATTACTAAGTACACTAAACAAACTGTATTACAAAAATAACTATACAAAGTCAAACTTTTTTTTATATTTATTAAGATCCAATCGGGCATTAAAGTTCTCTCCAAAACCTATTAAGTTAGAAAAGTATTTCTTTATTTAGCGCAATAGCTAAACATCATAACGTTGTAGTAGTTAACGACTACCACTGCCGTAAGCTACGAATCCATTTCGTTGTAGTTGTGGTTATTTCTTTGGTTAATTTTAGAGAATTTTCGCGCATTTAATCTTAAAAATCTTAAAAATAATAAAATATTACCAGGTTCGAACATATAAAAATATTTTGTCAAATTAACCCCATTTTGTGTTTTTCCTCATCTCTAAATTTTTTACAAGTGAAAGTTTTTTTATATATTCCAACTCTGGTAAAATCGATGCGTGATTGTTAAACACTACCACAGCGGCTATCAAAGTTCCTAAGTTCGAAAAGTCACATTCTAACCGCTGACATAATTGAGTGGCCACTTAATTCATTGGTGCAAATGGCCCTAAGTCTTCCTAAATTTCCTTATTAATAAATATATTAGCTTTCTTGTGTACGAACTTACTAGAAACTATTGTCGGCTAAGTTTTTAAGTCACTTTTATCGTTAATCCTTGGAGTTGTGCAGTAATTCTGTTGCGTAAGGGCTCTTTATGTTTCCTAAAAATAACAGAAGCAGGCTAGTCACAAACCATATGATACTGATAACAAAATAGCTCTACTTCTGTCGTCAGTTGACAAAACACCCACCTGTTAGTTTGGTTTGGAGGTTAACAGTCCTCGACTTCCTTAGGAGGCCTGTCCACTTAATTTTGAATGTTCTTTACTTTGTTTATCTGGGTGAAGCAACCATTTGCCTTCTTACCACTCGAAACTGAACTAAAAGCGCAAAAAATACGAGGCCTTCCATGAATGAGCATTGACGTTACAGATCTCCGCAGGAGTGCTCCGAGAGTGATCCTGATCTAAACCGAGGCACTCCGGTTGCGATCAATAGCCGAACGTTCTTTTGCACCATTCTTGCTTGAAATTTGACGTCTACATAACCTCAAAAAGCATTAATTATTTTTTGATAAACAAATTATTTACAACTTTATTTTGCACTAGAAAATGCTGTGATCTGTATAATATTGAGGTATGTTG